>OY759275.1:9689956-10289956 GCA_963662155.1 Lamellibrachia columna
CGTATTTATAATAGCCATTCAATATTGAGCAACAATCCACCATACATTACCTTTGTCCTGTCAGTTTCCACACGCTTATTTCCTGCGAGCTGCTAAGGTTCCAAACGGTTCAGAACTCAATGGTTAATGGCCCTCCGGTAAACGAAAATAGGTCAATGACCACTGTAGCCTGCTCGCCTTCACTAACCAGTTCATAACGACCACTGTTACCCGCCCGTCAACCTGCCCGTCAGTCGCTAGGAAGCGCTACACTGAGATTGTCTCCTCGTTAGGTCATTTGATCTCAGTTATTAATGACCACTGTTAACTTACTCTTTCATCTCAGTTATTACTGATACTATTAATGACCGCTGTTAACGGGCAGTCGTTCCTATGTCCACTATCGATGGCTACTGGTTATCTTTCGGTACTCCTACAGTCGCTAGGGGGCGCTGCGTACGGTTTGTGGTGTTCCTACAACCGTCAGGGGGCGCTCTGATTGGCTGCGCGCGCAACCGGAAGTCGTTCATGCACATGGGCACAGGATTTACGTATTCAGAAACTTCCACTAACTACTCACGACTAGTGGAGGTTGGGTAGAAGTTCTATCTATCGCGTCAACAGAGTTTTGTATTACTTTGTAGTTTGATGCCAGCACAACATCTGTTCGAGCAGACCATCGTGTTTCTGATAGGCTCTTTACCACTGGTGACTGTTTCGGTAGATTCGCTAAGCGTTTCGACCACCTCTGTGGCGAGGCTAAAAAGAATGTGTAAAGTCGCTGAACGATGTCGAAAAACCTGACCGCATCAGTGCAGGATTCGGCCGCTGCAGTCCCAACTATATTTAGGCTATGCGCTGCGTATGGTACCCATTCAGCAAAAGGGTTCACTATCGCTAAATACACAGAATACACCAACTAGTCCCTCGTTACACTCTCCTCGTTAGGAAGTTTTCGAACAAAGAATTTCCGTTGTACGTATCTTGTCTTGGACGTGTACGATCTCGCCGATTTGTGAAGATCCTTGTCCAAGTTCTGTGATGGTGGGTTTCTTGTAAAATGGTCTATCAATTCCTGAGTAATTTTCCAATCTACCCGGTGGTCACTGTAAGTCTTCCGGAGGTCTGTCAGCTGACAGCCTTTTGGTGGTTCCTCCAGTCCGCAGGCTGTAGTAGGAGGGTCATCATCTTCTGCAGAATCTATGGAATCGTTATCAGCACTGCAAGGTGCCAACGATTCTATCACTTCAGCTACCGGATCTTGAATGTCGTCACGAGCAGATACAGATGTAGACGTACCGTCTTCTTCATGTCCGGATGAACTGGGATGATCTTTGTCTCTCGGCTTCAAAAATCCCAGCAAGGATCCCTGGTTGCGTTTGGCTTCTTCTTTTTGTTTTTGCTTTTTCCTACGTTTCGAATGACCACTTTGGTATTTACAGATATATGCGTCACCACCTGGCATCAGTAGGCCCAACTGCGAACCTAACAAAAGGTTGAGGCGTCTTAGACACTGATTTCACACGGGTGTATCCAGCAAATATTAAAACACAAATACATATAATTTAAATCGTGATTTACTCAGTCAATCCTATTTTGGGTTTGTTTATATTTTAACCACCTCATCATCCAAACTATGCTTATTTATTGTAATTATTTTGTAACTTCATCATTTATATATTACTACAGTACACGTGTATAATCTGACTTTTCAAATGTTGCTAACCTACTTAATCTAACATATAAGTTGTATGCCTACTGGGTGAATAACAAAAAAACTTAATTATTATAATCTATAAAATGCTGCCGTATCACAGAGGACATTAATTCCGTACACACCTCGTCACCGGCGAAAGTGTGAGCAACCGATATCACAAAAAGCCAAATCCTACAGGCAAGAATACTTTGTTGGCCTCTTTCTTTGTTCCTGTAATAAAACATGCAACAACAAACGTATTGGTGTAAAACTGTTACATTATTACCCGACCACAACTTGTTCGCATCACTGTTTCGTGTGCGTTCGCACTTCGCTGTTGCCATTTCGGAAAGCACTGCCGAAAACAGGGAGCGGCCATAACTTATCAGGAGGGGAACCAAGGAATGAAGGGAGGGCTCAGTTTTTAGTGCACAGGATTTGGAGTTGGATTTCAAATCCAGCTAATACGTCCCCCTTACTCGCTCCAAGATAAATAATGATCACTTCTTAATAACACCTCTATAATGTAAGTAAAAACATTAAAACATGTAAGGCCTACATCAGGATATGCCAAAACATAGCTGGTTTTAGGGAACATTCAGTCTACAAAAATATGCTCGGCTATTTTCGTGGGCCCCTTGCCTTCGTGGGCCCTAGGCACGTGCCTATAGTGCCTATTGGTTGGTCCGCCAGTGCTGATACTACTACAGAAGCCAAGCAAGCCAATCGGTCCACTGACGACTATACGTCCGATTATCTTACTATGGGTACTCCGGAAGACTGTCACTCATCGTCCTAACGATGATAGCGCCAAAAGTCAACGACTACCTGTCGCCGTCCCAATCGGGATTCCGACGCCGGCTGTGTGCGAAAGCGCAGCGTCATCGCGTATCGGTCGACTTTCTCGACATCGACTTGAGTCGCGCTTTCGACACCATCCGTCGCGACAAGTTGTTCGACGTACACTTTCCTCGGCGAGTCAGAACTTCGGATGACCCGCTTCCTTCTTGCCGACACATCGCTCGAATCACACCTGTCATCAGGGATTGCCATGCATTCGCATCAGCAAGGTGACAGCCTCAGTCTAGTACTTTTTATCGTCTACCTGGAAACGGCACCTGCGATCGTGCCTTCCGACACTCCACCCGACGCCACCACTCCACTCGATGTCACCCCTCCACTCGATGTCACCCCTCCACTCGATGTCACCCCTCCACTCGATGTCGAGTACGCTGATGACACCGATTTATCAGTTTGTCACGTTCGTACCTTGACGATGTCGAGTGTATCGCGCCAGCATGTTTGACAGAGTTGTTGTTGACCACCAACACGACCAAAACCGAAAGAACCACTGTTTTCCGTCAAGCCGACCGCATCGACGAGGAATGGCAGATACCACGCCAGCTCGGTTCGCTCCTCCGTGATGCTGAGGACGTCGCCCGCCGCAAAAAAGCTATATTGCAAGTTATGGACAGTCTGGCTGATGCACTCAGCTTGCAACTGCGTCTACGACTGTACGCATCGTTTGTCATGCCCATGCTGACATATGGCATCGCATTTCAAACGAGGCACTGTACCGCCGGTGTCGAGGCCGCCCAATCAGCGAAGCCGTCCTGACAGCTCGATGGCGTCTATTCGGGCACCTGCTCCGATTGACAACTACTTGTTAACTCAGTCTCCATGTCGTTCAGAAGTCGACCGCGCACAACACTGCCGCCGGTGTTGGGTGCGGATCTACCACGCATCGGACGTCAACTACGTTGAACAGTGGCGAGAGTTGACACGGAACCTCACGAACTTACTGTCTATAGACATAGACGGCAGCGATGTCTTTTTAATGACTATTTTTAATGACATGGACCGGTCAAAAGAAACTATTTGAAATAGCTGCCCTCGAAAACCTATTTTGAAATTTCTAAATCATTTGACCTTGAAAATCAAGGTCAAGATCGCACAATCTGATCCGTGTATCCGAGTGTATTTTGAGTCTACGTAAAATTTTACATATAGGATCCAATGTTCATGCTTTTGTTCAGCACATCATGATTAATAAAACAATGGTCTTAACAAAACAGACTAGTGTGAACGCATTATGTTTTAAAATCAACGTGGCATTGATATAACGAACACTGTTTTATTGTTAAACCAGGTTCCCCTGGCGTGAAGGGACAGCCCGGCCACCTGGCGGTGCGATTCGTTGACTTTCACAATAAAATGTGGAAGCACGTCCAGATCCCGAGCAAGTCCGGCCGGTATGACTTTGAAATCAATGACATCAAAGTAAATCTTAGCGATGCTGTTATCACTCTGAACACAGAGACACGTGATGTTGCCCAAAACCTGTGCTTGGCATTCAGCATCTCCGTGCTACAGGTAAGAGAAACATCTGATCTTCTTGCATCAGGCATATCTGTCTACCACCTACACTGAGTCACGCACATTTCTCTTGTACTCACCTTGAGTCACACACATCTCACTTTCACGCACCTTGAGTCACACACATCTATCTTGCACTCACCTTGAGTCACACACATCTCACTTTCACGCACTTTGAGTCACACACATCTCTCTTGCACTCACATTGAGTCACACACATCTCTCTTGCACTTAACCAAGATTGAAAAAAATCATGATTTAAAAAAAATAGATTTTTAAGTCAGATTTTTTTATTTAAAACGAATTCCTATGTATACATGAGTCTTAACAGAGGGTACATGATTTTAGATTGGTAGAACATTATATATACATTATATATATGTAATATAATTATAATATAGGTTGACTTAAAACAGCAGCATAAATGTAACTTACAAAAATATTGTATCAGAACTGTCAGCCCTCTATTACTCTATTACCAAGGCTAACATTTCCATGCTGAAAAATACAATCACTTTAAATCCTTAGCAAAATTGTCCTGTGAATTCAGAAATATGACCATTAAACAACTTTAGAAGTATTTTAACAAAATAACCACTTAAAATCAAATAAACACTCTAAAACAGACTACAGGCTTATTTTTTATTTTTTTATTTTTTATTTAATCCTCTTGGCCCCTTCAGGAGCATAGGGCGTCAACCATGTTTCTCCACCTCACTCTCTTCTGGGCTAGAGCTTTGGCCTCTTGCCAGGTGACCCCCACTTTATCAAGATCTTGTAGTGTGGAGCGTCTCCAGTTGATTTTTGGCCTTTCTTGTCTTCTCTTTCCTTGTGGTTTATAGTCCAGTGCTTGTTTGGTTGTATTTGTTGGATCTTTTCTGAGTGTGTGGCCAATCCAGCTCCATTTTCTCCTCTTGATTGTAGTGCTTATTTCTTCCTGTTTGGTTTTCTTCCAGAGCTCTTTATTTGATAGTTTGTTAGGCCACCATACCTTAAGGATGTATCGGAGGCGACTGTTGATGAAGACTTGGAGTTTGTTGTTGAGAGACTGAGTAGTTTTCCACGTTTCACAGCCATAGAGAAGAACTGGTTTAACGTTGGTGTTGAAAATGCGGATCTTAGTTTTTATGGATAGTTGGGAAGAGAGCCATACAGGGCGTAGGGTTCTGAAGGCATGGCGAGCTTTATTGATGCGTAGCTCCACATCTTTATCAGCTCCACCATTTGTACTGATGCTGCTCCCGAGGTAGATGAAGTCTTGTATTTCCTCAACAGTACCACTTTCTAGTGAGATGGGTTCGGAGGATCTGCTGTTGACTTTCATCACCTTTGTCTTTCCCACATTGATCTTAATACCCAGTTGGCTGCTTTTTTCTTGAAGCCTTTCTGTTTTTTGTTGCATGTGTTTATGGGATTCTGAGAGTAGTGCTAGATCATCTGCAAAATCCAGGTCTTCTAGTTGTGAGAACAAGTTCCACTGGATCCCAGTACGATGGTGTTCTGTGGATCTTTTCACTATCCAGTGTATGGCTATCAGAAAGAGCAGTGGAGATAGAAAGCAGCCCTGTTGTACTCCAGTTCCAATCTGGAAGCCTTCTGAAACAGTGAAACCTTCGTACATGTTCTTTATTAGGGTTACAAATTTTTTGGGTAAACCATAGTGCCTCAGGAGCTTCCATAGAACTGTCCTATCTATAATATCGAATGCTTTTTCGAAGTCCACAAAGTTTATGTAAAGGGAGCTCTGCCATTCAATGCATTGTTCAACGATAATCCAGAGTGTAGCAATGTGATCTGTGCAGGATTTATCCTTTCTAAAGCCAGCTTGTTCCTTTCTTAGCTTCTTGTCAACTGTTTCTTGTATCTTATCCAGGATGATACGGCAGAGAATTTTACTGGGCACTGATAGAAGCATGATCCCTCTCCAGTTCTTACATTCACTGAGGTTGCCTTTCTTGGGGATTGTAACTAGCATACCTGTCTTTCATTCAGTTGGTATTTCCTCTTTATCCCAGATCTCATTTAGCACGCTGTATAAAACGTCTGTGGTGGCCCCAATATAAGCTTTTAAGACATCAGATGGTATATTGTCAATTCCAGGTGCTTTGCCTAGCTTCAGCTTTTTGATGGCTCTCTTGATCTCCTCTTTGGATATCCTACCACAATTAATGTTAAGGTCTTCATTTGTTTCCTCAATGTCTGGGATTGAATATGGTGGAGACCTATTCAAGATATCTTGGAAATATTCTTTCCAGCGTTGTAACTGTAGAGATTCCTTAGTGAGAAGGTTTCCCTGTTTGTCCCTGATGGGGCGACTAGTGCTCTTGTTCTTCCCTGCTAGCTGTCTGGTGATCTTGTATAACTCTCTGGAGTTGTTTTGCCTAGCTGCGATCTCAGCCTCGTTTGCTAGTTTTTCGACATATGTTTTCTTGTCCCTCTTTGTCTTCTTTTTAACTGTTTCGTTTCTTTCCTGGTATTCCTGCTGCAGTTTTTTTTCCTTGTGTCATCTGCTTCCTTGTTGAGTTTCATTTTAGTCTCCCTCCTTGCCTCAATAGCTTTCCAGGTGTCGTCTGTAATCCAGTCCTTCCTCTTAGCTTCCCAGCAGCCTAGGACTTGTTCACAGGTGTCTGTAATTGCATTCTTGCATCTTGTCCACTTTTCATCAATGTTTTTTCCCTCTTCCAATGCTTGGAACCTGTTCCGTAGTGTGATTCCCAGTTCCTGTCGTATTTTAGTATTTTGAAGTTTCCTTATCTCAAACCTTCTTTGTATCTTGTTATCCGTCTTCTTCTTTGCTGCTAGCTTCATCCTGAATTCACCCACAAGGAGGTGGTGGTCGGAGTTAATGTCAGCCCCTCTTTTCACTCTGACGTCTAGAAGCACTCTCCTCCATTTCTTGGTGATTGTTATGTGGTCAATTTGGTTTTCCGTCTGTAAATCTGGGGATATCCATGTGGCTTTGTGTGTAGGCTTGTGTGGAAAGAGGGTTCCTCCGATTATCAGTTCATTGAGAGTACAGAAATCTGCAAACAGGAGACCGTTCTCATTCATCTGTCCCAGACCTTTCCCCATTGTGCCTTTCCAATTGTCATTATCCTTTCCAATCTTGGCATTCATATCCCCCATAACAATTTGGATATCCCTCTTCGGTAGTTTTTGGGTGACTGTTTGTAGATGTTGGTAGAAGGTCTCTTTCTCTTCAAATTCAGCAGAGTTGGTTGGTGCATAGCAATGTATAATGGTGATGTTCCGACCTTTTGATGTAAATCTGGCTGTGATGATTCTCTCCGAGGCTGGTTCCCATTCTACGAGACTTTTTGCTGCATCCTTTGAGAGGAGCAGCCCTACTCCATGTGTGTGCGCATCTTCTTCTCTCTCGTTCCCAGAGTACAAGTAAGTTTCTCCAGAGCTAGTTGTAACCTTCCCACAGGTGTTCCATCTGCTTTCGCAGACTCCAATGATGCTCAGCTTGTATCTTCTCATTTCTTTGGCGAGCTGTGCCAGTTTTCCTGCCTGGTACAGTGTCCTGACATTCCAACATCCAATTCTAATTTTTGACTTGAGCTGTAGCAGACTCTTCCTCCCTTGGGCTTCCTGTCGGCTTTCACCCAAGGGATTCATACGCACCCTTCCAGGACAGCCTGCTTTGCTCAGATCGAGGTGTGGTTGAGTATTCATGGTTTCGGTTTCTGTAATCGATTTCAATAACAACTGAGTGGGTGATTAGCCCAAGCCGCTGTGCCCACAAGTTTTCCGCAGTGGTCGTAGACCATTTTCCTCCCGGGCTCCATGATCAAGAGATGTGGCTGGACTGTGCTTTGTCTGACCACTCGCCCCAGACCTGCCCGGTATGGTTGGACCTGCCAGGAGTTGCCTCCCACCGGTATAGCTCAGGGGGTCATAGGGGTACACAAGCCTCCTTACCACGACAAGGTAACAGTCCACAAGGCTTATGCAGAGTTAATAACTTTGATTAAATTGAATTGAAATAATGTACACAACTGTTTGTAGTTCCTTAGGCCATACATATTATTAGAAGGCATGTTGTGGCTGGCAATGACCTTTGTGGTCACTGTTTGTTGAGAGGGTGAATAAGCACCTGTCAAGGGCTC
This sequence comes from Lamellibrachia columna, assembly GCA_963662155.1. Taxonomy (NCBI): domain Eukaryota; kingdom Metazoa; phylum Annelida; class Polychaeta; order Sabellida; family Siboglinidae; genus Lamellibrachia; species Lamellibrachia columna. The sequence goes on from OY759275.1 coordinate 9,698,120, forward strand.
TGGGTACGTCTAGCCAGACTGCAAATTGGTACCACACTATACTAGTGCAGATGGTTTCACTTGAGTCAACATACTGAATTGGTAACAACTATAACAGGTGTTTTTTTTATCTCAGGGCTTCGGACTTGAAAAGATGCTGCCCCTTGAAAACAAGTCTTTGTGGCTTCACTGCATTCAGTATGCAGAAATGTGTAAAACGTCATCAATTGATACCAAATTAGAATTAAACCACACTATAAGAAATTCAACTAATTCCAGTCCATCTGTGAAGGTTTCATGGCCAGAAAGTGAACATTTGAAACATGCCCAATGTCATGCAATATTTGACTATAAATAACCGAACACTGAAACAACATAATATTGAATTTGTTTTATTCAATCGAATGGATTTAGAATGTAATCAACATATTTACAAAAAACTGCTCATTATCATTTTGTATTACAAAACATACGTAACTTTGTTGAAATGCTTGTAAGAATTTTTATTTGTGTTAAATTCATACAAATCAAGCCAAAAAACTCGACATAAAAAATCAAATAAAAACATTGAATTTTGTAGTGATTTAAATCAGTGATTTAAATCAATGATGTAAATAAAAATGATTTAAACCAAACAACTCTGCACTCACCTTGAGTCACACACATCTCTTGCACTCACATTGAGTCACACTTGCACTGGGTCTTCAGATTTCGACGAAATTGCATTGTTTCCTACTGACGTAATACTAATAAGGAGTAAATTCCTGAGAATTGGCGCAGCAACCGAAAAAGCCCTGGTTCGAATGTTTTTTTTTTCAACTCTAGGAACAAAAAGTAAACAGAACAAATGATATTAGTGACGCATGCGCATTGGCACTATATACAACTGTGGTTTCATTCTGAGCCAACAGGTGTTGTACATGTTATAAATAATGTATATTGTACGACAGCAGATAATAAAACTGACGACATACACATTTACTTAAGTAAAACCACCTCTTTCGGAAATTATAAAAAAATATATATAAAATAGTGTTATGACCAATTTCGAAGTGTACCCATTTCAGGCGTTGTAATGACATCACAAACATATCACACTGATGTCATGAATGTATCACATTGACGTCATGAATGTATCACATTGACGTCACGAACATTGTATTGACGTTACAAACATTATTTCATTGACATCACAAACATATCGCATTGACGTCACTGACATGTTGTAATGACGTCACAAACATGCCCCACAAGCGTAGTTTTATTCTTAGCCGATATTTGTTGTACGAGTTGTGAATACTGTCTATTAGATGATCGAAGCTGTCTTGGCTTTCTTGCAGGAGTGACTTGCATCTGATGACGTTCTTTGCTGTAGGTGCTGTGTCAACCGCCTCAGATCGTCGAGTCAAGAGGGACACGACAAGTGACAAAGATCAAGAACGACTCCCTTCCCATCGTTGTCGCTGCCGGCTACTTCTGTGACACTCCCGCCAACTACAGCGGCGCGGCATCTACTGCGGACGCTGGCGGGTGTGGGGGGTGCGGAGGTTGTGGGGGGTGCGGCGGGTGTGGAGGATGTGGCGGGTGTGGTGGATGTGGATGTGGGGGATAAGAGAATGAGCTTCAACGACGTTATGACGACATAGGTGAATTCGACACCTTGGAATATTTTGACCCGACTTTGTGGGACTGCAAAAAAGATCCTCCAGAAGGCGCCAGTGTATGGGTGACGTTGTGAAATCATTGTCATTGAATATCCGTGTTTATATTTACACATAAGAAATTGCTTCTAAAGAAACACATAAATATACCGTGTCATAGTATACAGTAGATTACATAACTATACATGTGTGATTTATTTATATTGTAAGAAAAAGTTAAGAAATGTTCGTAGAATACGAAAATGCCGTACAGGTTGTGTCGTGGTGGATATTTTCAAACAATTGTTTTTTATTGGGGGGGAAGAATCTTCCATGACAAAAAATGGGACCTTTTGAATGTTTTGATTGATGTAATTTCTGTAGTGTTTACATATTTTATATCCAGAAAAAAATAACAAAGGTAATCGGGACACCAGTCATTGTTTTGGAATGCATCGCGTATGGGCCAAAGCAACGTCATTATGGCAAATGCCCGTAATACTAGGAACTGTCTATTTGACCTTGCGTTATGTCTTTTTTTTCTTTTTAAAACCATTTCCTGTTTGAGCCAATTTTTTTCATTGATGTGTAACGGCAAAAAGAAAAACAACAAATAAGTAACTTGTTTTTGATCACTAGATTATTTGATAATTTTGGCAGATTCAGTCACCGGTGAACAAACTGTGTTGTAAATATGACTGGCTGATTAGCAGCCTACTTAATGTGATGTGTCACTGTGACAGATGTATACGTTAATCCAGAAACAAATACTAGATAAAGTTAGAAAGGCACAGCCCCATAATAATAATATATTTCTTATATAGTGCTCCAGTCCAGTAATTGCTCTGGGGGACTGTACAACGACATACGCCTAGAAAGTCTGCATAACATAATTGTTTTATTTAATATCTCTAATTATATCCAATAAATGCATTAAAATGTTTTGTCTGTGTTAATAGTTAAAGTTAATAATCACATAAACAGAAGCCCAAAATAATTAAGTCAGATCACAGTGATGAATAATAGTAATTGTATATTAAAATAATATGTCTATTGTGGAAAATCACACTTATGAATGTAATACAGTTTTGTGGAATTGCACTGAACCTACTAAAATGCAGAAAAAAACTACTTATCAGAAGAAACCGTTATCCTGTATGTTTAACTAACAAATATCCACCAGCGTAGAAAAAGCTTAATAACAATTAGTTTAGACCTACATGTTAATATTTACCTGCAGAGTTCTCAAGATAAGCAACAGTTTATATAAACAGACTGCCTGCCTGCTTTTAGGTGTTATATATATTATGAAGTTTACATTTATTCAGAAGTTTTATTAAGAATTGTAACTGGATGTGTTAGTATTTTTAATGAGGCAGTATTTTGATAATCAGATGTTGTAACTACGGTGTGGGCAGCTAGCATGGCATACAGAAAACTGTATGCATCTGTGTATGCATGCATAAAATGAGAGTACATACATTGTGTGTATGGGACTGATCAATAAAACATTTGCTTGTATGTCTGTCACCTACATCCTGGTTGTTTAGAGAAGAGAATCCTCAAAGAAAGGCGAATGTTATCGTTGTGGTAATGACCACGAAGCACAAAGTTGTCCTCACAAGAAGAGTGTGTGCCACAAGTGCAACAAAGTGGGGCATTTGTATAACCATAATCAATAGAATTGAGAGCATAGAATGGGTGTGCCTCTCATGGTCTTCCGGAGGAGGTTGTATCTGACAATGGACCTCAGTTCACGGCGCATGAATTCAAGACATTCGTGGATATGAACGGAATCAAGCAAACGCGATTTGCTCCGTATCACCCAGCATCAAACGGTGCTGCAGAACGTTGTGTTCAGACGGTGAAGCAGGGTCTTCGAAAACACTCTGCAGGAATCCACATTTTTAAATACTTTGGCTTGCGAACTTCCTGTTGCGATATCGCTGCACGCCATACTCCGTAACTGGAGTGTCTCCGGAACAACAGAAACAGAGGTGGCAGCATGATCGCAGTGGTCTCAAGCTGTGCGAACTGGTCAAAGGAGACCCAGTTCATGTGCGTAACCATTGAGGTGGTCAAGAAAAGTGGATCCCGAGTAAGATCAAAAGGTGGTTGGGACCGCTAACTTAAGCTGTGCAAGTCCGTGTGCAGTGCCGCTACGTGTACAGTGCCGATGATTCCGAATGTGTTGGAATCAGTCAGTGTTCCATTACATGTGAGTGATGAGAATGTTTGTCAACCAGTGTCGGTTCCTCAAAATACTCAGAAAGAACCAGATCCATTTGTGGCAAGACTGTGGTTTTATCAACACCACTGTCTACTCCCGTGGTGAAACGTCGATCAGGAAGGCGTACCAACACAAGGTTGACTTTAAAGCTAAAGAGGAAGGAGCGTTACATATTGGTGTTATACCGCAAGGTGCTGCCACCTATTGACTATGTCAAGTAAAGAACCTTTACATCGGTGTCTTTATAATGCTGTCATGTAACACTGATTTTGCGAGATTATTAAAAGCGTGCTCCCCACCCAAAGATACTACATCCACCATTAAAAGACCTTGTGATATTATATTTCCAGCACTGTCTTCTAGTGGTCCAACCTTGTCTCGTACGCTTTGTTTACTCCTGACTTTTATTCTTCAAATTTCAGTTGTTGCTGCATTAAATGCCTCTTTGTAATTTGTGTACTCTTCATCCTTTCTGGTACGCCTATAAACCCTCCACATAGTTTGCTTGTAGAGTAACTTGGGGCATAACGTCCAGTTTTTTGGGGACATCGGCTGCTGGAAAGAATCATTTTGATATATCTGTTTTATGTTCTATTGATGATCTATTCCATTATCTTAGATACATTTCGTGTGTTGACATTTTTAATGTTCCTAGTCTCTGAAAAAAAGTTGTAGTAATTTTAGCAGAAGTCCTACATGTAGGCGTTATGCCCCACTCATGGGATAACACACCTCTGGGCGTCTTACCCCAGTAGAATGTCGGTGCCACTAGTTCGTTCTTTGGCTAAATTGTGGGACATTTATTCGTTATTATATATATATATATATATATATATATATATATATATATATATATATATATATATATATATATATATATATATATATATATATATATATATATATATAATAATAACGATTATATATATATATATATAATAACGAATAAATGTCCCACAATTTAGCCGAAGAACGAACTAGTATATATATATATATGTATATATATATATATATATATATATATATATATATATATATATATATATATATATATATATATATATATATAATAACGAATAAATGTCCCACAATTTAGCCGAAGAACGAACTAGTGGCACCGACATTCTACTGGTGTAAGACGTATATATGTATATATATGTTTATTGTTAATGTTAATCCTTTGTCATTGTCTTTGATCTTGGAAGGCTGTACTACTTTAATAATGGAGAGTCCACTGCTAAAATGCAACTAATAGAACATAATCTGGACATTTCTAATATTTATGTGGTTTGACTGCAGAAATGTTACTTTGTAGTGTTCTATTCATGTGTGGAATTCAACCCGTGTAGACACTTGCAATTCAGAAGTTTATTAAAACTATTCTCATCAACTCTTGACGGTTAACCACTCGTTAATTCGTAATTATGACAAAAATAAAATTTTCCACCCTCGTCGATCAGTTGCGATCATTGGTGATATATCTGGCACAAAATGTATCGTTCGTCGGATCTGCTGCCTAACCACTCGTAAACTCACTGTTAGACTCACAATTGGGGCAAACATAAAATCTACCACCCTCGGTGCAGTCATGATGCGACCAATGGTGATACATCAGGCACTGGATCCAGCTTTCGCCGGATCTGATGATCCAGCTTTCACCGGATCTGCTGCTTCTGAATGGCTATTCGGAAACAAGGCATGGCCACTCATCGTCGTCTTCAGAAGAATCTTCACGTGGCCGTTTCACACCACATCTATCTTTCCTGCTCGTTTTCTTTTTCCTCAGCTTGCGAGAAGGCAATGTGCGAACTGGTTTCCTGGTTTTCTTTTCGTCTGGACGTACGGTGGTCGACGTGGTTGCCTTGGCAGCAATCCTGTCTTCCATCATATTCTTATACGGTGAAGACGTCACCACAGCGCTTGTCGAACGCACGCTTGTTCTGTTGGTCCTGGCTTGAGTCTTTCCCGGTGTTGAGACGGTCGATGTTGGTGAACAGGCCTTCAAAACCCATCAGAGCAGGCAGGATGGCGTCTTCATCTTCCCTGTCGCTACCAGGGACGATATGCACACCAGCGACGCCAGCACCAGTAGCAGGCTGGGTGGTAGGTTAAATAGCGGCGGTGGCCAATAGTTCTTCGTCGAATTTGGCGTCGTCAAATGGCCATGGTCTGAACCCGTTAGTTGCCGATGCGATGGTGACCGACGTTTTGTACGCCTCGTTGAAGAGCGGGATGACGTCAGACTGCGTGACTGGTCGGTGCTTGTTGCAGATCATCCAGTTGTCGACCGCACGTGAACGTACCACCTGCGCACGTACCGCACATACCTGTGATGTCCCCACCGTTCTGCACTGGACTTCGCACGTGATTAATACATTTCGTACAGACGACCTTAGGTGGCTTTGCAACGGTAGTGAACCCTGTCTCGTTACAGTTCCCTGTTTCGTCACATGCATTTCCAGAGAACATTCCCACAGCTTCTTTAGTAAACCCTTTCATACGTGCAATGCTAGTTACAATCGGTCTTCTGACTGTGAGCGTCGTATGCCGGCGATTGAAGGCCCTTGTCCAGTCTACACCGGCCAGACCACAGGTAGCTTAGAATGGGTGTGCAATGTTCATGCGGACGACAATATCAAAGGCTAAGCGATGCAAGTCGATCATCGTCATGCAGTAGGCCTACAAGGAAGACTCCATCTCTTTCATGTGCTTGACCAGTTCAGCCTCGAATAGCAGTGAGAACGTTGTTGCTGTTTTGCTGACCATTGTAATTCTGCCCGGTTGTCTGACCAAGCCAACCCCGTAGTCACCTTTAATAGAAACAACTATGTATGCTATATTCATGCACTACAATAATAAGGCAGTAATCCGATTGACAACCGAGTCTAGAGTAACTCTGCCGTTATATGTTATAACTATTTTTCTCGCTATTATTACAACTATCCAGATTTCATAATCGTTTATAGTCGATCTACACATAAGACAATATGACACACCTACCTGACGCTTTGTTCACGGAGTCCTCATTCTTCTAGATTAGTAATATGTCTAGACTGGCATAGGCACACTATAATGTATTATTATAGGGTCTACATATAATTTAACACAGCAGACGTGCTTTATATATATATATATATATATATATATATATATTTATATATACATATATATACATATATGTATATATATATATATATACATGTATATGTATATATATATATATATATATATATATATATATATATATATATATATATATATATATATATATATATATATATATATATATATATATATATATTAGGGTCTATATGCAATGTTTATTAAAATAATCATAGCAACTCTTGCTTTTCAAGGTCATGGGGCATAACGCACACACATGTGCGTTTTGCCCCTACTAAGTTTGGCCTTTTTACCCCACATGTGCATATTATAATTTCTTAATTTGAATATTATTCTCATATTTCGCCAGTAACCTGTACATTTATAAAATTATTATATGCAAATTTTTTTTTCGTTCACGTAGGGCGTGGTAGCGTAGCGGTTAGAACGTCACGTTCACGTAGGGCGTGGTAGCGTAGCGGTTAGAACGTCACGTTTACGTAGGGCGTGGTAGCGTAGCGGTTAGAACGTCACGTTCACGTAGGGCGTGGTAGCGTAGCGGTTAGATCGTCACGTTCACGTAGGGCGTGGTAGCGTAGCGGTTAGAACGTCACGTTCACGTAGGGCGCGGTAGCGTAGCGGTTAGAACGTCACGTTCACGTAGGGCGCTGTTAGAACGTCACGTTCACGTAGGGCGTGGTAGTGTAGCGGTTAGATCGTCACGTTTACGTAGGGCGTGGTAGCGTAGCGGTTAGAACGTCACGTTCACGTAGGGCGCGGTAGCGTAGCGGTTAGAACGTCACGTTCACGTAGGGCGCGGTAGCGTAGCGGTTAGAACGTCACGTTCACGTAGGGCGCTGTTAGAACGTCACGTTCACGTAGGGCGTGGTAGTGTAGCGGTTAGAACGTCACGTTCACGTAGGGCGTGGTAGCGTAGCGGTTAGAACGTCACGTTCACGTAGGGCGCGGTAGCGTAGCGGTTAGAACGTCACGTTCACGTAGGGCGCGGTAGCGTAGCGGTTAGAACGTCACGTTCACGTAGGGCGCGGTTAGAACGTCACGTTCACGTAGGGCGCGGTTAGAACGTCACGTTCACGTAGGGCGCGGTAGCGTAGCGGTTAGAACGTCACGTTCATGTAGGGCGCGGTAGCGTAGCGGTTAGAACGTCACGTTCACGTAGGGCGCGGTAGCGTAGCGGTTAGAACGTCACGTTCACGTAGGGCGCGGTAGCGTAGCGGTTAGAACGTCACGTTCAAGTAGGGCGCGGTAGCGTAGCGGTTAGAATGTCACGTTCACGTAGGGCGCGGTAGCGTAGCGGTTAGAACGTCGGGACTCAATCGAGAGAACCCGGGTTCTACTCCCCTTGTCGCCGTTTCGAAACTTTGGCAGTTTCGTTCATCTCACGTTGCCACAGTTCACTCCGCTGTATAAATGAGTATCTGGCTACAGACAGAGGTGGATATCAGAACGAATAGACTTTGTGCAGTAATTGCAGCGTTGCTGAATGCTTCCCAAAGAAGTCGAGATGGCGTTGGAATGAGGTCTGCCAGGGGGGTGTTCGAAGTGTAAAGCGCTTTGAACAGTTCTCAGGACTGGATACCGCGCTATACAGGAACGTACCTTTACTTCACAGTTTCCGGTGTACAAAATCCTATTTTGGTAAGGACTACTGTTATAATTCTAAAGCAATTTTTTTTTGTGAACAACTTACCGCGCGTTTTACTTCTGCGGCCATCTCCGATGCACAAGATACGAACTACTCTACGCTATTTTTTCTTTTTCTAATAGATTTTTGACAAGTGCTTCTTTCTAGACCGTTTGTCTTGTTTTTTTAAAGGGAACAAATTGTTCAATGATTCTCCCAATTCCATATTTGACAGTGTTCCTACATTCATTTGCTGTCTTCCTCAGCATGTTATTCCAATCTAGCTTTACTCTTAAATGAAGCCCATCCCTCATGAACATGTGAGCCCTCACAAGGAAACAACCTCACAGATACAATTTCCTCTTCCCTACACAGCTTCTGAACTATCATGTTAATTGCCATCCTCCGGCAATTTCGATCATTCTGACCCCTGCTTCTCATTACTGGTAAAACCCCTGACAGAATTATTGTGCAATTAATCTTCTCCCATTGGCCATTTAGGGCATGTGTGGATATGCCTCAGTGTAGTAAATTGATTTACATAATGTGACAGCATGATGTTGATGTTATTAAAATTGTTTGTTCAACCCGTGTCTGCTTAAGTGTTGACTAAATGCCTGTATTTCTTAACTAGGGCGGTTGTGCCCTCCCCTCCCTCCCTGAGTTATTACTGCTACTAGAATAGATCACCCCTTGCCACGACCCATGATTTTCTCCACCCTTTCTGTGGAAGCCTCTATTTTTGCCCCTGGAAAACAAACCACCACATCATCCCCCTTCCTGAGTGTTCCTAACTATCGAGTCCCACAAACACCCTCGCTTTCCTCCTCACCCCTCAGAGTATCTCTTGCGTCTGTTCCCCTCCGTCATATTCTGTTCTGCAGTCACCTGGCAACTTTTTTCCATCTCCTTTTCGCCCATCAACATGTCACCTTTCCCTCCTGTCTCCTGGTTATCTTGCGCTCCTGACGCCTTCTCTCTCTTCGCCTTCGCTCCCGTCTCCTTCCCTCCCGTCAGCTTCTATCCCATCTCCTTCGCTCCCGTCACCTACAATCCATTACGTCCTGTCTCCTTCCACTTCTGATGTGAGCTCTCCCTACCAACTCTCTCATCGCCTCCCCCACTTTATCATCCACGGCCCCCCTCCACCTGAATCAATGGCACAACCCACCTCTTCCCTTCCCACCAACGCCAAAAAAGTCCACCCATGTGTTATTTTTGTTGACGTCGTTGCACAAATTACCTTTACTGCCATCGACTGCTACTTTTACATCTGTAACCTTTTTATCGAGGTGTGGACGAAAATACAATACAAAACACTTCTATTGCACCAAAATCTTCAGGAAACCCAAGTTCGGTAGTGCACCAAAACAAGAGGTTAAGCAGTTCATAATCAATACGTAGTTTCAGTTGTAAACAGTTGGATTGGTACGCTGGGGAGTAAAAGGAAGTTTAAACTGGTGGGTTTTTAGTATAAGGCGAAATGTTGTTATATTTCCCACAGACTTAACACTAACAGGAGCGAGTTGCAGAGTCGGTGCAGCGACTGAACAAGTTCTATTGCCGACATTTGTCTGAACATTGGGAACAAACAGTTAATTTCTTTTATCACAGTTCCTGCTTAATAACCATTCTAGTATTCGTAAGATTAGGCTGTGTGTGATAGTTTCTTTTGTGGAATGTGTGCGTGTGTATGCACGTGGGTGTGTATGTATGTGTGTTTGTGTATGTATGTGTGTGCGTGTGTTTGTATGTATGTGTGTGCGTGTGTGTATGTGTGCGTGGGTGTGTATGTATGTGTGTGTATGTGCGTGGGTGTGTGTGTGTGTGTGTGTGTGTGTGTTTGTGTGTGAGGCTGTCCATTACCAATATAAGTGAAACATAATGAACTGATTGTCATTGATAATGTATGGAACAAAACTGTGATTTTAATGAATGTCAGTATAAGTTAACTATTATTAGATTGTTCAATTATTTTAAAGCAGTTGATAGAAAGTAATAGTAAGGAGATTTATGATTATTGATGACACAATGATTATTGCAGTAACATAATAAATTATATGATTTTTTTAATAATATTTACTTCTACCATTTATAAAACCAGTTTGATGAAGATGCATTAAAACTCCATCCATCGATTTAGCCCAATTGCTCTTTAAATATGTAGTATGTGGTAGTTCAAGTATTATATTATACACTGTTGGTTTAATAAACAAGTGCTTACTTTTGTTAAAATCACTGAAGGATTTACTTCAATAAATTAGGCATTCATAATGCGTTGTGCATCCGGATAAAAATCTGCTCAAAGGCACTGAAAAAACATTAAGCATTAGACTGGATTACCTGGGAACCTGTGAATAGCCAGATGCTGTGATATTATTCTATAGTGCTGGACAACTTTTGCCCTTTTTTGCAGATTGTTGACCGGATCCAGTCAAAAGAAATGTAATAGTTTGTCTGATGATTTCATAGAAACTAAAAAAAAAATTTTTCAAAACGAGCTAACATGTCGTAATGGATACTAGATGGGTTTGATTGTTCTAGAAATGAAACTAAGACTTTTTTATTTAAATATTACTCCTTTTATGCTGTTAATTCATATGCTGTATCTATGTAAAATTGTATTAAAAGCTGAATTGTTTGAAAACATGTTTCTAATGTAATGTTACCACTAAATGGATGCCCATAAATGAGTACATTTAACAAAAAAGGATAAACACAAGTAAACACCATCAACATTAAAACAGTTTTTCTTGAACTACTTCAAGATGTGTTGTAGCTGGTCACCTTGTACAGTAGCCAAATACAATGCTTGGACCATCTCAAATGTACCAATCTTTACAAGTGCTCTTATACCAGCAACCGACATGGTAAAACCAAACTTTAAAACGTTGCTAAAATGAAATTTCAAATTATTCTTTTTGAAAACTTAGCATTATTTCCTAGAGATGATTTATCTGTTGAACAAAATAATAAGAACCAATTACATGTCACGCGGCTACAAAAGTGCATGAACATGGAACACATTTTTAGTCTGACATATACACCACCAAAATTTTATTCAGTGCGACGGCTAAATAATGTTATTTGTATAATCATAATTTGTAACAATATCATATACAGAAATCTTGGAAAGAACACATAAAGTAATTATGGATATAGGATTCCAGGTAGGCACTGGATTTAAGACAAGATGCAGTCATCCAGAAAAGAACTGTCTTGAAGCAGTCATCCATAAAAGGAACGGACAAGATACAGCCATCCATGAAAGGAACTGACAGGGTGCAGTCATCCGTGAAAGGAACTGTCTGGAAGCAGTCATCCATGAAAGATGCAGCCATCCATGAAAGGAACGGCGGGATACAGTCATCAGTGAAAGGAACTGACAAGATGCAGTCATCTGTGAAATTAATATGCATTATGCAGTTATACATTAAAGGACTTGGGTGGAGTCATCCATGAAAGGAACCAGCTGGATGCAGTCTTCTGTGTTAGAGACTGACATGATTTGATAATCCATGGAAAGAGGGTGGCATTCACTCATTAATTATGGAAGAGACTGTCAAGATGAAGTCATCTGTAAACATGAATTCGCATAATGTAGTCATCCATGGAAAGGTATAACCATCTGCAAAATGAACTGGAATGATTTATTGTCCTGCAGAAGCGACAGCCAGAATGTAGTGAGTCATCCATGGAAGGGTGAAGTCATCCGTGAAAGGACTGACACCACGCAACGGTATGTGACAAGGACAGCATAACTTAATCCACATTTCGCAGTTCTCGCCAGCCAGGCTAACTGTTTTCGTCTCGTCCGCGGCACGGATCACCAAGCTCTGCTAGAAGTTTGACATATCCGACAGTTCGAAGTACAGGTTGTCCAGATTTAACAAGATTTAACAAGATTTAACAAGATTTGCCATCCAAGCCAAAGGCCCAGATGGCAAGTGGACAAGGAAGCCATTGGCTTATCGAGAGTCCAACAATGTTCATCTACTTATAGCCCGCCCTCCTGAGATATGTGTCAACCTTGTTTTTAAACATATTCACGCTGCTAGCAGTTACACAATCTGTAGACAATTTGTTCCATTCATTTATTGTCCTCTGTGAGAACGAGTGCTTCCTGATGTCCAATCTACATTGATCCTTTACTAAATTTACCTCATGTCCTCTAGTTCTGCTATCCTTCTTGAGTGAGAAAAACATATTTCTATCAATATTTTCATACCCATTCAATATCTTAAAAACTTCAATCTGATCTCCTCTTAACCTCCTTGTCTCTAGAGTTGTTAAACCACATTCTTTCAGGCGTTCTTCATAACTAAGGTCTCTCAGTTCTGGAATCATTTTAGTTGCTCTCCTTTGTATGCGTTCAAGCGTATCTATATCCTTCTTACGATATGGTCTCCATGCTTGTATACAGTATTCTAAATGAGGTCTAACTATTGCTTTATAAAGAGGTATAATTAACTTTTTTCCCTTGTATGTTATGTTTCTTCTAATCAATCCAAGAATTTGATTACCCTTTGAAGCTGCAATACCACACTGCTCTGAAACTTTCATATCAGCGCTTATTGTAACTCCTAAGTCCTTTTCTTTTACAGTAGTACCCAGAACAGTATCTCCCATTTTATAGTTTACATTCAAGTTCCCATGTCCTGTATGTAGGCATTTACATTTCCCAAAATTTAACAACATCTGCCATTTCTCAGACCATTTCACTAATCTGTATATATCGTTTTGTAAATGTTGTTTATCACCATCAGTATTAACCTTTCTAAACAGTTTTGTGTCATCCGCAAATTTCAGTACGTTACTTGTTATACTGTCGTCCAAGTCATTGATATAAATTAAGAATAATATAGGTCCTAATACTGATCCTTGAGGTACCCCACTCAAAACCGATTTCCAATTTGAAACTTCTCCATCTACTACAACTCGTTGTCTTCTGTCAGTCAGCCATTGTTCTATCCAGTCAGTTATGCTGTCCCCGATACCATGGGCTTTTAATTTAAGTAGTAATCTTTGATGTGGCACTTTGTCAAAAGCTTTCTGAAAATCTAAGTAGATAATATCTACTGGCGATCCCACGTCTATCCACTTAGTGATTTCTTCCAAAAAACATAACATATTTGTTAAGCATGACCTCGCTTTAAGGAATCCATGTTGAGATGAATTTAATAATTTATGCTTAACGAGGAATTCCACCATATGGTCTTTAATTAACCTTTCTAATAATTTACAAATCACTGACGTTAAACTCACTGGTCTGTAATTCTCTGACTTATTTCTCGAACCCTTTCTAAATAATGGTATGATGTTTGCTTCTTTCCATTCAAACGGAACAACTCCCTCTTTTAATGACAAGTTGAATACTCTTGCAAGTGGTATACTGATTTGTTCTACTGTTTCCATTAGTAATTTTGGAGGAATCCCATCCACTCCCGGTGATTTGTTATCTTTCATTGCCTTTATTTTCTTAGCTACCAATTCTGGAGTTACAACTAACGGACCTAAATAGTCAGATTTAGCCCCCTGAAATTTAGCATCAGCAACTGGTAATGAACTAATATCTTCTTTGGTAAACACTGAACTGAAGTAACCATTTAGGTCTTCCGCCATTAAAAACCCCTGTGATATTATATTTCCAGCACTGTCTTCTAGAGGTCCAACCTTGTCTTGTACGTTTTGTTTACTCCTGACATATGCATAAAAACTCTTGCTGTAATTTTTTATGTTACATGCTAGTTTTTGCTCATAGCTTCTTTTAGATTATCTGATTTCAGTTGTAGCTGCATTAAGTGCCTCTTTGTAATTTGCATAGTCTTCTTCCTTTCTGGTACGCCTATAAACCCTCCACATAGTTTGTTTTAACACTATTTTTCTAATAGCCTCTTTTGACAAGTGTTTCTTTCTACACCGTTTTCCTTGTTTTTGGAAGGGAACAAATTTATCGATGATACTCTCAATTTCATATTTTAGAATATTCCAACATTCAATTGCGGTCTTATTCATCAGCATGTTATTCCAATCTAGCTTTGCTAAGTATTTTCTCATATCTTTGTAGTTACCTTTGTGGAAGTTTCTCTTGTACGTTTTCTTATTTTTACTTTCTGATTTTACACTGATGTCAAAATGTATTTGATTATGGTCACTGTTACCCAATGGTTCAAATATTTTTACATTGTCCACTAATTCTTTTTGTGATGACAAAACTATATCTAATACATTTTCTCCCCTGGTTGGTTCTAGTACGTGCTGAGTAAGAAAGCTATCCTGGATTAAAAATAGAAATTGTTGGTCCTCAATCCCTGTGCTCTCTAGAGAATTCCATTGTATGTGTCCATGGTTAAAATCTCCCATTATGATACATTCCCCTTTACTAACTTCCTTTATAGCGTTTTTTATTTTTGTGTTGTCCTCTTCGTTTATGTTTGGACTTCGGTAAACTAATCCAATATTTAATTTTGAATTTCCTGAAACAATTTTGCACCAAACAGCTTCATCGCAATCTGCTTCCCTTTCTAGTTTTATTTCATAAGCCTGAATAGATTATTTAACATATAAAATAACTCCCCCGCCCCTTCTTCCTATTCGATCTTTCCTAAATATTACATATCCTGTCAGTCCTAATTCAGCATCTGTTATATCTATGTTGGCCCATGATTCAGTTATACCAATTATGTGAGGGTCAATATCTTCTACCATAATGTTTAATTAGTTTTTCTTATTTACTATGCTCCTTGCATTTAAACATACGCATCTATAACCTTTTTCAGAGATGTTTTTCGGATGATTTGGTATCGGTTTATCTGTGCTAGTGGCCTCTTGTTCTGCTTGAGACACCTCTAGGTAACCCCCCCTGCACTTCTAGTTTAAAGAATGTTTACTTCCAAAAATATTTGTCATTGTACCCAAGTCACTATCTACTGTTGCTGAAAGTTTGTCCGCGAATACTGCCGCCCCCTTTCCACTTAAATGAAGCCCATCCTTCATGGACATATCAGCCCTCCCAACAAAACTTCCCCATAAATCCACAAATCCAACTTCCTCTTCCCTACATAACTTCTGGACTAACATGTTAATTGCCATCCACCGACAATTTCGATATTTGTGACCCCTCCTGCCCATTACAGGTAAAATCCCTGACAGTATTACCTGCTCAACCCGCGTCTGTTTTAGTGTTCTGAACAACTGCCTATATTTCCTAACTATGGCAGTTGTACCCTCCCTCTCTACGTTATTTGTCCCTACGTGTACTAAAACAGATCCACCCTTACCCGAGCCTACGATGTTTTTTACCCTCTCAGTTATCGCCTCTATTTTGGCTCCAGGCAAGCAGACCACCACATCATCTCCCTTGTTTAAGACTCTGTCGGTCTTCCTAACTATCGAATCCCCCACAAACACCCTCGCTCTCTTCCTCACCCCCTCTATCACTGCTGCAGAATAACTCTTCCGTTCGATCCCCTCCATCACATTCTGTCCTGACCCCTTCCCTCCTGTCTCCTTCGCTCCTGTCTCCCCCACTTCCCACTCCTTTGCTCTTGTCTCTCCCACTTCCCTCTCCTTCACTCCGGTTGTTTTCCCTTCCGTCTCCCCCACTCCCTTCTCCTTCCCTCCTGTCTCCCCCACTCCCTTCTCCTTCCCTCCTGTCTCCCCTACTCCCCTCTCCTTCGCTCCGGTTGTCTTCCCTCCCGTTCCTTTCCTTCCCGTCTCCTTACGTCCTGTCTCCCTACGAACTGTCACCTTCCCTCCTCTCAGCTTCCTCCCAGGCTGCGGTGAGCTCTCCCTAGCATCTCTTGTGTCTTTCCCCACTTTATCATCTACTGTTCCCCCACCGGAACTACTGGCACAACCCCCCTGTTCCCTTCCCACCATTGCCACAACGAGCAGCCTCAGCTCTTCCAACTCCACCTCTAGTTCCTTCATCTTCGTACATTCCCTACACTCAAAACTAAAACTATCTGCCTGGACCTCAGCCCAGGACTTCTTGCACCCAGACTTGACGAAGTCCACCCAGTTACTGCAACTGCCACAAATTAAGTGCCTTGTGGCCTTTAACTGCCGTTTGCACGGCGCCATCATACAATTTAGTTTTAATTAGTTTGCAACGTTAGCCTTGAATAAGGCTGTTTTTGTGATCAAAAGAACACTTTAGTCTAATATACTTGTTAACTGTGTCTTCTATTAACCTCGCATGAGAAAAAAAAAAACCTGCCACCTAGCGAATACGGAGAACACTGTGTAACAAAACAACGAATTCAGTGTGTACTAATTTACGCTAAAATCCTGCTGTTAATTCCTTTTTACCAAAAACGTTTACTACCACTATGTCAGATATTACCTTATGTATGTAATTAAAGTAAATAGATCACTTTATCTTATATATATATTAGCCAATGTAAACTATTCACTATGCTCTCTCAATTTTCGAATAGTAAACAACCCTATTATCGCTCGCTGAATTCCCTGACAGAATCCGAAACTAACTTACTCTAAAATACTCCCTCTGACTAATAATTAACAAAACCTGTTTCGTAATATATGTCTACAATACGTTTGTGTATAATATATATTCAATAGTAATACTTATTCTATTTGATATACCGCGTTTTTCTGTAAATGATCTACACCAAATTCAAGTCGCTGCACCAAGTCCAAGTAGCCGGAAACAGATCGTCGTCATTGTTGTTGCTGGTTGCCACTTTGAAGCTGCTCTCTGTGTTCTCAGAACCAACATCGTCCTCCTTGACACCTGAAACATCAAGTGATACAGTGGTCGCCGCTTGAAAGAAGCACTTCTAACAGGTAGGTAGACTGATACAGTGGTCGCCGCTTGAAAGAAACACTTCTCACAGGTAGGTAGATACAGCTACTTGTACTTTTGTATACATACTTGATGTATGTACAAGCCATATTTTTTTATTGAATAAATCAAGTAGTCCACATGGTTCACACATACACTCACATGTACACACGTACACACACATGTACACACGTACACACACATGTACACGCACACAATTATATTCACCAAACATGTATTTTCAGACACTAGATTTTTGAATGAAATAGAAGACAGCAACAGCACTGTTGTCTGGCCTCCATACAATCACAATCCGGGAGTCACTCTGGTGACAGTGACAATGTCACACACCTGGCTCGTCAATGTTCTCTCCTCCATCTCTCCCATCGCCGTCATCGTCGTCCACAGCTTCCTCCTTCTCCTCCTCTTCAGCCTGTGAAACAAAGAATGTCAGTGCCACATTAACATGATGTCACCATTGTAAGGGATGTTCTCAAAAGACTCTACACAATATTAGGGTCTAGCAGCTGTTTACTAAGGACAAAGACATTTTCTACGATATCAACGGATTGACGTAGTTCAAAATTTCATGTAGCGTGGCAGAGATATGTCGAGATATTTATGTACACATTTACCATGCGTGGCAGTGGGGGTTAATTGTCTACCTTTGATAACATAATTTATTCAGTCTGTAGCTGGTATCTGGTAGAACAATACAATGGCAATCTATTTATACTGGGGCCAGGAATTTGTTCTGGAAGTTGCTGCTTTGCCAACCCCCTAATACCAGGCATGTGTTCTTGAGGATGCCACTACACCAACCCCCTAATGCTAGGCATTTGTTCTGGAGGATGTCACTACACCAACCCCCTAATGCCAGGCATTTGTTCTGGAGGATGCCACTACACCAACCCCCTAATGCCAGGCATGTGTTCTGGAGGATGCCACTACACCAACCTCCTAATGCCAGGCATTTGTTCTGGAGGATGCCACTACACCAACCCCCTAATGCCAGGCATGTGTTCTGGAGGATGCCACTACACCAACCACCTAATGCCAGGCATTTGTTCTGGAGGATGCCACTACACCAACCCCCTAATGCCAGGCATTTGTTCTGGAGGATGCCAATACACCAACCCCCTAATGCCAGGCATGTGTTCTGGAGGATGCCACTACACCAACCCCCTAATGCCAGGCATTTGTTCTGGAGGATGCCACTACACCAACCCCCTAATGCCAGGCATTTGTTCTGGAGGATGCCACTACACCAACCCCCTAATGCCAGGCATTTGTTCTGGAGGATGCCACTACACCAACCCCCTAATGCCAGGCATTTGTTCTGGAGGATGCCACTACACCAACCCCCTAATGCCAGGCATTTGTTCTGGAGGATGCCACTACACCAACCCCCTAATGCCAGGCATTTGTTCTGGAGGATGCCACTACACCAACCCCCTAATGCCAGGCATTTGTTCTGGAGGATGCCACTACACCAACCCCCTAATGCCAGGCATTTGTTCTGGAGGATGCCACTACACCAACCCCCTAATGCCAGGTATTTGTTCTGGAGGATGCCACTACACCAACCCCCAATGCCAGGCATTTGTTCTGGAGGATGCCACTACACCAAACCCCAATGCCAAGCATTTGTTCTGGAGGATGCCACTACACCAACCCCCTAATGCCAGGCATTTGTTCTGGAGGATGCCACTACACCAACCCCCAATGCCAGGCATTTGTTCTGGAGGATGCCACTACACCAACCCCCAAAAGCCAGGCATGTGTTCTGGAGGATGCCACTATGCCAACCCATAATGCCAGGCATTTATTCTGAAGGATGCCACTACACTAACCCCCAATGCCAGACATGTGTTCTGGAGGATGCCACTATGCCACCCCAATGCAAGGATTGTTTTCTAGAAGATGCCATTATGCCAACCCCCAACAGGCAAGTGTTCTGGAGGATGCCACTGTGCCACCCCTATGAAAGGATTTTATTATGGAGGATGCCACTATACCCCCCCCACCCCCGATATCAGACATTTGCTGGTTGATGGGGGAGATTCTACCCTGCACAATGTACACATTGAAAAATTTTCATGGAAATGGTTGTTGGTGTAATAAATCTTGTGATGCATTCCAGTTCAATCGTAGTTACCATGAATACGAGTTCATGACATGTAAATAGAGTTTACAACCCCCGGTCAAGTTGTAGTTACCAATTGAGAGCTCGAAATTTGTAAGGAAGCTCGAGTAGGGGGTCGTGAACTCTGCTGACATGCCTTGAACTCATATTCATGGTAAAAATGAGCGCACAGAAAGCAGCATTAAAGTAAATAACAAGAAAACATCTAAAAGAATGTGATTGTTGTCGTTTCCTACTAGCTTGTGACATCATCCATTGGCAGAAGTGCCTGGGATTGGTGGGAAACCAATTGATGGCGAAATCAATATTTTAAGCTATAACAATTAAAAAATTTACCAACTCAAAACTAATGAAAAATCTACGACACATACAAAAAATCTTATTTATACCATTTTATACTGTTAATTTTAAGTTTGTTAAAAAACGTATATATACAAAATATATTTCAGGTATTGCTTGTTAACAACTTTGTTTCTATTTCACAATAATTACCCCATGGCGTGATTCTTTTCAGATTTAGTAGCATGTGTTTAAAACAACTTGTCTCGGTTCTATATTTACAAGCTGACATTTGTTTGTTCTGGATTTCCCGCAAATTACTCATTATGTCATAAAATGCAGTCAAATATAATAAATAGACATTATTTCACATATTTCCTGTACATAAACAAACCATATGTAAAGAAATCAATATTTTAGACCTCATAATAATGTCCATGGAGCAACTTCATGTGTGCATGGGCCAGGCCTCTACTAAATTTCTCAGGCTGGGCCTGGGTCTACATATTACGGACCTGGGCTAAAAAAATTAAACAATGCGGTCTTTGGCCAGGCCTGGGGTGAACGGGCCAGGCCTGAATAAAAAACCGAGTTAGTTTTGTTTTACAAGCGCGCGCGTGCGTGCACACAAACACACACACACACACACACACACACACACACACACACACACACACACACACACACACACACACACACACACACACACACACACACACACACACACACACACACACACACACACACACACACACACACACACACACACACACACACACACACACACACACACACACACACACACACACAAACAAGTACAAATACTTAGCACCATTAAAAGTGTCATATTTAATACTCATTCAAGGGTGCATTCCATTCAAGTCTTCTTGTCTCAAACAATGGGAATTAGCAGGCAGGTGTCTTAATTGACCAATCTCTGTAAATAAACCTTGTCCACTGAGAAAGGCAACTAAATAAGGTTGAGTGGCTTGGCATATTTGCTTAGTAAGAAAGATTGGACAGTGCCAGGGCTGTACTGACTGTTAGCACTCGGTAGGATGGTACGACACTTCAATGTGACACGGACTGTAGTTAGCAAGAGGAGATGCCGCCTCAAACCCAGCAGTGTAAAAAACATTCTTTTCCCCAACAGCAACGTTAGCAAATAGTAGTAGACCATAACAGGAACACCAAATAAAAGACAGACTCAGTATTCATTCAGTATTTATGAGAACGTATACATCAAGCAATGTTCAGATAATATATATATATTTTTTATAATATATCAGTAATATTTTATTTAATATTATATTTAATAAAATAATACATATTATGAGTACAGCTTATTTGTGTTTCTTTTTTATTACAAGATAACATATCTTCTTCTTAATTGGTGACTTGTGTGTTGTCATGGGGCTTGCGGGCCACGGGCTTACCCGTCTTTCACGGGTATGGTCCGGGTACCGGCCTGAAACACGTGGGCCGGTCCTGGGCCAAACGTTAACGGGTGTGAGCCAGATCTGGACCTGAATTCTAGTTTGTGGGCCGGGGCCGGGCTGGAAATATTTTTGTGGGCCTAATTGCTAATTGCGGGGTAGGCATGGGCTAAAATTCTAGGCCCGTGCACAGCACTAGCGTGCATATCATATAAAACCTTTAAAAATTACTTGGGAGTCTCTGGTTTATTACAGCACAGTTATAAAAGAGTCAGGTTCTTTGTTATTATCCATACCAATATTGCTGTAATCTTTACTATCAAACATTCGGAAGGCTGACCCAAATGGACTCAACAGCTTGCCGTCATCTGACAGTGCCTCGTCATCCATATATATGGTGCATGGCTGTGTCACATCAAATTATTATTTATGTGCTCCATTATAATTTTACAAAAGTAAAAAATAAATGTTATTCAACATAGCAGCCAGTACGAATAGTTGCAGTGTGACCTATTTAACGTGTAAGATCATCGATAATGTAAGTTCTATATATATTAATATAAATAAAACGTAGCATATTTGTAACCCATATTTCAATTGCAAAACTTTTTAGAAAGTTTTAATTAGCAGTAGATGTGCCAATTACCAGATCGCTACAGATTAACTATGGACAGACAATGAGACAATGAGACAATGAGACAATGAGACAATGAGACAATGAGACAATGAGACAATGCTACTTCTTAAACACTGACAAATATTACATTTATTTGATATAAAAATAATGTATGAAAGAATGTACCGTGTAATCTTCTAGTTCTGAAGAAATTCATCTAGCAGTATAGTCAGTCTGATGAAGGCAGCTGACGCTTGCCAAAACGTCACAACGAAACAAAGATAAACATTTTGTACGTCTTGTTAAATGTAGATTTTGCACCACCCAGTCAAGTTTTGTTAAGGCAATGCCAATTCACCAAATTCATGTATAACTGCCGATTTCAAGAAGCATTTGTACTGCATGTACAATGGAACTTACGTGGATGTTAGACGTAGATCACGTAACTCGGGAACAATCGTAAAAAACATGCATAACATTGTTAAGAATTGTAAGTAACTACGAACTCCTACTGTTCTGAGTTACATAATCTATGTCAAACGTAAACATAGGTTTCTTCAAAATAACCCAACCCCATGTGGGGGTTTTAAAACTGCGATATTGACGGAGATATGAGGGAACAGACACAAACTATTTTAAAGTATAGATAAATGACACTACATGGACCAGCACTAAAAACTCGTCGTGTCAGAATCTGTCGCCCCGTTGACACGTCATACACTTACACATGGCATACATGACAGACGTGAGAGTATGATTGGTAACAAGTTTGTAGAGATAGTGTGCAGAGATGGTATACAAGTGTGTACATATGTGTAGAGATGGCGTACATGTGTATAGATATATGTAGATATGATGAACATGTGTAGAAATGGTGTACAAGTGTGTATGAATGGCATGCAGATGCATGTAGATGGTGTACATGTGCATATATGGTGTGTATGTGTGTACAGATGGCATACACGTGTATAGAGATGATGCATATGTGTGTATATATAGTGTACATGTATGTATGGATGGTGTACACAAGTGTAGAGATGTACACAAGGTTTGAGATGGTGTACGTGTGTATATTGTGTACATGTGCGTAGAAATGGTGTACAGGTGTGTAAAGATGGTCTACAGGTGTGGTGTGCAGAGATGGTATACAAGTATGTATAGATTGTGTGCAGGTGCATGTGTAAAGAAGGTGTACATGTGTGGAGATGATGTACGTGTGTAGAGATAGCATACAGAGATGTGTAGAGATGATGTACATGTTGGTACAGATGGTGTACAAGTGTGTTGAGATAGTGTACATGTGTGTAAAGATGGTGTACAAGTGTGTATATATGGCATACATATGTGTATGGATGGTCTATGCGTGTGTAAAGATGATATACATGTGCATAGAGATAGTGTACAGGTGTGTAGAGATGGTGTACAAGTCATGTGTACATTTGGCCCTAGTATAAAGAGAGGGAACTATTCTATTCAGTGTTCTCACAAGTAGTGGTGCTGTGTTCTGGAGTGCAATGGTCAAGAGACGTGTGTTCAGGGAAGACCAAGGTATTCCCTGAACACATGGAATAACATATGTATGATCTCAACTAAGGAATTCCTATTACAAATAAGTTATCTATAATAATAACCATTTAATAATACAGATTGACTAACATTGACACACATACGCACGCACGCACTTCAAAGAATATAGTATTCCATGTTGCTGACCCCCGACAGAGAGATTACATACATAGGCCGTCTCCTCTTTGGTCCCGACCACCTTGTCTTGTACGAGTTTACTGAACTACACGTAGTAGTCATCACAGAAGCTCTGTCTGTGAGAGGGACACCGACATGGCAGTGACGTTAGTGACAACTGACAAGGACACTGACGTGGATGGCATGCTACCTGCCTGTATATCACTATATGTGTTTGTGTGTCATCACAGCAGGCCATGGGAAAGTCACGTTGTGATGCGGTTTACTTCAAACAGGCAATTATTGGGCTACCACAAGGTGTTTTTGGGACAGCACACCTGTATACCTGTGGTTTACTTTGTGATTTTTAAGTCATAGCTTGATAATGATGTTTTTACTGTTCTAATGTTTGGTGTTTGTAGGAATTGTGTTATGATCACGGGAGAATTGTGTTAGGTTCCAAGGCATGTGTGTACATGTAGGCCTGTGTGTGGGTGCATATGCAGGCATGTGTGCAGGCATGCACGCAGATGGGTGGGTGTGCAGTTTGTATGTATATTGTACATTTGCAGTACGTTTATTGCTATTTTAGAAACCCTGTATGTGTTAATAAGATTGTTTTAGTTGACTGTATATAAATAGTAGATTATATTGTAAGTGCGTAACATTTAAAACAAATTTAAAATAAGAATTTCTGCAAAAGTTATAAAGAACGTCAAATGTACAATTATGCATTGAAAACAGCTAAAAAGTTGAAGCCCTTTTAAGAATGGTTTAATACTCATTCCAAGTTGTGAGACATTTTTGACAAAGCCCCTTTGCCATAGGGGACTGTTATTGAGTTCACTACACAAGTTTTGTAGTGTCAGGTGGAAATTTCCATCGTATTGACAGGTTTTCCCAACGTTAATGAAACTAATTATAAAACTTCCAGTTCAAATGGAAACCTCTGCATCCGGACATCATTTCATGGAAACGGAATTTCGAAACATTAATATCCCACATTAATTGTTTGATTCATTTATCCAGAAAACTCATTAATCCGTACACATACATTGTAGACGAAGGTGTCCGTATTAACAAGGTTCCACTGCGCCAGTGTGTTTGTTTTAAACTTATACATGCATTAAGCCACGTACATAAATACACTACAGTTTTTTGGAGGTAAATTTTTTTTAGGGCAGGTACAAACCGAGTCATGGCAAGTAGCCAGAAAGGTTCATGTGAAGTGATGCAAAGAAACATGAGTGTAGAAAGGAGTGCTACTATTGTTTGGACGTGTATGGCAAGCTACCTGCCTGCCTGCCTGCCTCTATGTTTGTTTGTCAGTAGGTCATCACAGCAGGCCATAGGAAAGTCACGTTGTGCTGGGTACAGCTTCAAGTCTCAAGTAGGTTTACTTCAAACAGGCAATTATTGGGCTAGCACAAGGTGTTTTTGGGACAGCACACTATGAGGTGGTTTATTTTGGGTTTTTAAGTCATAACTTGATAATGTCGTTGTTACTGTTCTAATGTTTGTAGGAATTGTGTTATGATCACGGGAGAATTATGTTAGGTTCCAAGGCATGTGTGTACGCAGGCGGGTTGGTGTGCAGTTTGTATGTATATTATACATTTGCAGTACGTTTATTTTATATTTTAGAAACTCTGTGTTAATAACATTGTTTCAGTTGACTGTATATAAATAGTAGTCTATATTGTAGGTGCATAAAATTTAACACACCATTTAAAAAAGAATTTCTGCAAAAGTTATAATGAGCATGAAATGTACAACTGTACATTGAAAACAGCTGAACTGTTGAAGCCATTTTAAGAATGGTTTAATATTTTTTTTTGACAAAGCCCCTTTGCCATAGGGACAGTTACTGAGTTCACTACACATGTTTTGTAGTGTCGGGTGGAAATTTCCATTGCATTGACAATAGCTATAAATAGTATGGTGATTGAATGGAAAGTCCCAGTCGCATAGCACTTCCTTATCATCATTCATTCATTCATTGACATCACGTCGAAGCTTGCCAATAAGCACGGGAAAAATATGCACAATCGAGGCAGGCTGGTAGAACAGAGTATTATTTGGAATTATTAACTAATGGAATTCTAATTAATTTTTTTGTGTTGTGTTAATGGAAATATACTACAAGATTTAATATATTATTTCAAGCAAACGTTGTTGTTGTTCCCTTTAATGAAACTAATTATAAAACTTCCAGTTCAAGTGTTGTATTAATTAACACTGCATGAAACAAATATGTTTGTGTAACAGTGCTTTACTTCTGTAGATTTGTAAGTGTTAATCTTTGGTTCACTTAACGTGTGTTTATTTATATTAGTTCAATTGCTGAGAAATAATGGTTATTTTATATGGTGCCAGATATGCAGTGGAACCTCGTTAATCCAGATGCCGAGAATCCTGAAACCTCTCCATCCGGACATAATTTCACGGAAACGGAATTTCCGAACACTAATATCCCCCATTAATTATGTGATTTATTTATCCTGAAAACTCATTAATCCGGACACATACACTGTTCACCAAGATGTCTGGATTAACAAATAAAATAAATGTGGCATTAATGGAAAATTTTCTTAGTTGATAATGACTGTTTACAATACAATATGACATTTTTAGTTCATGTTATAATAACACAACATAATTAATTGTGATTAAACAAACAGTTGTGTAAGAATGTTTCTATCTAGAGTGCTAAACCTCGTTATAGAACGTATTATCAAATATGTAGTTTGCAAACAGTGTCCACTATACTGACCCATAGCTGTGTGCCAATCTGTCACCATTTCAAAGCTCATTAAATATGAATTCTGGAGCCTTTTTTATTGATTGTTTATACAGTGGTTGCTCAGCATTAAATAAAATGACCTGGCAATGTAAATCAACGAGAGTAGCTAGGTATTGTTAACTCTATCGCTGTCAAATTCTGATTATTAAATGTCTTCATTTTATGCGGAAGCAATTAACAGGACACTGCAAGATCTGTTAGAAATTTATATATTTTATAAAAAAAATATGAACAGCTTAGGACATGTGTTTCCAAATTGTACTAATTGTATCAACTACTAATAATCACATCTACACACAGCACAGTGATAAGTAAACATCTTTATGCCCTGTGAATCAAGTGAAGACGAATAGTGACATCATCTGATGCTGAACACATGCAAATCAGACATTTTAAAGAGAGAATTAAGTGTTTTTTCCCCTGGTGTGTCAATTATTATTAAATTAGTGTTGTGTTGCCCCCTTGTCATATATTACCAACTAAATTATAGCAATTAATACCTGTGAATTTACATACCGCCATCATATATAGATATTAGTTGTCACACATGTAACGTAGCGTTACGTGTGTAACACTTTTATATTTCTTATATTTTGGTATCACATTAAAAGTAGTCATGTGTTGATTTATAAACCATTTGGAAATTTTTCACTTCATTGTAACATAGTGGCAACTAAATACACCTAGTTCATGACTTTTTTAATTAACATAAAAATGTGGTTTTGTTTCTATCTTGAAAATGTGTATTGTGATAACTGAAATAACAAATTGCATACTTGATTGCAATATGGCCATTATATTCCAAGAACAATTTATGAAATAATATCTTTTAAACGTTTATAACGATATATAGAAGTAAACAGATAAAAAAATTGTCATCCTAATGCAATTATAGAACGTGACCTCTCAGGTTTACTTTGGCTGGAATCGCCCCCCCAGTGAATATTGCATACCACTCTGGTCAGTGAACATTACACTTTAGTGAACACTGCATAAACAAACCACCCCTTAAATGCCGACATGAAAAAACAGTTAAGAAGACGCATAAGGGTCATTCCATATCAACTCCACCAAGCCCCACACACTTCAATCTCAGATTCACTTGACATTTTTACCAACTATTCCAAAGTCATCTTCATGGACAAATCTGAAGTTTGGGCTCTATATTCCAAGTAGTTTTTGAGTAATTGCCGTTTTACTAAATCTGGTAGGTTTCGAATTTTGCTATAAAAAAATTGCGGCCGTCATTTTCATGCTACATTTCAAGTCCCATTATCTCAGGAAATAATGTAAATTGAGGTGTGAACTTTTCTGTGGTAACTAAGAATGTCTTATAGGTCTCATATATAGCAGTGTAGCGGTTTTCAGTAGTCACACTGAATGATCAGAAGCAGTTGAAAAGTCCAAAAATTGCCATTTTACCTTACAAGCAGCCATGTTTGAGACTCTGAAATATAGTCTTACATTCATTACATCTATTTAATTTTTTGTCTCCAAGAAGTCCACCCCAATCGCTGTAAAACTATTGAATATTACAACTATGTACTTATTAATTTATATAGCAACACCCTTGTGAAATCAGGAAAAAGTCAATTTGGGGACATTTTCAATAGTGCAAAACCCAATGGTGAACTTATTTCTTCAATGCTGCACTTTTTAGCACTCACGAAGCATTCACGAGTGCATAAGTAAGTGCTGTACCACAATGTTAATATATTTCCTGATTCTTTAAGATGGTGTCATTTTGATCCTATTGATATATATTGAGCTGTGTGTGCTAAATTTAATCTTTATTAGGACATTTCCTCATGGCGAACATTATTCTTCAATAATGCACTCTTTTAGCACAAGTTAGCAAATGCATTGATGGGTGCTATGTATGTGGATATTAAAATGGTGCCATATTGAAGCAATGTATATTTTGCTTCTTCTGAATTCAAGTGTACCATCCTTGTACAACATCTTCAATGTTCACAAGTAAATTTGTGCTACTAACCTGTTGGCTGGTGTGCCTATAGTTCATGCCAGGTTTATTATACAGGCGTTGTCCTTTTTATCCAAATAATACTGTCACCCATTTGTTGTGTTTGGAGCATCTACAAGACATAGGACACATTCAAGTGGTACATAGCAGATGTCCTCTCTTTCTGGCCAATGGTATGACGTTACTGGACCATGAAGGTGCATGAATGATAACTGCACATCTTTTTCCTTGGATATGTCCCTTATCTCATCATAGCGACAGCCTACATCTTCCAGTTTCACACTGTTTCCAGCTAATGGATGGTGTTGCAGTTGGGAGTCCATGACCAATTGGTGTGCATCCAACAATTGTATCTCCTTCATTTGGAGCTGTGAGAAGCGCTGTCTCAAATAAAGGTTAATCTCCTGACAACCTTCACACCACCAATGTTTTTTTGTAGGGTCGGGAACAGCAGTGATAGCTCCGTGTGCCCGGCACAGTCTTCGCATTGGAAAATCTGTTTTCCTGTTTGTCTACATGAGCACTCACTTCCTCCTTACTGATGAAGAATAACTTCATATTAAGCAAGTGTCCTGCACCCCAGTCATACAAGTTCTTTGCTGTTAAAATATGACCCACTACAGTAGCTTGAAGGCCGGCGCTTCTCACAGCTCCAAATGAAGGAGATGTAAATGTTGGATGCACACCAATTGGTCATAGACTCCCAACCACAACACCATCCATTAGCTGGAATGTATCCCCCTCCCTTCCCATTTGATGGTTTTTTTTGACAAAACACTTGAAATGGTGTAATTTGGGACACCAATTATCCGGTTTTAATCGAGTTAGGGCCTAATGTAATTAACCCAAACTTCAGACATGCGACATCGTACGTATACAATACGGATTTTTGGGAGGAATAGGGCCTTGGGCCGTGTCCCGTTTTAATACGGATTTGCTGAAAATAAAAAAATCGTGATAAAATAGTCCTATGTATTTTCTTGTATTCGTCACAGAAGTATAACTTCAAATGTCAAAGTTACAGTAGACGAGGTGCAACTACTTTTGAGTCTAGAGTTTCGGCAAGACGCAGTGGATTTTGTTTAATTTACACCTGTAGGTAGGCCTATTCCAAACGAGTATACTACAATTGACTAAACCAACATGTAATCATCTTAACTCTGTATCAGTATTATTGCAAACTAGAGGCACGGTAGTGTAGCAATAGTAAAACTATATATTTATTCGTACGACAATGTGTACAGTTCAATTACAATTGAAGTATCTTTGCACACAAAGAGACTAACACGTCGTTGACTAAAAAAGTGCTACACACATTCTCTATATTATTCAGCACATCCTTTGCCAAGGAAATTGTGTTTAATAGTTTCTCATGCAGCCCCTTCCGATATTGGTTCTGAACGATATAATAAAAGTAGCTAGGTTTCATATTACAGAAAGTCGTGGCATCAAGTTTGAACTGAGACAAAGTGTAATTGAAACTTTTAGACATACAGGCCTGTATATAAACCAATACCCCGAAGGGCTAGATTGCCCTCTCAAGAGAGTCTATCCAAATATTTAATGCATTTTAAACTACTCTGTATAAAGCTTACCATTCGATTTATGATCTGAATTTGAATCGGGAGACATTCTGCTAAAAGTAGTAGTAGTGCCATATAATAATAGTGAGTGCAAACTTGTCGATTAAAACGTTTCCTGAGACCTTTGCACCACGTAAATGAATGCAATGATACACACCATAGAAAGAGGAACAGTATGACATAACTAATTGACGTTGTGTACTTATATTACAAAACCCAAAAATGTAAATGTAGTGATTAGCACATCCGCCTTTCATGCCATAGTTCTGAATTCAAGACGCAAACCGGACACGGTACATCTGGTGCTTGGCGATAAAGTTCTGAAAAGGCTAACTAGTTGAATGAGACCTCAAAAGGCCATAACATTCTAACCACAGTATAATTATACAGATTATAGTCAGTTAATAGAACATTGCCGGGTGCTGGAAACAACTAGATACTAGAAACTGTTTATATCAGCTGTGTTTTAATAACTGTTGTTCAACTGTGTGTGTGTGTGTGTGTGTGTGTGTGTGTGTGTGTGTGTGTGTGTGTGTGTGTGCGAGCGTGTGAGCGGGTGCATGGGTGTTGTGTGTTGTGTGTGTGTGTGTGTGTGTGTGTGTGTGTGTGTGTGTGTGTGTGTGTGTGTGTGTGTGTGTGTGTGTGTGTGTGTGTGTGTGTGTGTGCGAACGTGTGCCTGGGTGCACGGGTGTTGTGTGCGTGTATGTGCGTGTATGTGCGTGTGCGCGGGTGTTGTGTGTGTAATTTTGCTAAACATTTACAACATAGATACAAAATCAAGTGAAAATTTGTTTTTTAAAACATTCTGCATGATAGCATGTTCCTACACTAATAACGCATAACACACCGTCATTATTACCAAGACTTAATGTAATGCTGCGGTCCAACATGTCCGAAGAGCAGAGGATCTCGAGTGCCAGAGTTAGAATTGGCTGTGATTTTGTTGACTGAGTAGCCTTGTTTCGTGCTCTGCTCCTGGCTGGTCACAATGTGTAAATGACGTCCCAACATTCTGGCCATTCCTTGGACGGCAACCGCATCAACCTGGAATACCTGGCTGCAATGAGAAAGAGGGCTTACTCATTGCAGCCAGGTATTTTTTGTTTCGCGGGGAGACAGTGTCTAACATGAGGTGGGCGCGCTTGCGCGCGCGTGTGTGCATGCGTGTACACGTGCGTGCCGTGTGCAGTGAATCTATGAACAACGTCACCGTTAATGCTAAGAATAATTTTGGGGATACGCTGGACGCTATGTATAATATCGCCTGTGCTAGATCAGTGTATGAAAACGTCGGCCTGCTACTAAAGAATTCGTACGTAGTAAGCGACAATTTTGACCTTGTGTTGTTTCTTGGCAATGCCTTTGTCCCCCGTTGACATGCAATTGCAATGGATTTTTGGTACTAAAAAAAAATGGGGGGTCTGGACCCCCCCGGACACCCCCCTGGATCCGCCTATGCATAGGCTGTAACTATGATGGGAAATGATGGGTTCGCCACATAAGGGACATGTCCGAGGAAAATGAAGATGTGCAGATATCATTGATGCACCTTCATGGTCTAGCAATGTCACTGGCCGGAAAGAGAGGACATCTGCTATGTACCACTTCAATGTGTCCTATGTCTGGTAGATGCTCCAAACACAACAAATGGGTGACAGTATTATTTGGATAAAAAGGACAACGCCTCTATAATAAACCTGGCATGAACTATAGGCACACTAGCCAACAGGTTAGTAGCATAAATTTACTTGTGAACATTGAAGATGTTGCATAAGGATGGTACACTTGAATCCAGAAGAAGCAAAATATATATTGCTTAATATCCCCATAAACAGCACCCATGAATGCATTCGCTAACTTGTGCTAAACCAGTGCAAACATTATTGAAGAATAATGTTTGCTATAAAGAAATGTCCTAATAAAGATTAAATTTAGCACCCATAGCCTATATATATATATATATATATATATATATATATATATATATATATATATATATATACATACATACATACATACATACATACATACATACATACATACATACATACATACATACATACATACATACATACATACATACATACATACATACATACATACATACATACATACATACATACATACATACATACATACATACATACATACATACATACATACATACATACATATATACATACATACATACATACATACATACATACATACATACATACATACATATATATATATATATATATATATATATATATATCAATAGGATAAAAATGACACCATTTTAAAGAATCAAGAAATATATTAACATTGAGGTACAGAACTTACTTATGCACTCCTGAATGCTTCACAAGTGCTAAAAAGTGCAGCATTGAAGTTCACCATGAAGGACTTTCAAATGGATCCTGAAATTTGGAGCACATAAACTACATACTATTACCTTTAAAATGAGTCCAGTTTTAAGATTTTGCTAATATGCCCACATTGGGTTTTGGACCATTGAAAATATCCCCAAATTGACTTTTTCCTGATTTCACAAGGGTGTTGCTCCATAATTAATAAGTACATAGTTGTAATATTGAATAGTTTTACAGCAATTGGGGTGGACTTCGTGAAGATAAAAAGTTAAATAGATGTAATGAATGTAAGACTATGTTTCAGAGTCTCAAACATGGCTGCTTGTAAGGTAACATTGCAATTTTCAGAGTGTTCAACTGCCTCTGATCATTCAGTGAAAACTGCTACACTGCTACATACGACTTTCTTAGTTATCACAGAAAATGTCATGCCTCTATGTACATTATTTCCTGAGATAATGGGACTTGAAATGTAGCATGAAAATGACAGCTGTGATTTTTTTAGCAAAATTCGACACCTACCAGATTTAGTTAAATTTCAGATCTGTCCATGAATATGACTGTGGAATATTTGGTAAAAATATCAAGTGAATCTGAGACCGATGTGCGTGAGGCTTGGTTGAGTTGATATGGAATGACCCATAAGCCATTTTTACCTTGAAAGTTTTGGAACTGTTCGGGGATAAAGATGCAGTGGAAAAGATCAAATCAGCCGTTTACCCGCACGCCCAAGTGGACGAAATGCGTGCGATAAAGACAGAAATAACCCGCCTGCATGATACCATCATTACTAAAGAGATGCAACCCACCCTTGTCGGACCAAGACATCGAATGCTGTCATCAGCTTCAGCGCCAGACCACACGCGTCCCAGGATGATGATCATGTGGTTCAATTCGGAATGCATATGCGACTCGGTTTACAGCACACAGGGCTCCCTAAAGCATGAACTTGACAAATCGCTCAACCGGTGTAGTGTGCTCCATGGAAGCCTAGAGTTAACTGATCAACGTGGCTCTCGTCGGTCGTGAAATCAAGCGTAATCAAGTAGTATCTGGAATGTTTGACGCGCGAAATGATCTCATCCAATACACGTTTTCCCATGAGTTGCACAAGTTCTTCACAATTTGTTGAGGACAAATAGTTCGTATGGCCGCTTCCGAGAGTGGCGTGCTTCTGGATGTGCTGCTTAAGGAAATCGTCGTTCTCGGCCACAAGCTCTAGCATACCAAGATAGTTTTTATTAGCGGCTGATCCTAGCATCTAATTCTCACCACGAAGCGCAAGGCCACGCTCACATGCAAATTTGAAGACATCGACCAGCCTTATTAGCACACTGTTCCAATACTTCGCCGCCTGTTCCGTTTGCTTCGCGAACTCGAAGTCCATACGCCCTACTTCCTTCGCACGGCGTGCCAACGCCACCACGGTATTGAGGTGATCTTTAGATCTGTCATGATCAAACATCCGACTACTTGGCATACTTCAAGCCACAGAACCGGCCATGGGTAAGCTGCGTATGTGCTGCAGCCATGAGTTTGCAAACATAGCACTAGACTCTGACGTCAGCTGGCGAAAAACACAAACACGAGCGCTTCACAACTTCTCCATTTCGATTCTGTCGTTCAAACATACTAGGTGTGTCCAACTTTCTGTTGTGAAGATTTAAGTAGTCGACAAGCTCTTGCGATAGAAGGTCAGGCCACAAACCAATGTCTTTAACGGCCCCATCTGGATGAAGTTCTATTATCTCCGCCTGTACATCCATTGGGTCATCGTCTTCATCCAACTCACCTGTTAGTGTCGCATTTCTGCGAATTGCTATTATATGAACTATTTTCCTGGATATGGTGAGGTAAATGTTAGAGTGTATATAGACGGATGGCATAAACAAGTTATGCAATTGTATCCAAGTGTTGTGTGGGAGCCCACATTGGAAGTGTACTGTTAGACGTGGGGCATGAACAGGTTATGCAATAATTGTACCCATGATGTTTTAGCTTTTGACGTGGGACATTAAATAGAGAAAAGGGGTATTAACGTAATGGGACCATGCGCAGATGTTTATTAAATTTGATTGGCTAATGCCGACCTTGTGATGTGGTGAGAAAGTTACCAAGCGATGGGTATAAGACGCGAAGTAAAGTTTATTCAGGAGAGGGGCCAGAACACACAAATGCGGCATTAGAGTTTCAACGATGATGTCCGGCAAGGCCCAGTATGATGAGTGCGCGGTTAATCGCGAAGTCGCAACCACTCTACAACTTTGCTCGCATTGACAACGGCGAGCGAAAACCCAGACAACACAATGCCACGCCGGTAATTACTGCGCAATGTTTGACTGCATGCGTTGACCGTCTGCTTCGGCCGCACATCGTTTTCTGCTACCTACTGACTGCTTGCGACTGTTCAGCTATCTCTCCGTGTACGACAGCAGTGCGTCCACATGAGCCATCTTCACGAAACGTTCGTCGTCTCCACGTCATGTTGACGGCCGACTTACAGAGCGGTCAGTCGACTGTTCAGCTGCCTTCCCCGCGCGCGCGACACCAGTGCGTCCGCATGAGCCGTCGTCACGACACGTTCGCCGTCTCCACGACATATTGACGGCTGGCCTACTGTGCGTCCAGCCGACAAGGTCGAATGAGACCCGTACCGCCTGCATATTCAACTGGCGGTGAGACCATGCGACCGACGGCCACATCAGTTATCGGCCTATTCAACCCAGCAGGTTGACGCGAAGGGTATTGTTGACTTTGTGCGTCAAAGGGCACGCTTCTGTGACTATTTTTGTTTTCAGAACATTGTATTATAAGTGTGCAATACGCCTTTCTGCTAGTGACGAATTTCTAAACACAGTTGTCTTGTGTTACGGTTTTGAAGGGGAATAGCCACAACGGTGAACGTTAAAGTAAACGTAGTTTTTTAAGGGTATTGCCAACCTGTTTTAGAGTTAGTTTCTTTTTTTTATTTGTACCATTTAAAATATGTTTTGATTCATTATAAACATATTCATCTTTATTACCTTGATGTTGTCTCTCATTAGTGGAAACTTCATACACTCTTATGTTGAGCTTAATTTAAGTACGGTCCGCCCCTAGTTTTTGAGCAACTTTGCGCGGACCTCAACCGAAATCCGGGACAGCTAGGCTGCCCTCAATGTCGGCATTTATTTCATCGATGTGTGGGCTATCAGCACTGTCTTTTCCCTGCGTAGCGGTTGCGCTGTCTGCCACTTCAGCCGCCACTCCTGATGCACATAGGCCTTCGGACTCCGTGCTACTTTTGCTTGAAGCATCAAAGAAAGCACCTGTGCCAGAATTGGGAGCACGAGGTTGCGACGTAATGAAATCAGTCATCCGCCGTGTTTTTTTTGCAAACACTTGTGCATCTTTTTCGGCGTGTTCTTTTATGTACTTGCGCTTTTCTGCGCCACTCTGGAAGACACGAGGAGCCATGTGCCGATCTCTACTGCTGCTCATATTAAAGGAGATTAATGCTTCTGCAATAAAGATAGATTACTTGGATAAAAAATTACTTGCCTCTGTGGAAAGTAGACATGAAAATGTACTATCCGTGGAATATCCGCAGTTACCAACTGGTGTCATATTTAGGATATCGGTAGGACAACAAATTGCAGCATAGACTCATAGTTTGATTTCAGTCTATGTCTATGAGTCTGACAGACTGATTATGTAGTAAAGATAAAGTCAAATGATTTGAACTATGTTGACATATTTATACACGAGAAGAATTATTTGTAAAACCTATATTGGTAGAATATGCATATCACAAAATATCTGGCGACGAATAACAACGACAGTTACGAGACTTCTTCAACAAAATATCACAAACGTTACCGTGTTCTGTAGCATCGCAATGCCAATGAACGTATGCCACCTAGCGACCTCGAAAGAACTAAATGGCGTATTTGCTGAAACCAACGACTGTGGCAACTGCCTGTCTGCCCTGCCCTAGATCCGGCGCTGAAAACATGCCCAATGTGTTTGCTAATATATGTGCATACCAGGTTCTCCGGCGATTCCTTTCTTTAGTCCTTCCCAGGATGCAACGCAGATGCCCCAATCGCTATCGGAGTCCTTGATAAGCATGGCCCGCTCGCGCTTGGTGCTGCTTAGGCAGATCCTTGACTCTGGTATGTTCACCTGCAAGTCGGTGGACATACGGTCAAATTTATTCTTTTGCATAGATGAATATATTTTGGAGACTCCATGTTTTGGAATTTGAAATCAACAGTACTTATCAAAGACTTTTAGGCGTTTGATCAGTTTTTAATATTTAAAAATATAAACATACATTTGCCTGATAACATTAACTTTGTTTGTTATTATGCTATGATCTATGTCTCTGTCTTTGTTTGTTTCCCTGTGGGCCTGTCTCTACATGGCTGTCTGTCTTTCTCTCGCCCGCACACACGTTAAATTGAACCTATATAGTATCCACTACGACATGCTAACTCGTTTCTGCAAATGTGTTATTTAATTTTGACGAAAGCATCAGACAAATTATTAAATTAACTTCGGTTCAGCTGAAAAAAATTCTTCGAAAACAGGGCAAATGTATATGCAGCTTGCCTATACATACGACTTTCGCAAGGTACCTCATCTAACCATCAAAGTCACTTCTTTCAACGATTTCAACAGAAGTGTGCATTCTTTATTAAACTGACTGCCCATATTACTTGAACTAAAAACGCTACAGATATGAATATCAATGCACCTGATTCATGTTTTTATGATGGCCTAAATGAAATATGGATGTAGCCTTAAACTGTTCAACGCAATACTGGATGATAACTTTGCACATCTCTGTATATGATATCATACTTAACACTTCTGGTTTCTTTCACCTCTAAGCTTTGGTTCCCGTGTATTTAGGCGGTATGGAAGTTTTATTGTTATTATGAAGAGATAGAATAAGAAACAATGAAATTAAGCTTAGAAACCTGATCTGGCTCGGGCAGTTGATCAGAACCAATGAGGTGTGACACGGCAACCATCTTGTCTGCGAAAAACACCTGAACCGCTGACATCATCAGTGGCACAGAGTGAATGACGCGACAGGTGAACTTCAACTGGAGGGCAGGGCTCAACAACCTGCAACATGGACACGGTACAACGAACTGCTACATGGACATGGTTCAATGACCTGCAACACGGACACGGTTCAACAACATGTAACTATAGACATGGTTCAAAAACCTGCAACCTGGACACGGTTCAACAGCCTGCAACATGGACACGGTTCAACAGCCTGCAACATGGGCACGGTCCATCTACCTACAACTATAGACATGGTTCAACAACCTTCAACATGGACACGGTTCAACAGCCTGCAACATGGGCACGGTCCATCTACCTGCAACTACAGACATGGTTCAACAAACGGCAACTACGTACATGGTTCAACAACCTATAGTATGGTTCAACAACATGTTGCATGGACGTGGTTCATTGAAGCAACAACTTGCAACATGGACACAATTCCATAAACTAAATGCAAATAAAACAGAGTTTCTTATTATTGGTACCAATGTTCAGCCAGAATTTTACACCGGTTGTCTCAGCACGGAAATTAGGAATCACCTTTAATAATAATAACAATTATAGACACCATATTTCACAAACTTGTCGTTGCTGCTTTTTTCATATTCGTGACCTTCGTCGTATTCGCTGGTATATGTCTCTTGCTGTTACCAAAACTATTGCAACTGCTCTTGTTAGCAGTAGACTTGATTATTGAAATTCCCTTTATAATAATATTGCTCTCAAATTTTCGGTCTACTCGATTCTCTCACTCATTACCATTTCTAACATCATTGCATTGGCTCCCTGTCTGATATATCGCATTATTTTTCAAGATCTGTACAATTACCTATCAAGCACTTTCATCCAAGTAACCAGCATATTTACATTGACTGCTCACTTCTGCAAGACAGCCAAGACAGCTTCGATCATCTAATTGTAATCTACCTTTTGTTCCCAGTGTTAAGACAAATGTCAGAACTAGAGCTTTTTCAGTTGCTGCACCGACGCTGTGGAACTCAGTCCATGTTAGTGTTAAGTCTGTAGGAAATATAGCAACATTTCGCCGTAAACTGAAAACCCATCTATTTAAACTTGCTAATCCTCCATAGCTCCCCAGCGTACCAATCCAACTGTTTATAACTGGAACTGCTTATCGATTATGAACTGCTTAACCACTTTTGTTTTGGTGCGCTGCAGA
Organism: Lamellibrachia columna; assembly: GCA_963662155.1. Classification (NCBI taxonomy): domain Eukaryota; kingdom Metazoa; phylum Annelida; class Polychaeta; order Sabellida; family Siboglinidae; genus Lamellibrachia; species Lamellibrachia columna. Next base: position 9,736,653 of record OY759275.1, read on the forward strand.
GCTAGGGTCTCCCGAGGATGTTAGCTCAATACAAGCATTTTATATATAATTATTATTATTAGAATAGACACGGTTCATTGACGCAACAACCTACAACTTGGACAAAGTGAACAAATGCCTTGGAAATAAATATGTTGTTCTTAGCTCCTCTAGGAAATCAGCGTTATGACAGAAGATGGTCAGATGCAATAGTTTGGCATTAACAAAGGCGTCACACAGGGTTAGGTACTCTCCCCATATCTCTTCAACCTATACACTGAGGCCATCATGAGAAGAACAGAATTAGACTCAACGCCAGGTGTCAGGGTTGGTGAAAAGTGCATCAACAATCTTCAATACAAATATTACGATGATGACACCACGTTGATTGCAGAAATGACACAGAACATGATCAACATGACCAACATGGCCAACATGTCCAACATGACCAACATGATCAACATGACCAACATGACCAACACGACCAACATGACCAACATGATCAACATGATCAACATTACCAACATGGCCAACATGACCAACATGATCTACATGACCAACATGACCAACATGATCAACACGACCAACATGACCAACATGACCAACGTGACCAACGTGATCAACATGACCAACATGACCAACATGACCAACATGATCAACATGACCAACATGATCAACATGCTACTCGTTTGGCCAACTAGGTTGGCGTAGTTTTGAATAAAGAAATCAAATTCATGGCCAACGAGAAGATGGAATTACTTTGTAACTGAAATGTTATATAAAAATCAAGCCATCTAAAAACAAAATGAAATTGCAGCACATTTCCAGTTTCCAATACATTTCATTCACAAGATAAACTTACCTTTCATGTAAATTCTTAACCGGCAGTTGCCATGGTAACTAACCTGTGTGAAGCGACGTAGCATTTGTTGGGGACATCGAGTGGCAGTGTCCGCAGTGGCACCGGCCCCCACAGCTGTTCTATGTCTTCTGGGATCGTGTAAGTTTGGAATGATCCTGGCTCGAGCTTCATGACGAACGGCCCGTGACGCCATGCTCCCACAGACGCAGTAATCGTGACATTCGGCGGGGTGACGTCAAGCGTCTGATTGTCATCCAAGTGGAGAGTGATGTTCTCGACACCAGAGGCGGGGCTGGTTTCCACGACCTCGCCAAGAGGGTAGTTGAAAGAGGCAAGTTGCTGGGACTCGCCACAACACAGGAAACCCGTCTTCGTTTTGATGGCCGTTTTGAGAGATTGATGCACGCTTGTATCAAGCGTGAATTTGCGGCTCGTTGTAAAGTTTGTCCGTGGCCCTCGTAGTCTTGTCAGGCACTTGGAGCCCTTCGTGCCTTCCAGCGAGACTTTCGACTGAAACTTCTGTCCTGTTGCCAAGTTTTCAAACGTCACACTCTTCAGGGTTATGTCTGCAACCTTCGTTGAGAGGTTTGGAATTTCTTCCAAGTTGAGTCTGTGAAGTTTCCCGCTAGGCGGCTCACCCCTGTACATTGCACCGCTGATGCCAAACTCTTCGTTGAAGAACATTTCCCACAACAGTCGCGTCTGTTCCTCTGCCTTCATCAATTTTGAGTTGGCACTTCGGTCGTTGACGGCATCGTTGTGGTTGTACATGCGCCCCAATATGGCGCAGGTGTCTTTCTTATAGGCCGCTGGCTCCAACTGGTGTGCATGCCATGCGAGGTCGATGTCGTAACACTTGAGAAACAACAACTTCTTGTATCGACCAACAGCGCTGTCCAAGAACTTGCTGTCGGAGTAATGCGGTAACGACACCTGATAATCGAACACCTTCTGTCGTGACACGGCTGCCTCGATGTTGTAGCTACACTTCGTCCTGTAGTTCTGAATTCCATCATCGAGCTTAGTATGCGAGTCAACAATGAATGGCTCCGTGTAACGCTTTGCCCAGAGTTTCTTCGTCACTTCAAGCCCATGCTGCTCGTCCTCAGGAAGACCATGATCCACTACCGTGTTAACAAGTGTCAGACAATCCTCCTCGTAGAAATACGGAGCCAGCATGTGGACGTGCCACACCTAGTGGATGTCCAGTGGCGGCTGCAGATCCGTGTGATGATAAGCCAAAGGCAACCAGCACTGTTCATACCTACGTATGGCATTGCGAAGGTATGGCCCACTATACAACCATGGATTCTCGTCAACGTCGTGCAGAAATTTCAACTGCTTCAGCGTGGCTGTCTTAAGGTCGATGCTGATTTCCACCTTGTCCGACATGTTTGATGGCCTTCCCTTCCACCGCAAGTTTCCAGTGTTATATCTCTCTCCACCAAACGTCAATCTTGGCCCTACAAATAAACAGTAGCAAACAACTACTAGTAATGTCTCTTAACAAGTGCTATAAAAAATACACTTGCGTCCAACATAAAAAAAAACACCACATCGCTGTACTCCGTATGAGCTGTACTGAGATACACCTGCCCCGTGACCTCTACTGTGATATATCTGTCCCATGACCTGTACTGAGATAAGCCTGTCACAAAGCCTGTATTAAGATACACCTGCCCCTTGGCCTGTACTTATATACACCTGGCCTGTACTGAGATGCACCTGCCACGTGGCCTGTTTTAAGATGTACCAGCCAGATGGCCTATGCTGCGATACATCTGCCTCATGGCCAGCAATGAGATACATCTGCTCCCTGGCCTGTACTGAGATACACCTGCCTCATGGCCTGTATATTGAGATACATCTGTCCCATGGTCTGTATTAAGATACACCAACCCCAAGGCCTGTACTGAAATACATCTGTTCCATGGCCTGCATTAAGGCCATGGGACAGATGTGTTTCCCAACAATCACAATGTTGACAGCGACCAGTTATATATATATATATCTATATATATATATATATATATATATATATATATATATATATATATATATATATATATATATATATATATATATATATATATATGTATATATATATATATATATGTATATATATATATATATATATATATATATATATGTATATATATATATATATATATATATATATATATATATATATATATATATATATATATATGTATATATATATATATATATGTATATATATATATATATATATTAACCAGTTAGTCAATTACAAATTAGGAAAAAAACAATTACGGTTGAATATATATATATATATATATATATATATATTCAACCGTAATTGTTTTTTTCCTAATTTGTGAAATTTATATATATATATATATATATATATATATATATATATATATATATATATATATATATATATATATAAATATATATATATATATATATATATATATATATATATATATATATATATATATATATATATATATATATATATATATATATATATATATAAATATATATATATATATATATATATATATATATATATATATATATATATATATATATATATATATATATATTCAACCGTAATTGTTTTTTTCCTAATTTGTGCTTGACTAACTGGTTACAGCCATAAAGCTCCGCTGTTTAACTTGAAACTGTATTACAAAATACCTGTTTGTACTTGTTTCTTTTGTATATTTTGTATGTTTGGATGCAGTTTCGAAAAATAAATACATTCACACTCACTCACAACACACTCACACACACCTGCCCCATGGCCTGTACTGAGACACCCCTGCCCTATTGCCTGTACTGAGATACACCCGCCGCATTACCTGTATTGAGATACACCAGCCGCATTGCTTGTACTGAGATACACCAGCCGCATTACCTGTACTGAGATACACCCGCCGCATTATCTGTACTGAGATACACCAGCCGCATTGCCTGTACTGAGATACACCAGCCGCATTGCCTGTACTGAGATACACCAGACGCATTACCTGTACTGAGATACACCTGCCCCATGGCCTCAACTGAGATACACCTGCCCCATGAGTAGCTATGGACCTACATAGGCTCGCCATGCTTCAGTACACTGAGATGATTAATTAAATCATACGGTAACAAACGCGCAGTGCCAGACAGTGTCATTGCTGAACAACCCACATCTTATTGATTTCTCACAAGCAGCAGGTTGCAGAATGATTCCACATGTCAATGGATAATGTAGTTATGGGAGTGAAACTGAAAGTGCGGGCAAATGTGCATTTTCAGTTATTGAGGACAGGTTTGGGTTTCCCAACAATCACAACACCAATAAATAAACCTCGCATAATTTACAAAACCTCGCAAACTATGAGTCCCTATCTTCTCGGTAACTACTTTCTAAGACATATTTTGGCAGATTCATGTTTAGTTCTGATTGAGTATATATCAGTTGTACAACTTGTGTGTTATGATTGTGTATATTTCGGGTTATTTTCCAGTTTAATAAGTAGGCAGGTAAGTCTTGATGCTTGCATTTAAAATAGAATTTAAGTTCCTGTAACTATAATAAATCATCTACCGTGTTGTTCCCTATCGATGCGCACTACCTAATAGACGCAAACCCCCCTTTTTGAGAAGTGAAACTATGCACAAAAACATAGATTTTCAGGAGTGAAGGCACGCTAAACGCAAATGACAGCAGTACTGCTGCGGCTGGCGTCACCTTGCGGACTCTTTAGAAATAATTCATAGTGTGTATTTTTAGCCGCAACGTGGCACCACATTGTTATCACTACTGGCGGCTTTCGCCAGATGTCTGTGGAAGTACTAGGACTAGCTTTTATTTATTTTATCGCTCACTCGCCGTCAACAAAGCTTGCGAGTTTTAATTGTCTATTTGATGATACTCAAAGAATCGAGTGGTGGCCGGCTGACGTTGTTTGTCTGGAATTACAAAACGCGACCGAACGTGCTTTTTCAGTGTCGGTCTCGTTCGTTTTTGTGATGTGACACGTGACGTGTCGATCGAGTTATTTAGCGCCATCAAATCTTTTAATGATAATATACCAAGTAAAAGCACTGGATTTGCAACAAATAATGAATTCCTCAAAATAATGGGATGGCTTAATATTAATAAGTTATCATGAAACACAAATAAATCTGACCTTTCAAATGAATAATAAAGTTAAATACACCTTTCCTCTCAACATCAATAATATCAACATAGAACGAGTGGAAGAATTACATTTTAGGATTGATTTTAGATACAAACTTAAATTGGAAAAAACGCACTGAAAAAATATCAAACAAGTGTTCCAAAATTGTCGGCATATTAAACAGATTAAAGTATGCGTTACCTCTAGAAATTAAAATATTTTTTATAATACACTAATATTATCTCATATTAACTATTGTATTGTAGCGAATTTTAACATTAAGTAAATACAAGTCACATACAGAATCACTTTATTTTTTTAAAGTACCGTGTTATTCCCTATAGACGCGCACTGCGTGAGTGCGAAGGCTTCGGTGCGCGTCTATTAGTTATCAAACGTGGTCCGAATCATGATCTGCCGCTAATGGTGAAATCAGCATCTAAATCAGACTGTTAGCTAATCCGAAGTGTTACGCCACAGTGAACTATGCGAAGAATGCGGGGCGCTTCTAGGGAATGATACGGGAACCATGTCATTGATCACCGATCTATTTCATAACTAGCACTTGTTTTGTGTGATGTATTTTGTCCGATCTACATGTGCTTCGAATTGTTTTGATGGTGCTAAATAAACTTAATGTAAGCCTACAATGAGGTCTTGCGTTGTTTGAGTTGTACTTAGCAAAGATGCAGTTTCAATATGAGGATGTATTTCTCTACCCGGCTATAGGCCTGGCTACTTTGTTAGACTTTGATGGACATCACACATTTAAAAGAGATGCAAGTTTGTGATGTTGACTAAAGTTGCTCAGAATGTCATTTACATGATGGCAATGATTGTGAGGAAGTTTAAGATTTGTTGATGGTTCAGTTTTCTTTTAATCAGACAAAAGTTATCGTGTCTGTAGACCCTTATGAAAATATACCATTGTATTCCATGGTAAATACCATGGTGTTTTGAAGCAGGTTAACGTGGTAAACCTTGGTAAAATACCATGATATACCATAGAAACCATGGTAATCCATTGTGTTTTGAAACAGGGAAACCATGGTAAAATACAATGGTGTTTTGAAACAGGTAAACCATGGTATACCATACATTTACCATACACAATATATGAAAAAGCATGGTCTAACACAGTTTACTATGTAATGTCATGGTTTACCATGTAATGCCAACGAAATTCCATGGTATACCATGTCATTCCATGGGATACCCTTATGAAAATATACCATGGTATATCATTGTATACCATGGTATATCATGGTATTTACAATGGTTTACCTGTTTCAAAACACGATGGTTTAACCATGCATTTACCATGGTATATTTTCATAAGGGGTAGTAGAGAATATCACGGTGTTCACAGGTCTCTTTTGGCAATGATGACCTGATGTATACTCTGTTGAAATCGGCATCATCTCGGAGACGATTTCTGTCCATGAGAACTTTGTCTCTGGTGGTTTCATTCAGGAAGGTGATTTTCATAAGTGGAGGTCGTTCGCTTGCTGTTTTGGGAATCGGAATACACGTTGTATGTGTGATGTGTCGACGCCGTGTGTCGTGATTAAGTGGCGTGTAAATATGGTATCGTCTCGATGTTATTCTTGTTTCGTGTGCGTTTCGATGTAGGGGACACCAGTGACAACTATTGACGCCTTCACGTCGTCTGATTCAGAATGGTCCGACTGTCTTTTTTCCTACATGTTGCCATATTGCGTTGGCAATATCCCCACTTAAAGTGGGAGCGTCGCTAGCAGGTTTCGTGGGACGGGCTTCTTCGAAGGATTTCACAACGGCTTTTGCCGTTATCTCGGCAAATGTTGGAGTAGTCACATGTATCGGAGTCTGGGATTGAGCCAACCATGGTAGTTTTTAGTCAAGTGTATGTTCTATGGAGCGTATGGTAGTTGTGAGGTTTTTGTGTTGTGTGGAGTTGTTGGGTTGCTTGTCAACACAGGCATGGCATTGAAACAGAAACGACTGTGAGTTAACAATATATATATTTAATTTGACTCGCCCGTATCTGATGCATCAGCCGAGATAGGTGAGAGGTTGGCCTAGAAGACAAGTGGGATGTGTTAAAGACACATCCCACCTGTAATGTGTAAGTAATCTAACAACATGATAGTTAATATGGATTCATTGTTCATGTATCTTTCAATGTATAATTACGATGTTTTTTTATTCAGTGTCCTTGTGATTTTCCATCTGGTCTGTAGTTGAGCCAGACAAATATCACGCATCCACTTCACTACATTTCACCAAATTTAGGCGATGTTATTATAGAAATTACAGATGGTTATGTTTATATTATTTATACGGGCGCATTTGACGCTCAAGTAATACTTATGGATGTACAAAACAAGACAAGATGTTCTGCAGCCTGAAATCTACCATTGCAGTTCGTATTCTGCTCTGTAGCAAAGGACTGAAATACGCGAGGTATGTTCGTTGCCGAATACCCTGAAGCCTATCTGCGCACCAGTGATTAATACATAATATTTTATTGATAATATATACGTTTTTCTTAGTTTGGTAATTGGTAGTTGTAAACTACTAAATATATATATTAGCAAGGTGAAATGTTAACCTTCTGGCATAAACAGTTCATTAGTTATGACATGTAATACCTTAGATGTGCAGACATGCCCCACCTTCCCCTACCACACTTAGGTAGCTGGGGACAGGTCATTATTTCAGTTTCGGGTTCATGTCAATCGAATAAAGTGGCAGTGATCTAGAGACGGTGCACCGGGCCACCTTTTGCGATTTTTTGCTCCCAGTAAAATATTGTAGATAGGGAACTGGACAACAGTTATAGGAGTCAGAGGATTACGTTACTTATGGCTGGCTGACTGCATGGGGGCGTATGTGTATGTAGACAAAATCTTCTTGCTTTTGGCAACGTGTTGATTTTCTTTGAAATGAAATTGTAGGATTTGACAAAAACTCTGTAGCAGTCAGTGATATGACATGCAACTTAAGCCACTGTGATAAAATCTGAATGGTTATGCATACAGCACTAGAAAACGTTAACATGGTCGCTATGGAAAACAAATAATCATCTGTCCCTATAGCTCTTTCCCAAGTTGGCTGTATTTTATATTCAGGTATGAATGTAAATGTGCTTACACTCTACCAGAACTGCAACACATGAACATATCTTTGTATTTGTTCTACATTACTAGCATTATTATGACCTTTTGTTGATAATAATTCACAGTGTACAGATTAATATGATGACATTGCTACTTTTGCATTTGTAACCTTTTTAGCGAGTTAATTTCTTTTATCACAGTTCCTGCTTTATAACCAGTCTAGTATTCATAAGATTAATCTGTTTGTGGTAGTTTCTTTGTGGAATGTGTGTACGTTTGTGTGTGCGAGGTTGTCCATCACCTATTTAAGTTAAGCACAATGAACTGATTGTCATTGATAATGTATGGAATAAAATTGATGCACTCAACTGCTCTAAAACTCCATCCACTGATTTAGCCCAATGTGAATCAGGTATTTTGCTATTTAAATATGTAGTGTGTGAACAGTTCAAGTATTATATCATGTTTAAATCTGTAGTGTGTGGATAGTTCAAGAATTATATCATGTTTAAATCTGTAGTGTGGGAATAGTTCAAGTATTATATCATGCACTGTTGGTTTAATAAACAAGTGCATATGTTTGATAAAATCACTAAAGAATTGACTTTAATAAATTAGGCATTTATAATGCGCTGTGTATCCGGGTAAAAATCTGCTCAAAGGTGCTAAAAAACATTGAGCATTAGACTGGATCACCGTGGAAAGTGTGATGTCATAATAATATTCTAGACTGGAACACTTTTGTCTTTGCAGATTGTTGACCGGATCCAGTCAAAAGTAATGTAATAGTTCATCTGATGATTTCATAGAAAGTAAATAACAAATTTGTCCAAATGAGCTAACATGTCAAATATGATTGTGTCTCTTTCGACCACTTACCTATATGCTTTACTATATATGCCAAGTTATTATCTTCCTCTGAAGCCCCCATACAGGAGCAAATTCAAGCACCCTGGCCTGTGTGGAATTCTGCCTCCCCCCAGGATCTCCATAACTATCATACACAAACTGGTTTGCTTTTATCTGCTATTGATGTACCTCATGAGGTTTTAAGATGTACTAACCCTAATTGTAATGATGAAGCCCATCGCACTTTGCTAAGCAATCTTTACAATGATATTATAATATCACTCAAAGACGCTGCCGAGGCAATCCCTACTAAGGCTAACAACATGTCTTCTAAGTATATTGTTCTTGGCTGGAACGACCTAGTCAGAGACTCCCATCAAGCTGCTAGAGAATCCTCTCTCATCTGGCGGTCTGCTGGGAGTCCTTGCCATGGTCCCTTGTATGATATAATGAAAATTAGACGTGCCCATTTTAAACGCAACTAAAGACTATGTGAAAAAAATGCTGAAATTCTTAAAGCTGAATGACTTGCTTCTAAACTATGCAATAATGACTTCAAAAACTTCTGGAAGGACATAAAACATATGAATAATGCCAGGAGCCAAATCCTAGCAATGTTGGTGGTGCTTCTGGTGTGGAAAATGTAAAGAATATGTGGCTTCATCACTACCAGTCCCTACTTAACTCTATACCTGGCTCTCCCGCCGACATCAAGAAGATCAATGAACACTGTAGCAATGTACAGTTTAATGTTCAAATGATTGTTAATATTAAGGAAATTCATGATGATTACAATCATAACCCCCATAATTAAAAATAAGACGGGTGACCTGTCTGATAACAACTACCGACCTATTGCTCTATAGCCACAATTGCTAGTAAATTATTTGAATCCTTGATATTATCCAGGATTTCTACTTTTTTATCTATATGTGTAAACCAATTTGGATTTAAAAAGCATCACTCAACTGAAATGCTCATATTTTTATTAAAAGAACTCTTTCGACACTACATAGCGAATGGCTCATCTATGTAAGTCACTATGCTGGATGCTGTAGTGATATTGTAATGCATATGCTATAAGCGGCTGGAAGTTCGTCGTTGTGCTAGGGAGCTCGGAGAGATGGGCTAAAGTAGCTTTGATAACCATGTGCTAGCCATGAGCCTCAAGTAATAAAATACTTGTCTACTTACAACCATGTCTCACCACATAATACTTCATGGTGGCAGCGGTGAAAGAAGGTTTTTAACAAATGCGGCTCAGTAGACCATATGTTTGAATACGGCAGAAATCGTGAGTAGATGCACATATGAAATACTCGTGTCGCGAAGTACACCTATTATCGTTCGCCATTCCGTATTCCCAGTCGGTCGAATCTGCAAACTAAACTAAACTAAACTACAGAAATACCTGTAAAGCTTGTGGCCGCAAGGGGCACTGGCAAAAGCAATGCAGACAGATATCTGATGAGAAGAAAGATGATGTCAATCAGAAATGGAGATCTCGGAAGTTCAAGGATCGTAAAGTGCATGCCATGATGAAGGGAAGATGTGTTGATACGTCTAGCTCCACTGATACAGATGAATTCACACAAACCTTCAATAATGTCGAGGTGACGCAAGTATCAAACAAGTGCCTCCACGCAGTATCAACCCGCGGAGACGCGTTCACCACAGTGGACATAAGATGCCCGCAGATGAAGCACACCAAGTACTTGAGGTTGAAAATAGACACTGGAGCTCAAGGCAACGCACTGCCAATACGTACATTTAAACAAATGTATGGTAACACTGAACCTACGAAAATCCTCACACCCATCGGCCAAACTACACTTACGGCATACTCTGGGGAAAGAATCAAATGTATTGGCAGCATTACACTCGCGTGCAGAAGTGGCCAGTCCAAATGGGTGAACGCAATCTTCTATGTAGTTGATGTCCCTGGTCCCGTCATACTAGGACTGGCGACGTGCGAAGCACTGAAAATGGTCACCATCAACTGCAAGGTAGAAACTGTCATGGCTGCAACTGAAAAGAGATCAATCTCATCAGTGAAAGACCTGCAGAAACTGTGCCCGGGGCAGTTTGATACAGTGGGCAAATTCGACGAGCCTGCTAAAATAATTCTCAAATCAAATGCAGAGCCTCACATCGATCGACCCAGGAAATGTAATATTAACCTGAAGCCGAAGATAGAGGAAGAGCTAACAAAGATGGTGGACATGGGCATAATACGAAAGGTCAAGGAACACACTGACTGGTGCTCCAGTATTGTGTACAGCACTAAGAAAGATGGAAGCCTTCGTATATGTCTGGATCCCAAACGACTCAATGAAGCGATAAAGCGATGTCCACACTGGAGGAGATCAATCCGGCTTTTGTCGGTGCCAAGTGGTTCAGTAAATTAGATGCAAAGTCAGGATATTGGAGCGTGCAGCTAGATGAGCAAAGCCAACTTTTGACCACATTCCGTACGCCAATAGGTCGATATTGCTACCAGCGATTGCCATTTGGCTTGTGCGTGAGCCAGGACATATTCCAGCAAAGAATGGACAAGATCCTGGAAGGCCTGGATGGATGTGTCGGCATCGCGGACGATATTATGTGTCTTCGGTGCGACACAGGAAGAGCACGATGAACGCCTTGTGGCTCTTCTAGAAGTCGCGAACTCATCCGGACTTGTGTTCAACTCTGCGAAATGCGTGATCAAACAGAAGTCAATATCGTTCTTCGATAACATTTACAGCGCAGAAGGCGTTTCTCCTGACCCATCCAAGGTACAAGACATTCACGAGATGCCAGTGCCACAAGATAAGGAAGACCTGCAGCGTTTCCTAGGTCTGATGACATACATGGGGTGCTTCATTCGCAACCTGAGTCAACGTGCATCGATCTTACGTGATCTACTAAAAAAGGATGTCCCTTTTGAGTGGGCTGAAGACCATCAAGTGGTTTTCAATGAACTGAAGGCCGCCATCACACACGAGGCACGCGTGGTATACTATGATGTGAAGAAGCCAATAACCTTAGAAGTAGATGCATCGATGAAGGGGCTAGGTGCGGCGTTAGTTCAAGAGGAGAAACCAGTAGCATTTGCGTCAAAAACCCTCACAGACAAACTACAGCAATATCGAAACAGAAATGCTCGCTCTAGTCCATGGTGTTGAGAGGTTCCACGCATATCTGTATGGAAGGTCATTTACCATCACAACAGACCACAAACCTCTGGAAATGATATGTAGCAAACCAATTGCGTCGGCACCACCTCGTCTCCAGAGGCTGTTAGTCAAAATCCAGGGATACGACTACAGTGTAAAGTATCGCCCAGGCAAGGAGATGGTAGTATTGGACGCATTGTCACGTCTGCCTAATCCAACGAACACAGCAGAAGTAGAATTGGACATGAGGGTGGATGAAGTGTCGTTCAATCTGATCAATTTCAGCCAAACAAAACAGCAAACGTTACGAGACGAGACACGCAACTGTCCGTTGTTGTCTGCGTTATCAGAAGTCATCTTCCAGGGATGCCCGGAGAAGATGCGAGATCTACCGCGTGAGCTACGTTCATTCTGGTCATACCGAGATGAACTTGGTATTGAGGATGGCGTCATTTTCAAGGGAAAACAAGTGTTGATTCCAGAATGCATGCGTCCCGATATCCTTCGGCAGCTGTACCAAGGTCATCAAGGCATCGAAAAGACAAGAATGCTGGCACGTGAATCTGTCTATTGGCAAAAAATCAATGAAGACATCGAGAAACTAACGAAACGTAGTGTCAGGAGCTACAAGACCAGAACAGCAAAGAACCGATGATTGTGACCGAAGTCCCGTCTGAAGCATGGAAAGTCCTAGGAACAGACCTCTTCGATGTCAAGGGAAGGACATTATTTATCATCCTATCAGACTACTATTCGAAGTACCCGATTGTAAAAGAGTTGCAAGCGCCAGTTACTTCCGCCGCGGTCACAGATGTGATTGAGGATGCATGCGCAATGTTTGGTCGCCCCGATCAAATTAGATCAGACAACGGCCCACAATATGCAGGACAACATTTCCGGAACTTCTGCAGACGATGGGGCATTCAGCATGTGACGTCTTCACCTCATTATGCACAATCAAATGGCTTCTCAGAAAGGCTGGTCAGGTGGATCAAGTCAATCATAAAAAAATGCATCAAGACGTCCGAAAGCATTCCGCAAGCATTGCTTCATGTCAGAGCGACACCAATTGATGCAAAACTACCATCACCTGCTCAAATCCTAATGCGGCGACAAATTACAACTTGTCTCCCCTCGCACCAGTACGATCTCCCGGACGAAAGTATAAAGGCGAGACTTGAAGAGTGCAGCGAGGCCATGAAAAGGCACTATGACCGCAATGCGAGGGAAGATGATTTACCGCCCTTGCATCCAGGGCATAATGTCAGAGTACTTGACAAGCCATTGAAGACGTGGTATCAAGGCACTGTAACGCAAAGGTGTGAAGAACTGCGGTCATACATCATCACGACAGTAGGTGGCAGCAAGGTACGTCGCAACCGACGTCACTTGCGCGAAACCATTGAAACGACTGGAAACATATCTGATGGTGCTCTCTGCGATAACATGCTGCCACGCAGCGATACAGCTACTTCAACAGCAGGCAGAAGAGACGACAGCTCCGCAGAGAATGAGGAGGGAGAAGAAGGAGTCTTGTGTGAAGAATCAAAGTCGCAAGAAGAAACTCATACGACGAGATCAGGTCGTGTAGTGAAGATGCCCGTCAGGTATCAAGAGTAGCCAGTTAGACCACCTGCCAGCCAGAGGGCAGAATAACCCCTTCAGGTGATTGAGGTGTGGTCGTCTACCCGTATCCTCAGTATAGCCTAAGATTATTATTTAGTTAGAAGTTAGCCAGACTTGTAATTACTTAGACCACCTACCAGCCAGAGGGCAGAATAAACCCTTTGGGTGGTCGAGGTGCGGTTGTCTACCCGTATCCTCATTGTAACAATAGCCAGTTAGAATTTAGTCAGATTACCGGTACCTGTTAACCAAGACACTTTTGTACAGCCGAAGTGTAGGCTAATATTGACTCGATGATCGAGGCATGACAGGTGAATGGACATTCTATAATGCCTTATACCGTCTACGAACATTCTATGAACTCCTTGTCATGCCTGTCTAGTTAAGTAGTTCTGTTTACACTTGTTAGATGTTCATATTAATGTTAGCGTTCATTCTTAGCTTTACTATAACGAGGGGGATGTAGTGATATTGTAATGCATATGCTATAAGCGGCTGGAAGGTCATCGTTGTGCTAGGGGGCTCGGGTGTATGGGCTAAAGTAGCTTTGATAACCATGTGCTAGCCATGAGCCTCAAGTAATAAAATACTTGTCTACTTACAACCATGTCTCACCACATAATACTTCAGATGCCTCTAAGGCCTTTGACAAAGTCAATCATAGTAAGCTATTCACCAAACTAATTGACCGGGGCTGTCCTTCTTTTATTGCGCGCATTCTTTACTGGTACAGAACTCAGAAATTCACTGTCAGATGGTGTTGTAGCTTCTCAGAATTTTTTACCGTTTCAAACGGTGTTAAGCAGGGTGGAATCCTTTCTCCACATCTTTTTAACGTTTACATGGATGACTTAAGTGTAAATTTGAATAAATTACAAATTGGCTGTCTTTATGCAGGAACCATAATGAATCATATGATGTATGCCGATGACCTTTGTGTTTTTTCACCTGGTGTTGCTGGGTTGAGAAAACTCACCAATTGTTGTGCCGGGTACGGCAATATGTTTGATATAACATACAATGCCAACAAATCTTTCTGTATGGTTATTGATAACAAACCTAGGGACAAGAAAAATATTCATCCTGTTGTTATCAATAACCATACACTACCTCACACTGAGAAATGTAAATACCTTGGCCATATTATAAACAATAACCTTACTGATGATGATGATATTGCCAGGCAGAAAAGATGTATCTATGCGCAGGCAAATGCTTTAGCCAGAAAATTTAACTTATGCAACAGTTCCATTAAAACAACTTTATTTAATTTATACTGTGGTTCAATGTACACCTCAAGTCGAGTCTGGAAGGTATTACTGTTGCTTATAACGACAGTTTTAGAATTTTACATAACTTGTCACCCCGCTGTAGTGCAAATCATATGTTCGCTACTAATTATGTTAAATCCTTTAATGAACGCATTCGCTCATCAATTTTTAGCCTTTTATGCCGGTTAGTAAAATCCGACAATATACTTTTTGTGAATTATTTTCACACTTTTATTTATTATTGAAGTCCACTGATTAAACATTGGATTGATCAATGGTATGCTTTTAATTCATGATGTTTGTACTTTTATACAAATATATTTTTTATCCTGACTTATTTTATATATATTTTTACTACACGTCATGTATGTATATTTATATTTTTTTCTCACTACATGTACCTCTATTGTTCAACATGTGTGTATATTTATGTTTTTGTTTTTTTACTTTTATGTATATATATATGGGCTCTTGCCTGAAATAAAACATTATTATTATTATTGGATATTAGATGGGTTTCATTGTTAAGAGGTAAGGTAGATACAGCTACTTGTACTTTTGCATACATACTTGATGTATGTACAAGCCACATTTTGTATTGAATAAATCAAGTAATCCAGATGGTCCACACGTACACACACATGTACACATGTACACACGCTCGCACACATGTACACACGTACATTCACACGTACACACACACATATACACTCACATGTACACTCACATATACACGCACACAATTAAATTCACCAAACATATTTTCAGACACTAGATTTTTGTATGAAACAGAAGTCGGCAACAGCACTGTTGTCTGGCCTCCATACAGTCACAACCCGAGAGTCACTCTGGTGACAATGACAATGACAGTGTCACACACTTGGCTTGTCAATGTTCTCTCCTCCAACACTCCCATCATCATCACCATCGTCTTCTACCGCTTCCTCCTTCTGCTCTTCAGCCTGTGAAACAAAGAATGTCAGTGCCAAGTTAAATAGATAAACATGATGTCACCATTGTGAGGGATGTTCTCAAAAGACTACACAAAATTGGTTTATAGGGGTTTAGCAGCTGTTTACTAAGGACAAAGACATTTTCTATGATATGTCAAGATATTTATGCACTCATTTACCATGCTTGGTTGTGGGGGTTAATTGTCTACCTTTGATAACAGGATTTATTCAGATTATAGCTGGTATCTGGTAGAACAATACAATGGCAATCCATTTATACTGGGGCCAGGAATTTGTTCTGGAAGTTGCTGCTATGCCAACCCCTTTATGCCAGGCATTTGTTCTGGAGGATGCCACTACACCAACCCCAATGCCAGGCATGTGTTCTGGAGGATGCCACTTCACCAACCCCCTAATGCCAGGCATGTGTTCATAAGGGTGCCACTACAACCACCCCCAATGCCAGGCATTTTTTCTGGAGGATGCCACTACAACAACCTCCAATGCCAGGCATTTGTTTTGGAGGATACCACTACACCAACCCCCAATGCCAGACATGTGTTCTGCAGGATGCCACTATATCAACCCCTAATACCAGGCATTTATCCGGAAGGATGCCATTACACCAACCCCAATGCCAGGCATTTGTTCTGGACGATTTAACAAGATTTAACAAGATTGCCATCCCAAACAACAAACAACAAGTTCCAGATGGCAAGTGGACAAGGAAGCCATTGGCTTATCCAAAGTCCAACAATTTTCTCATCTATGTGTAGCCTGCCCTTATCAGATATCTGTCAATTCTATTTTTAAACATATTCACACTACTAGCATTCACATAATCATTTGGCAGTTTGTTCCATTGATTTATCACCCTTTGTGAAAAAGAGTACTTTCTCAAGTCCAACCTACACTGCTCCTTAACTAATGCTGCTTAATGTCATCTGGTTCTACTGCCTTCTTTAAGTTTTAATGGATGGATGCCACTACACCAACCTCCAATGCCAGGCATTTGTTCTGGATGATACCAATACACCAACCCCTAATGCCATGCATTTGTTCTGGAGGATGCCACTTCACCAACCTCCAAGGCCAGGCATGTGTTCAGAAGGATGCCACTACACCATTCCCCAATGCTAGTCATTTGTTCTGGAGGATGCCACAACACCAACCTCCAATGCCAGGCATTTGTTCTGGAGGATGCCACTACACCAACCCCCAATACCAGGCATGTGTTCTGAAGGATGCCACTATACCACTCCCAATGCCAGGCATGTGTTCTGGAGGATGCCACTATGCCACCCCCAATGCAAGTATTGTGTTCTGGAGGAGGCCACTATGCTAACCCCCTAATGCCAGGTATTTGTTCTGGAGGATGCCACTATTCCATCCCTCTAATGACAGGCATGTGTTCTGGTGGTTGCCGCTATGCCACCCCAATGCAAGGATTGTTTTCTGGAAGATGCCACTATGTCAACCCCCAACAGGGAAGTGTTCTGGAGGATGCCACTATACCACCCCAATGCAAGGATTTTATTATGGAGGATGCCACTGTACCCCCCCCCCCCCGGTGTCAGACATTTGCTGGTTGATGGGGGAGATTCTACCCTGCACAATGTACACATTGAAAATGGTTAATGGAAATGGTTGTTGGTATAATATATATTGTGCTGTGTTCCAGTGCACTCGTAGTTACCGTGAATATGAGTTCATGACATGTAAATAGAGTTCACAACCCCCAGTCAAGTTATTGTTGCCAGTTGAGAGCTCGAAAGTTGAAAGGGAGCCCGAGTAGGGGGTCGTGAACTCTGCTGACATGCCTTGAACTCGTATTCACGATAAAAATGAGCGCACAGAAAGCAACATTAAAGTAAGTCACAAGAAAATGTCTAAAAGAAATTGTTAAATCCTTGTTAAATCTGTTAAAGAAGTGTCTGGGATTGGTGGTACACCAATTCATGGCGAAATCAATCCTTTAAGCTATAACAATTGCAAAATTTACCAACTCAAAACTAATGAGAAATTGACATGACACATACACTAAAATTCTGATTTATACCATTTTATACTGTTAATTGTAAGTTTATTAAAAAACGTATATATAAAATATATTACAGGTATTGCTTGTTAACAACTTTGCTTCTATTTCACAATAATTACCCCATGGCACGACTCTTCAGATTTAGTAGCATGTGTTTAAAACAACTTGTTTCGGTTCTATATTTACAAGCTGACATTTGTTTGTATTGGATTTCCCACAAATTACTGATTATGTCATAAAATGCAGTCAAATATGATAAATAAACATTATTTCCCATATTTCCTGTACGTAAACAAACCATATGTAAAGAAATCAATATTTTAGACCTCATAATAATGTCCATGGAGCAACTTCATGTGTGCATTAGTGCCCTGCATGGGCTGGGCCAGGCCTCTACTAAATTTCTCAGGCCGGGCCTGGGTCTATACGTTATGGGCCTGGGGTGAAAAAATTAAACTGCAGTCTTTGGCCGGGCCTGGGGTGAACGGGCCAGGTCTGAATTAAAAACCGGGTTAGTTTTGTTTTACAAGCACGCACGCATGCATGCACGCACGCGCGCACGCATGCACGCACACGCCAGTATAAATAACTTAGCAGCGGATCCCAAAATCACCATAAAAAGTGTCATATTTAATGGGAATTAGCACACAGGTGACTTAACTGACCAATCTCTGTAAATAAACCTTGTCCACTGAGAAAGGCAATTAAATAAGGCTGAGTGGTCTAGCATATTTGCTTAATAAAAAAGATTTGGACAGTGCCAGGGCTGTATTGACTGTTAGCATTTGGTAGGAAGGTATGAAACTTCAATGTGACAGGGACTGTAGTTAGCAAGAGGAGATGCCGCCTCAGACACAGCAGTGTAACAAATATTCTTTTCCCCAACAGCAACATGAGCAAGTAGTAGTAGACCATAACAAGTAGTAGTAGACCATAACAAGTAGTAGTAGACCATAACAAGTAGTAGTAGACCATAACAAGTAGTAGTAGACCATAACAGGAACACCCAATAATAGACAGACTCAGTATTCATTCAGTATTGATGAGGACGTATACATCACGCAATGTTCAGATAATATATAATATTTTTTTATAATAATATATCAATAATATTTTATTTAATATTATTTAACAAAATAATATATATTATGAATACAGCTTAATTGTGTTTCTTTTTTATTACAAGATAACATATCTTTTTCTTAATTGGTGGCACGTGCATTGTCATGGGCTTGCGGGCCACGGACTTACCCGTCTTTCACGGGTATGGGCCTGAAACATGTGGGCCGGGCCTGGGCCAAACGTTAACAGGCGTCAGCCAGATCTGGGCCTAAATTCTAGTTTGTGGGCCTGGGCCAGGCTGGAAATATTTTTGCGGGCGTGGATGCTAACTGCGGCCTAATTGCGGGCTGGGAAGGAACTTATGTGGATGTTAGATGTAGATCATGTAACTTGGGAACAATCGTAGAAAACACGCTAACAATTGTAAGTAACCACGAACTTCTACTGTTCTGAGTTACATAATTTATGTCAAACATAAACATAGGTTTCTTCAAAATAACTCAACCACATGGGGAGATTTTGAAACTGCGATATTGATGGAGATATGAGGGAACAGACAGACAGATACAAACTACTTTAAAGTATAGGTAAAAAGGCACTACATAGATCAGCACTAAAAACTCGTACAGTGTCAGAATCTCTCGCCCCGTTGACACGTCATACACCTACACATGGCGTACATGACAGACATAAGAGTATGGTTGGTAACAAGTTTGTAGAGATGGTGTGCAGAGATAGCATACATGTATGTACAGATGTGTAGAGATGGCGTACATGTGTATAGATATATGTAGAGAGGATGAACATGTGTAAAAATGGTGTACAAGTGTTTATGAATGGCATACAGATACATGTAGATGGGGTACATGTGCATAGATGGTGTGTATAGATGGCATACAGGTGTGTAGAGGTGGTGCATATGTGTGTACACCAACCATACAGGTATGTATGGATGGTGTACACAAGTGTAGAGGTGGTGTACACAAGGTTTGAGATGGTGTGTGTATATTGTGTACAGGTGCATAGAAAAGGTGTACATGTGTGAAGAGATGGTCTACAGGTGTGTAGAGATGGTATACAGGTGTACAGAGATGAGATTGTGTTCAAGTATGTATAGATTGTGTGCAGGTGTGTAGAGGTGTACATGTGTGTAGAGATGATGTACATGTGTGTAGAGATAGCATACATGTGTGCATGTAGAGATGATGTACATGTTGGTACAGATGGTGTACAAGTGTGTTGAGATGGTGTACAGGTGTGTAGATATGGCATACAGATGTGTACGGATGGTATATGCATGTGCAAAGATGATATACCTGTGCACAAAGATGGTGTACATGTGTGTAGAGGTGGTGTACAGATGTGAAGAGATGGTTTACAGGTTATGTATACATTTGTACCTAGTAGAAAGAACTATTCTATTGAGTGTTCTCACAAGTAGTGGTGATGTGTTCTGGAGTGCAATGGTCAGGTTTGGAAAAAAATCATGATTAAAAAAAAAAATCAGATTTTTTTAAATTTAAATCGGTTTTTTTTTTTTTTAAATCTGGTATATATACATTTATATAGATGTTTATATTTATAAACTCTTTCAAACCTGTTCTATTCAAATCAATTTGGGTACTTGTCTTAACAGAGGGTACATGATTTTTGCTTATTAGGCAATGTCCACAAGGCCTCACCCCCTGTAGTTGCATAATCTGTTTTGGAAAGGAAAGCATGCTGTGTGTCTGTGTCTGTGCTAATTACTCTTTGCTGAGAGGGTGGATTAGCACCTGTCCATGGCTCTGTGTACTCTATGGGTCTCCAACCAGACTGCAAACTGGTACAGTATTAAACAATTGTCACCAAAACTGTCTCACTTGAGTCAACATACTGAATTGGTAACAACTAGCACAAGCTCAAAGTGGACTTTAACTCAGGGCTACTGACTTGAAAAGATACTTCCTCTTGAAAACAAGTTTGTGTGGCTTCATTGCATTCAGAAAGGGAAAAGCTCAAACATACACAATGTCATAAAATATTTGACTATCAGGCTGTCTGGTGACAATACAACTACACAAATGTGCGAACATTGTGCTTTTGTATTAAAAAACATACAAAACTTTGTTGATCTCGATGCTTGTAAACAATTATTTGTGTTAAATTCATATAAATCCGCTATAAAAAAAATCACAAATCGATGATTTTTTTGGAGTGATTTAAATCATCATTTAAATCAATGATTTAAATCAAATGATTTAAATCAAACAACCCTGACAATGGTCAAGAAACGTATGTTCAGGGAAGACCAAGGTATTCCCTGAACACACGGAATAATATATGTATGATCTCAACTAAAGAATACCTATTACAAATAAGTTACGTATAATAATAACCATATAATAATACAGATTGACTAATATTGACACACGTGCATGCACGCACGCACGCACGCACGCACGCACGCACGCACGCACGCACGCACGCACGCACGCACGCACGCACTTCAAAGAATATAGTATTCCATGTTGCTGACCCCCGACAGAGAGATTACATACATAGGCCGTCGCCTCTTTGGTCCTGGCCACCTTGTCTTGTACGAGTTTACTGAACTCCACGTAGTGGTCATCACTGAAGCTCTGTCTGTGAGAGGGACACCGACATGGCAGTGACGTTAGTGACACAACTGACAAGGACACTGACGTGGATGGCATGCTGCCTGCCTGCCTGTATATCACTATATGTGTTTGTGTGTCATCACAGCAGGCCATAGGAAAGTCACGTTGTGCTGCGGTTTACTTCAAACAGGCAATTACTGCGCTAGCACAAGGTGTTTTGGGGACAGCACACCTGTATACCTGTGGTTTACTTTGGGATTTTTAAGTCATAGCTTGATAATGATGTTGTTACTGTTCTAATGTTTGGTGTTTGTAGGACTTGTGCTATGATCACGGGAGAATTGTGTTAGGTTCCAAGGCATGTGTGTACATGCAGGCCTGTGTGTGGGTGCATGTGCAGGCCTGTGTGTGGGTGCATGTGCAGGCATGTGTGCAGGCGTGCACGCAGATGGGTGGGTGTGCAGTTTGTATGTATATTGTACATTTGCAGTACGTTTATTGCTATTTTAGAAACCCTGTATGTGTTAATAGGATTGTTTTAGTTGACTGTATATAAATAGTAGATTATATTGTAGGTGCGTAAAATTTTAAACACAATTTAAAAGAAGAGTTTCTGCAAAAGTTATAAAGAGCGTCAAATGTACAATTATGCATTAAAAACAGCTCAAAGTTTATGCCCTTTTAAGAATGGTTTAATACCCATTCCAAATTGTGAAAGACATTTTTGACAAAGCCCCTTTGCTATAGGGAACTGTTATTGAGTTCACTACACAAATGTTGTAGTGTCGGGTGGAAATTTTCATCGTATTGATAGGTTTTCCCAACGTTAATGAAACTAATTATAGAACTTCCAGTTCAAATGTTGTATTAATTAAAACTGCAAATATGGCTTTGTAATAATGGTTCTTTTATTAATTCGGACGCCCACAATCCGGAAATCTCTGCATCCGGACATCATTTCATGGAAACAGAATTTTCAAACACTAATATCCCCCATTAATTGTTTGATTCATTTATCCAGAAAACTCATTAATCCGGACACATACATTGTGGACGAAGGTGTCCGTATTAACAAGGTTCCACAGTGCCAGTGTGTTTGCTTTAAACTTATACATGCATTAAGCCAAGTACATAAATACACTACAGTGTTTTGGAGGTAAAAATTTTTTAGGGCAGGTAAAACCGAGTCATGGCACGTAGCCAGAAAGGTTCATGTGAAGTGATGCAAAGAAACATGAGTGTAGAAAGGAGTGCTACTATTGTATGGATGATTGGACATGTATGGCATGCTACCTGCCTGCCTGCCTGCTTGTATGTTTGTTTGTCAGTAAGTCATCACAGCAGGCCATTGGAAAGTCACATTGTGCTGGGTACGGCTTCAAGTCTCAAGTAGGTTTACTTCAAACAGGCAATTATTGGGCTAGCACAAAGTGTCCGGATTAACAATGTTAATTGCACAGCTTCAAGTCTCAAGTAGGTTTACTTCAAACAGGCAATTATTGGGCTAGCACAAGGTGTTTTGGGGACAGCACACTATGAGGTGGTTTATTTTGGGTTTTTAAGTCATAACTTGATAATGATGTTGTTACTGTTCTAATGTTTGGTGTTTGTAGGACTTGTGTTATGATCATGGGAGAATTATGTTAGGTTCCAAGGCATGTGTGTACGCAGTCGGGTTGGTGTGCAGTTTGTATGTATATTATAGGTTTGCAGTACGTTTATTTTTTATTTTAGAAACCCTGTGTTAATAAGATTGTTTCAGTTGACTGTATATAAATAGTAGTCTATATTGTAGGTGCATAAAATTTAACACACCATTTAAAAAAGAATTTCTGCAAAAGTTATAATGAAATGTACAACTGTACATTGAAAACAGCTAAACAGTTGAAGCCATTTTAAGAATGGTTTAATACCCAGTCCAAGTCGTGGAAGCCATTTTTGACAAAGCCCCTTTGTCATAGGGACTGTTACTGAGTTCACTACACAAGTTTTGTAGTGTCGGGTGGAAATTTCCATTGCATTGACAGGTTTGCCCGACGTTAAAGGGACTAGCAACAAGGAACTAACTAAAATGCTTTTTTTTTGTGTACACAAAATTTAATATTGTATGTGCTACATACCAAAATAAAAAAATTGGCTCTGTGGGGAACTTAAGCCAACTGCATGTTACTTTATTCTCACTGCTGTTTACATTACAATAAAATGCCGCACAATTAACCATTCTGACACTAGCTTCTAAACAACCGCAATAGCTGTAAACAGTACGGTGAATGAATGGAAAGTCCCAGTCTCATAGCACTTCCTTATCATCATTCATTCATTCATTGTGTCATAATGTCGAAGCTTGCTGATAAGCACGGGAAAAATATGCACAATCGAGGCAGGCTGGTAGAACAGAGTATTATTTGGAATTATTAACTAATGGAATTCTAATGAATTTTTTTGTGTTGTGTTAATGGAAATATACTACAAGATTTAATATATTATTTCAAGCAAACGTTGCTGTTGTTCCCTTTAATGAAACTAATTATAAAACTTCCAGTTCAAGTATTGTATTAATTAACACTGCATGAAACAAATATGTTTATGTAAGTGCTTTACTTCTGTAGATTTGTAAGTGTTAATCTTTGGTTCACTTAACGTATATTTATTTATATTAGTTTAACTGCTGAGAAATAATGGTTATTTTATATGGTGCCAGATATGCAGTGGAACCTCGTTAATGCAGACCCAGAGAATCCTGAAACCTCTCCATCCGGACATCATTTCACGGAAACAGAATTTCCAAACACTAATATCCCCCATTAATTGTGTGATTTATTTATCCAGAAAACTCATTTATCCGGACACATACACTGTTCACCAAGATGTCTGGATTAACAAATAAAATAAATGTGGCATTAATGGACAATTTTCTTAGTTGATAATGACTGTTTACAAAACAATATGACATTTTTTTTTCATGTTATAATAACACAACATAATGAGGTAAGTTAATTGTGATAAAACAAACAGTTATGTAAGAATGTTTCTATCTAGAGTGCTAAACCTCGTTATAGAACGTATTATCAAACATGTAGTTTGCAAACAGTGTCCACCATACTGACCCATAGCTGTGTGCCAATCTTTCACCATTTCAAAGCTCATTAAATATGAATTCTGGAGCCTTTTTTATTGATTTTTTATGCAGTGGTTGCTCAGTATTAAATAAAATGACCTGGCAATGTAAATCAACAAGAGTAGCTAGGTATTGTTAACTCTATCGCTGTCAAATTCTGATTATTAAATGGCTTCATTTTATGCAGAAGCAATTAACAGGACACTGCAAGATCTGTTAGAAATTATATATTTTATAAAAAAAATATGAACAGCTTAGGACATGTGTTTCCAAATTGTACTAATTGTATCAACTACTAATAATCACATCTACACACAGCACAGTGATAAGTAAACATCTTTATGCCCTGTGAATCAAGTGAAGACGAATAGTGACATCATCTGATGCTGAACACATGCAAATCAGACATGTTAAAGAGAGAATTAAGGGTTTTATCCCCTGGTGTGTCAATTATTATTAAATTAGTGTTGTGTTGCCCCCTTGTCATATATTACCAACTAAATTATAGCAATTAATACCTGTGAATTTACATTCCGCCATCATATATAGATATTAGGTGTCACACGTAACGTAGCGTTACGTGTGTAACACTTTTATATTTCTTATATTTTGGTATCACATTAAAAGTAGTCATGTGTTGATTTATAAACCATTTGGAAATGTTTCACTTCATTGTAACATAGTGGCAACTAAATACACCTAGTTCATGACTTTTTTAATTAACATCAAAATGTGGTTTTGTTTCTATCTTGAAAATGGGTATTATGATAACTGAAATAGCAAAGTGCATACCTGAATGCAATATGGCCATTATATTCCAAGAACAATTTATGAAATAATATCTTTTAAACGTTTATAACGATATATAGAAGTAAACAGATAAAAAAATTGTCATCCTAATGCAATTATAGAACGTGACCTCTCAGGTTTACTTTGGCTGGAATTGCCCCCCCCCCCAGTGAATATTGCATAACAATCTGGTCTGTGAACATTACACTTTAGTGAACACTGCATAAACAAACCACCCCTTAAATGCCGACATGAAAAAACAGTTAAGAAGACGCATAAGGGTCATTCCATATCAAATCCACCAAGCCCCACACACTTCAATCTCAGATTCACTTGACATTTTTACCAACTATTCCAAAGTCATCTTCATGGACAAATCTGAAGTTTGGGCTCTATATTCCAAGTGGTTTTTGAGTAATTGCCGTTTTACTAAATCTGGTAGGTTTCGAATTTTGCTAAAAAAAATCGCGGCCGTAATTTTCATGCTACATTTCAAGTCCCATTATCTCAGGAAATAATGTAAATTGATGTGTGAACTTTTATGTGGTAACTAAGAATGTCTTAAAGGTCTCATATATAGCAGTGTAACAGTTTTCAGTAGTCACACTGAATGATCAGAGGCAGTTGAAAAGTCCAAAAATTGCCATTTTACCTTACAAGCAGCCATGTTTGAGACTCTGAAATATAGTCTTACATTCATTACATCTATTTAATTTTTTGTCTCCAAGAAGTCCACCCCAATCGCTGTAAAACTATTGAATATTACAACTATGTAATTATTAATTATGGAGCAACACCCTTGTGAAATCAGGAAAAAGTCAATTTGGGGACATTTTCAATAGTGCAAAACCCAATGGTGAACTTATTTCTTCAATGCTGCACTTTTTAGCACTCACGAAGCATTCACGAGTGCATAAGTAAGTGCTGTTCCACAATGTTAATATATTTCCTGATTCTTTAAGATGGTGTCATTTTGATCCTATTGATATATATATATTTAGCTGTGTGTGCTAAATTTAATCTTTATTAGGACATTTCCTCATGGCGAACATTATTCTTCAATAATGCACTCTTTTAGCACAAGTTAGCAAATGCATTGATGGGTGCTATTTATGTGGATATTAAAATGGTGCCATTTTGAAGCAATGTATATTTTGCTTCTTCTGAATTCAAGTGTACCATCCTTATGCAACATCTTCAATGTTCACAAGTAAATTTGTGCTACTAACCTGTTGGCTGGTGTGCCTATAGTTCATGCCAGGTTTATTATACAGGCGTTGTCCTTTTTATCCAAATAATACTGTCACCCATTTGTTGTGTTTGGAGCATCTACAAGACATAGGACACATTGAAGTGGTACATAGCAGATGTCCTCTTTTTCTGGCCAATGGTATGACGTTACTGGACCATGAAGGTGCATGAATGATAACTGCACATCTTTTTCCTTGGATATGTCCCTTATCTCATCATAGCGACAGCCTACATCTTCCAGTTTCACACTATTTCCAGCTAATGGATGGTGTTGCAGTTAGGAGTCCATGAACAATTAGTGTGCATCCAACAATTGTATCTCCTTCATTTGGAGCTGTGAGAAGCGCTGTCTCAAATAAAGGTTCATCTCCTGACAACCTTCACACCACCATTGTTTTTTTGTATGGTCGGGAACAGCAGTGATAGCTCCGTGTGCCTGGCACAGTCTTCGCATTGGAAAATCTGCTTTCCTGTTGGTCTACATGAGCACTCACTTCCTCCTTACTGATGAAGAATAACTTCATATTAAGCAAGTGTCCTGCACCCCAGTCATACAAGTTCTTTGCTGTTAAAATATGACCCACTACAGTAGCTTGAAGGCTGGCCTTTGAGGCTTCCTGTTTCACAGTTCCATCGACGCCATCACATGCATGACTGGTGGCAAAGAAATGCCATTCGGCATACAATCCAAAGGCATCGTGATGGTACAGAAATTTGCACAAGTTTTTGTGTTGCAAAACAGCTCCATCAGAAAAGCAACATATTTTCTTGATACCTGGACTGAGCTGCTTCATGTGGCTCAAAACGTCGTACAAGAATTTGTGCACTGTTATAGTGTTGTGGCGTAAGCAGTCGCTCACTACACACATACTTGTATGCTGTGTTTGTCCATCCTTCTTGAAGTATGTAACAAAGGGATGGAGAGTTGCTTGACTGTTGTCCCAGTGATATCCGTGAACTGCATTCTGGACAACAAAACTATAATTTTCAGCTAGGCAGGCAAGGAAACTCAAGAACGAAAAGGGTATACTCGCAGAAGTTAAGCCAAAATTCGGAAAGCCACTCTCCAAGGATGTAGAAGAGAGGGTGACAGCCTGTTATGAGGAGGATGAACATTCATGGCTGCTCCCTGGAGCAAAAGATTTCACTTCCTCATTACTGATGAAGAATAACTTCATATTAAGCAAGTGTCCTGCACCCCAGTCATACAAGTTCTCTGCTGTTAAAATATGACCCACTACAGTAGCTTGAAGGCTGGCCTTTGAGGCTTCCTGTTTCACAGTTCCACCGACGCCATCACATGCTTTCAAAGCAAGTCCTTAGCTCATTAGCTCCGGGACATCTAGAGCATCTGTGGATCATGCAAAGGTTTGAGTCCACAGAACAGACAAGCTTCGCCATCAAGTCGTGGTACGCACACGCCAGTATAAATAACTTGGCAGCGGATCCCAAAATCACCATAAAAAGTGTCATATTTAATGGGAATTAGCATGCAGGTGACTTAACTGACCAATCTCTGTAAATAAACCTTGTCCACTGAAAAAGGCAATTAAATAAGGCTGAGTGGTCTGGCATATTTGCTTAATAAGAAAGATTTGGACAGTGACTGTTAGCACTTGGTGGGAAGGTGCGAAACTTCAATGTGACAGGGACTGTAGTTAGCTAGAGGAGATGCAGCCTCAGACTCAGCAGTGTAAAAAAGCATTCTATTCCCCAACAGCAATATATAATACTTTTTATAATAATATATCAGTTATATTTTATTTAATATTATATTTACTAAAATAATACATATTATGAATACAGCATAATCGTGTTTCTTTTTTATTACAAGATAACATATCTTCTTATTAATTGGTGGCTGAGATATGTGGGCCGGGCATGGGCCAAACGTTAATGGGCGTGAGCTAGATCTGGGCCTAAATTCTAGTTTGTGGGCCTGGGCCAGAAATATTTTTGCTGGCGTGGATGCTAACTGCGGCCTAATTGCTAATTGCGGGCTGGGCAGGAACTTATGTCGATGTTAGACGTAGATCACGTAACTCGGGAACAATCGTAGAAAGCAGAGTTGTTTGATTTAAATCATTTCATTTAAATCATTGATTTAAATCATGATTTAGATCACTCCAAAAAAAAAATCATTGATTTCAGATTTTTATAATCGCTGATTTATATGAATTTAACTCAAATAATTGTTTACAAGCTTCGAGATCAACAAAGTTTAGTATGTTTTTTAATACAAAAGCACAATTTGCGCACACTTGTGTAGTTGTATTGTCATCAGGTAGCCTGAGTCAAATATTTTATGACATTGTGTATGTTTGAGCTATCCCCTTTCTGAATGCAGTGAAGCCACACAAACTTATTTTCAAGAGGAAGTATCTTTTCAAGTCAGAAACTCTGAGTTAAAGTCCACTTATAGCTTGTGCAGCTGTGCTAGTTGTTACCAATTCAGTATGTTGACTCAAGTGAGACAGTCTGGGCTAATGTGTGTTTAATACTGTACCAGTTTGCAGTCTGGTTAGAGACCCATAGAATACACAGAACCCTGGACAGGTGCTAATTCACCCTCTCAGCAAACAATAATTATTACTGCTGCAGCCACAGACACACAACATGCTTTCATTTCCATGACAAATTATTCAATTACTGGTGGTGAGGCCTTGTGGACATTGCCTAATGTCTTTATATAAGCAAAAATCATGTACCCTCTGTTAAGACAAGTACCCAAATCAATTTGAATAGAACACATTTGAAAGAGTTTATAAATATAAACATCTATATAAATGTCTATATACCAGAAAAAAAAACCGTCAGAGGAATACAGTAATACATATTTTGACAAGAAACAAGTTGAGGGATTGGTACGGATTCAGATCAAATATGTTGATCACACCTTTTGGAATAGTATCTGAATAATAATAATAATAATCAACTTCTATGGCGCCTATATCCTCAGGAACCTGAGCTCAGAGGCGCAACAAAACAGAATCATTAAGCATAATCGTGAACAGGGACGCGCGAAAGTCAGTATCAGAACGAGGGACAACCAAACATTTATGGTGGAAATGCAATTTGGAATAAATGTCTTTTTTCGGAAAATAGCAACAGTTTCAGATGTTTTCAAAGTGATAGGGAGTTCATTCCAGACCCTAGGTGCACCGACAGAGAAAGCACGTTTACCCAAGTTAAGTTTTGTTTTAGGTTTTAGGTACAATAAGTTGTGAAATTGATGATCTGAGCTGCCTAGGGATATTTGAAAGGTGCAGGAGACTAGCCAAGTAGGGTGGTTGTTGTGTAGATAGAGCACGATATGTAAGAGTGGATAGCTTAAAATTAATTCGATAAGAAACTGGAAGCCAGTGTAACTGTTTAAGTAGTGGTAGTGATGGTGAAAACTGAGGCGCCCTGAGAACTACACGTGCCAGACAATTTTGTACTCGTTGGAGTTTAGCCAAGTCTCTTTTAGCAATGTTATTTAGTAGTGAATTATAATAATCAAGGTGGCTACTAATTAATGCCGTTGATATTGTTTTAGCAGTAGATATAGATATGTGACTCCGAATTCGACGGAGATCACAAATATGATAGAAACAGGATTTACATACTTGAGAAATATACTGGTGAAAGTTGAAGTCACTGTCAAAGACAACACCTAGATTGTGAACAGTATCTGATGGGAATGTATCACTGCCAGGCAGTTTAACTGGAAAATGGTTGATGACTCTATTTCGTTGTTGTTTAGTACCAATAATAATAAGGTCTGTTTTATCTGGATTAAGCTTTAGCTTACTTGATTCCACCCAAAACAAGATATCATTAAGACAATCACTTAAAGTCGAAACAGATTCTTGTGCATTTGATTGTGAAAGTGATATGTAAACCTGTGTGTCATCAGAATAAAGGTGATGACTGAGATTATGATTAGTAATGACTTGGCTGAGCGACGTAGTATATAAGCTGAACAGAACAGGGCCAAGGACGTAATCAACTGGATAGAAAAGTGGCTTACACACAGAAGACAGAGAGTAATAGTAGATGGTGAGATTTCAAACTGGAAATCTGTTTTGAGTGGGGTACCACAGGGATCAGTATTAGGCCCTATACTGTTTTTAATATATATAAATGATTTGGAGGATGACATATCTAGCAAAGTACTAAAATTTGCAGATGACACAAAAGTATTCAGAAAGGTTACTAATGATACAGATAAACAAAGTTTACAGGATGATCTAGAAAAATTTGTTAAATGGTCAGAAAAATGGCAAATGTTATTTAATTTTGGGAAGTGTAAATGTATACACATAGGACATGGAAATATGGCAGGCCGATAGGGCCATAAACGCGAAGATAGTTACGCATTGAATTAGATAGTAACACTTTGATATATCAACCAATGACAACGCGAAGATAGTTACGCGTTGATATACCAACCAATGAAAACGCGAAAATAGTTACGCGTTGAATTAAATAGTAACGCATTGATATATCAACCAATGACAATGCGAAGATAGTTACACGTTGATATATCAAGCAATGAAAATGCGAAGATAGTTACGCGTTGAATTAAATAGTAATGCGTTGATATATCAACCAATGACAACGCGTATAGAAGGCCGATAGGGCCATAATGATACAGATAAACAAAGTTTACAGGATGATCTAGAAAAATTAGTTAAATGGTCAGAACAATGACAAATGTTATTTAATTTTGGGAAGTGTAAATGTATACACATAGGACATGGAAATATGGACGAGGAATATAAAATGGGGGATGCTGTACTAGGTAGAACCACACAAGAAAAGGATTTAGGAGTAACATTTAGTGCTGACATGAAAGTTTCAGAGCAATGTGGGATTGCTGCTTCGAAAGGAAATCAAATTCTAGGGTTAATTAGGAGAACTATCATGTATAAGGAGAAACATCTAATTGTACCCCTGTACAAAGCAATAGTTAGACAACATTTGGAATATTGTATTCAAGCGTGGAGGCCATATCGTAAAAAAGACATAGACAAGCTAGAAAGAATACAACGAAGAGCAACTAAAATGATTCCAGAATTAAGAGACCTTATTAACGAAAGTCGCTTATTACAATGTGGTTTGACAACACTAGAGACCAGGAGACTAAGAGGAGACCAAATAGAAGTGTTTAAAATAGTGAACGGTTATGAGGATGTTGATAGGAATATGTTCTTCAAACTTAAAGAAGGCAGTAGAACCAGAGGACACAAAGCAGCATTAGTTAAGGAGCAGTGTAGGTTGGACATGAGAAAGTACTCTTCCTCACAGAGGGTGATAAATGAATGGAACAAACTGCCAAATGATTGTGTTAATGCTAGTAGTGTGAATATATTTAAAAATAGAATTGACAGATATCTGATAAGGGCGGGCTACACATAGATGAGAAAATTGTTGGATTGTCGATAAGCCAATGGCTTCCTTGTCCACTTGCCATCTGGAACTTGTTGTTCGAGATGGCAATCTTGTTAGATCTTGTTAAATCTAGTGATCAAACTATACACTAAACGTGACACACATCTAGAGCTATCAGAGGGAATTATGGGTATCTTGAAAACATCCGTTCTCAATTTTATTCATCGCGTTTGACAGCAGTTTGACAGTGACAAAAACAATTGTTTTGGGACATTTAAAAATGTCCTCCGGCCGCCGCTTATACACAGCAGCAGAGGCAGCCCACACTCATGCCACCTCACTAAAGATGTGGAAGCTGCATCTCGTCCATGACATGGTGGACAGCTACGAGACCACTTGTGTGGCACGTTGCATGTCGGCTGTTGATAATCTTGTCGTTGACCACGTCGTCTGTGACACTATCGTGCCAGGACACCCCTTGGTTCGTTTCCAGGGTCGGGGATGGTCATGCAGGCAGTGTGCCAGTCAAAAGAAGAAAACGGTGAAGGGCTGTTTTGTGGAGAGCCGATTCGGTTGTGACAGGTGCAAAGCTTACCGGTGTGGTTCAGGGCCCTGCTTTTTGGCATATCACCAGTAGAGATGTGTCATCATCTAATCTGTAATAAATGCTGTAAACTTCTCATAATTTGTTATCAATAAAATTGTTGAACATTCAATTATATATCTATCTGTCAACCATTGAAATATGGGCATCATAATATAATCGTTGTCTTTATAATTATTCATCCATGATTTAGATTGATTGTTAGTAGTATAATTAGATAGGCTAAGAGTAGGGCTAGGCTGCAGTATCATGAGTATGCCTATGGCAAGGCTAGCCTATGGATATCAAACTGAGTCTATTCCATGGCACTAGTGTATGTTTATTACAGCTGATACTGCCCAAAATATGTAACATATTATTACAAATTATATATCAATGTGTAGATAATTAAATGTTCTTTCAAACAAACACAACTTGTAATAGTAAAAAGTCAAGCATAAAAAACTTACACCGCAACAAAATATATATATATTTTGTTTCTAATAATGTCTTAGTATTAAGCCAGGAGTGGTCAACATATTTTAAAGATACAACAACAAATTTGTTACTACTGTGTAGGTAATTTAATTCTCTACACAATAACTACAACATGCAATTGTGAAAACTGAATAATAAAGGCGCTAGAGCAAAAAAACTGGCACACAATATTAAAAAAAATCTAGGTCAAATATCAGAGGAGGCACAGGCTTCACATTAAAATCGTGTGAGTGCTAAAGGGTTAAAGTTTCTCTAGGCTAGAATAAAATCAAGTCCTTTAAAAAATCAGCAAAACTGTTCAGTTCACAGAATCCGATGTCCTGTGACGCTTGGAGACTTTTCGCGTAGACTGTTGGTGTACCATGTTATGAAAGAAAAACAACCTGTGTATAACCTGTGTATCACATTCTATTGTATTGATCCTGCCTTAAAAATAAATGTTTCAAAACTGTTTGTTTTTGATGTTTTTTATTTGTTGTTGATGTCGTTCATACATTCTATCTTCAAAGTATTTACTTTCTATCATTAAAGTTTTGATTAGCAAGTGGGCTACCTAAGAAGCTGTCGGGCTACTTCACTTTGCAAGGTTGGTAGCCCGACTGGCTACCTTCCATGACTTGCTAAATCTCACCCCTGTACATGTGTGTAGAAGTGGCGTACAGGTAGAAAGAGAGGGAACTATTCTATTGAGTGTTCTCACAAGTAGGTGTGATGTGGTCTGGGGTGTAATGGTCAAGAGACGTGTGTTCAGGGAGGACCAAGGTGCAGTAGTACCTGCCTTCAAGGTTATTATTTTCGATTCGAAGGCCTATTAGTTCAGTACATCGTCATCCCAGTTCCATAACGGTATACGTACATGTATTTTATTCAGCTAACGATTAAACAGGGTGTGATATTTAAAAATAATGCACGTTGATGGTAGTTGACTCGTTTAATAAGCTCTATAAATTGCATATTGCCGTATAAGACAGTGCTGCAAGCACACTGTGGCTCTGACAGTGTTCTTGGACTTGGAGCAGTGGGCGGCGATCGCTGTTGGTTAGTAGCACCCTGGTGGCAGACATGGGAACACCTAATGCGCCTTATTTCAGCCCTCCACTCCCCCATGCCTGTCCCTCCGATGAGGGGACACCTGCCATGTAGGGACACTTTTGCTTGGATACAGAAGTGTCCGTTGAAGGCAGGCACTACTGTATTCCATGAATACATGGAATAATATACGTATGATCTCAACTAAAGAATTCCTATTACAAATATGTTATCTATAATAATAATAACTATTTAATAATACAGACTGACTATATATAACACTGACACATGCACGTGCACGCATGTTTGCACACACGAACAACACACTTCAAAGAATATAGTATTCCATGTTGTTGACCCCCGACAGAGAGATTACATACATAGGCTGTCACCTCTTTGGTCCTGGCCACCTTGTCTTGTATGAATTTACTAAACTCCACATAGAAGGCCTGCCTGCCTATATATCACTATATGTGTTTGTGTGAATGTCATCATAGCAGACCATAGGAAAGTCACATTGTGCTGCGGTTTACTTCAAACAGGCAATTATTGAGCTAGCACAAGGTGTTTTGGGGACAGCACACCTGTATACCTGTACACCTGTGGTTTACTTTGTGATTTTTAAGTCATAGCTTGATAATGATGTTGTTACTGTTCTAATGTTTGGTGTTTGTAGGACTTGTGTTATGATCACGGGAGAATTGTGTTAGGTTCCAAGGCATGTGTGTACGTGCAGGCCTGTGTGTGGGTGCATGTGCAGGCCTGTGTGTGGGTGCATGTGCAGGCCTGTGTGTGGGTGCATATGCAGGCCTGTGTGTGGGTGCATGTGCAGGCCTGTGTGTGGGTGCATGTGCAGGCCTGTGTGTGGGTGCATATGCAGGCCTGTGTGTGGGTGCATGTGCAGGCCTGTGTGTGGGTGCATGTGCAGGCCTGTGTGTGGGTGCATGTGCAGGCCTGTGTGTGGGTGCATGTGCAGGCCTGTGTGTGGGTGCATGTGCAGGCCAGTGTGTGGGTGCATGTGCAGGCCTGTGTGTGGGTGCATATGCAGGCCTGTGTGTGGGTGCATGTGCAGGCCTGTGTGTGGGTGCATGTGCAGGCCTGTGTGTGGGTGCATGTGCAGGCCTGTGTGTGGGTGCATGTGCAGGCCTGTGTGTGGGTGCATGTGCAGGCCTGTGTGTGGGTGCATGTGCAGGCCAGTGTGTGGGTGCATGTGCAGGCCTGTGTGTGGGTGCATGTGCAGGCCTGTGTGTGGGTGCATGTGCAGGCCAGTGTGTGGGTGCATGTGCAGGCCTGTGTGTGGGTGCATGTGCAGGCCTGTGTGTGGGTGCATGTGCAGGCCTGTGTGTGGGTGCATGTGCAGGCCAGTGTGTAGGTGCATGTGCAGGCCTGTGTGTGGGTGCATGTGCAGGCCTGTGTGTGGGTGCATGTGCAGGCCTGTGTGTGGGTGCATGTGCAGGCCTGTGTGTGGGTGCATGTGCAGGCCAGTGTGTGGGTGCATGTGCAGGCCTGTGTGTGGGTGCATGTGCAGGCCTGTGTGTGGGTGCATGTGCAGGCCTGTGTGTGGGTGCATGTGCAGGCCTGTGTGTGGGTGCATGTGCAGGCCAGTGTGTAGGTGTGCACGCAGATGGGTGGGTGTGCAGTTTGTACATATATCGTACATTTGCAGTACGTTTATTGCTATTTTAGAAACCCTGTATGTATTAATAAGATTGTTTTAGTTGACTGTATATAAATAGTAGATTATATTGTAAGTGCGTAAAATTTAAAACACAATTTAAAAGGAGACTTTCTGCAAAACTTATAAAGAGCGTCAAATGTACAATTATACACTGAAAACAGCTCAAAGTTGAAGAATGGTTTAATACCCATTCCAAGTCGTGAAAGACATTTTTGACAAAGCCCCTTTGCCATAGGGGACTGTTATTGAGTTCACACAGTTTTGTAGTGTCGGGTGGAAATTTCCATCATATTGACAGGTTTTCCCAACGTTAATGAAACTAATTATAAAACTTCCAGTTCAAATGTTGTATTAATTAAAACTGCAAATATGGCTGTGTAATAGTTCTTTTATATTGTGGCTCGTTAATTCGGATGCCCACAATCCGGAAACCTCTGCATCCAGACATCATTTCATGGAAACGGAATTTCCAAACAAAATATCCCTCATTAATTGTATGATTCATTTATCCTGAAAACTCATTAATCCGGACACATACATTGTGGACGAAGGTGTCCGTATTAACAAGGTTCCACTGTTTCAGTGTGTTTGGTTTAAGCTTATACATGCATTAAGCTAAGTACATACGCTACAGTTTTTTGGAGGTAAAATTTTTTTTAGGGCAGGTATAAACTGAGTCATGGTAAGTAGACAGAAAGGGTCATGTGAAGTGATGCAGGGAAACATGAGTGTAAACACGAGTGTAAAAAGGAATGCTGCTATTGTATGGACGTGTATGGCAAGCTACCGCCTGCCTGCCTGCCTGTATGTTTGTTTGTCAGTCATCACAGCAGACCATAGGAAAGTCACCTGGGTGCAGGGTACGGCTTCAAGTCTCAAGTAGGTTTACTTCAAACAGGCATTTATTGGGCTAGCGCACCTATGAGGTGGCGTATTTTGGGTTTTTTAAGTCATAACTTGATAATGATGTTGTTACTGTTGTAATGTTTGGTGTTTGTAGGACTCATGTTATGATCATGAGAGAATTGTGTTAGGTTCCATGACATGTGTGTATACAGGCGGGTTGGTGTGCAGTTTGTATGTATATTATACATTTGCAGTACGTTTACTGTTATTTTAGAAACTCTGTGTTAATAAGATTGTTTCAGGTGACTGTATATAAATAGTTTATATTGTAGGTGCATAACATTTAACACACCATTTAAAAAAAGAATTTCTGCAAAAGTTATAAAGAGCATGAAATGTACAACTGTACATTGAAGTTGAAGCCATTTTAAGAAAGGTTTAATACCCAGTCCAAGTCATGGAAGCCATTTTTGACAAAGCCCCTTTGCCATAGGGGACCGTTATTGAGTTCACTACACAAGTTTTGTAGTGTCGTGTGGAAATTCCCATTGCATTGACAGGTATGCTCTACATTAACGGGAACAACAACAAGGCACTAGCTAAAATGCTTTTTTTGTGTGTGCAAAATTTTTTATTGTATGTACTACATGCCAAACTAAAAAAATTGGCTCCATGGGGAACTTAAGCCAACTACATGCTACTTTATTCTCACTGTTGTTTGCATTACAATAAAGTGCCGCACAATAAACCATCATGATGTTCGCTTCTAAACAACCCCATCGCTGTCAACAGTCTGGTGAATTAATGGAAAGTTCCAGTCTTGTAGCACTTCCTTATTATCATTCATTCATTCATTCATTGACGTCATGTCGAAGCTTGCTGATAAGCACAGGAAAAATATGCACAATCGATGCAGGCTGGTAGAACAGAGTATTATTTGGAATTATTAACTAATGGAATTCTAATGAATTTTTTTGTGTTGTGTAAATGGAAATATACACAAGATTTAATATAT
The DNA here is from genome assembly GCA_963662155.1 of Lamellibrachia columna. Taxonomy (NCBI): domain Eukaryota; kingdom Metazoa; phylum Annelida; class Polychaeta; order Sabellida; family Siboglinidae; genus Lamellibrachia; species Lamellibrachia columna. The sequence continues at coordinate 9,774,498 of OY759275.1, forward strand.
TATTTCAAGCAATCGTTGTTATTCTCTTTAATGAAACTAATTATAAAACTTCCAGTTCAAGTGTTGTATTAATTAACACTGCATGAAACAAATATGTTTGTGTAAGAGTACTTTACTCCTGTAGATTTGTAAGTGTTAATCTTTGGTTCACTTAATGTGTGTTTATTTACATACTTAATCCTCTTGGCCCCTTCAGGAGCATAGGGCGTCAACCATGTTTCTCCATCTCACTCTCTTCTGGGCTAGAGCTTTGGCCTCTTGCCAGGTGACCCCCACTTTATCAAGATCTTGTAGTGTGGAGCGTCTCCATTTGATTTTTGGCCTTCCTTGTCTTCTCTTTCCTTGTGGGTTATAATCCAGTGCTTGTTTGGTTGTATTTGTTGGATCTTTTCTGAGTGTGTGGCCAATAGTAGTTTAATTGCTGAGAAATAGTGTTTCTTTTATATGGTGCCAGATATGCAGTGGAACCTCATTAATCCGGACGCCGAGAATCCTGAAACCTCTACATCCGGACAACATTTCATGGAAACGGAATATCCCCCATTAATTGTGTGATTCATCTATCCAGAAAACTCATTAATCCGGACACATACACTGTGCACCAAGGTGTCTGGATTAACAAATAAAATAAATATAAATGTGGCATTAATTGACAATTTTCTTAGTTGATAATGACTGTTTACAAAACAATATGACATTTTTAGTTTATGTTATAATAACACAACATAATGAGGTTAATTATGATAAAACAAACAGTTATATAAGACTGTTTCTATCTAGATTGCTAAACCTCATTATAGAACGTATTATCAAACATGTAGTTTGCAAACAGTGTCAATTATACTGCCCCATAGCTGTGTGCCAATCTATCACCATTTCAAAGCTCATTAAATTATAAAAACTCTGGAGACTTTTTTATTATCTCTGCTCCAGAGAACGCTATTTTTCAGGTACACCCCTGAAGTAAATAATAAATTATATTCTATATGATGAGGAAGTAACTTGGAATGCTGTTTTATGATAAACTATTTTCAATGAATAAACAATTTTACAGACGATTTCTGACAAGTCCTATTTTTTTCTAAGCATTCAACATTTAGATTTTTTATGCAGTGGTTGCTCAGTATTAAATAAGATGACCTGGCAGTGTAAATCAACAATAGTAGCTAGGTATTGTTAACTCTATTGCTGTCAAATTCTGATTGTTAGATGGCTTCCATTTTACACGGAAGCAATTTACAGGACACTGCAAGATCTGTTAGAAATTTATAGATTTTATAAAAAATATGAACAACTTAGGACATGTGTTTCCTAACTGTTCTAATTGTATCAACTACTAATAATCACATCTACACACAGTACAGTGATAAGTAAACATCTTTATGTCCTGTGAATCAAGTGAAGACGAATAGTGGCATCATCTGATGCTGAACACATACAAATCAGACAAATTAAACAGAGAATTAAGGGTTTTTTCCCTGGTGTGTCAATTATTATTAAATTAGTGTTGTGTTGCCCCCTTGTTATATATTAGCAACTAAATTATAGCAATTAATACCTGTGAATTTACGGCATCACCCCAGTAGCCCCCCGTGTCTCTAGCCCCTGTACCAGTAGCTCCCCGAGGCGTGAGAATTGAGTGCCACTAGCCCTCCAGTCAGTATGCTGTTGATTTAACACCCCCCCCTTTCTAGATATTTCTAATTGTAGGTAGAGTTAATCATTTGAAGGGTCGGCCATTTGAAGCTCCATGTAACTTTCACATATCAATTGTGTTGTATGAAAAGCTCACTGTCCTAAGAGTTAAAGTAAATCCTCTACATAAAGCTTGTTTGAGGTAAGCAAAACACAATTTAACTCACACATAAAAGCTAATTGCCCTGATCCATTATTAAAAGTCAATTGCCCTAACTTTTAACTGAATAAACTATTGATTGTGGATTTGTGGTGGTCTGTGCCTGTCAGTTCACACATTTCTAGCCAATAAGGAAAGGATATGTTGAGCTGCTCATGTTGAGTTTTATATTTGAGTTTGGAATGACACGTGAAACATGGCTGCTAGTGTTGAGTTCATCGAAGGTGCTGGGGGACTTCCTGTTGCTGTTTTGAACAGTTATACCTATCACAAATCGAAAGCGTTGACAAATGGCATGAAGTTCACATGTAGCAAGAGGAAAAGTGTGAAGTGTAAGGCATTTGTGGTGGTCAGCGATGATGGAACTGTGGTGAAAGCTGAAGATAGCCACAATCACCAACCCAACCCTGGTGACGTACAAGCGCGACAGTTGAGAGGAAACATGAGGAAGCGAGCCAGGGATGAAACGACTTCAATGCAGGCGATTTACGATCAGGAAAAGGTGAAACTGCTTCAACAAAGTGTGACTGCGATGGCTTCACCAGGTGAGACAGCATCTGCTCTGCCTCAATACCAGCGTGTCAAGTCATCACTGTACCGTGAACGGAGGAAACGCTCCCCCTAATGCCATCCACAAGAGGTGACATTGACCTGGATGGCCAGTGGACAACTACGTTTCAAGGAGATCGGTTCCTGCTTGGCGAGGATGGTGATGGAGCCGACAAGATAATAGCGTTTGCACCCAACTCCGCTCTGCATGCGCTAGCGAATGCTGATACCTATCACATGGATGGGACGTTTGCAACAGCACTAAGGCTGTTTTATCAAATAGTCACATTGCATGCATTCGTTCTTGGAGTGATGCTGCCACTTGTGTTTGGTCCCAACAAAGATGGGAACACCTACATTCATTTCCTCAGTTTGGTGAAGGAAAAGTCTGAATCAGTTGGATTCACCATCAGCCCCCAACGTATCATGCAGGATTTCGAGATAGGTCTGATGAATGCCTGCATACCCGTGTTCCCCGGAGTGATTGTCAAGGGGTGCTACTTCCACTTTCAGTGTCTGTGGCGGAGAATCCAAGGTATAGGACTATCCGTGAGCTACAGAGAGAACGCTGACCACAGGAATTGGTTTCATATGCTACTAGCGATGCCATTTGTCCCCGTGCCACATGTGAAAGACGTATTTCAATTTTCAAGAACACAGCATCGGATGTACCCCGTGTACAAGACTTCAATGACTACTTTGACAGGACATGGATGAATGGGCAGTATCCAATCGAAATGTGGATTTTCTTTAAATATGACGGCCCTCGCACAAACAATCACGTTGAAGGGTATCATACACGACTCATGCGGAAGGCAGGCAAGATACACCCCAATATCTTCGAGGTGGTCGAGCTGTTCAGCCAAGAGGAAGCCGCATCACTCATCTCCATCCTCCAGCTACTGTCGGGTCAGCCCGCTCCCAAGCACAGGAAGAAGTACATCAACCTCGATGCTCGTTTGGACGAACTTGGACTGGAATACATGCTGTGTGACCGGGGAATTGAGTCGTATTTCAGTGCCATTAGACACATGATGGACAATTTCACTTAATTTCATTGACTAGTCATGCTTGCATATGGATATGGTATTATATGTGCAAACAACTTATTATCAACTTTGATAAGACATTGTAATGTTTTCTCCCAACAATGTTTTGATCACTGCTATGAACACAGTATTGTTTTAATGTTACATTTCCATTTACTGTCTATTTCTCTTAATGGTTGGTTACCTGTGTCTGTGTATGACAAATAAAATAGGGTTTTTACGGTTTCCCTCCAATCAAAAAAGTCTGACATTCCTTGAATATGCACCAGATATATGACTATTTTCTTATTTAAAATCAGGTACCTAAATTTGTTCACCCCTAAAGTTAAGGTGGGATAAAACACTGAATGGAACAGCCTGGGGGCTTTGGCAAAATGATAAGTAGTGCCACTAGCCCCCCCCCCCCGTTAGTGCCAGTAGCCCCCGGGGGGCTAGTGGGACGGGGGCTAGGGGTTCTAGACCGAATTTACATTCCGTCATCATATATAGATATTAGGTGTCAGTGACATCGTGTCACACACGTAACGTAGCGTTACATGCGTAACACTTTTATATTTCTTATATATTTATAAACCATTTGGAAATAAAAATTATTTTGGAAAAAAGGAACAATGACATTATCTGAGACTGAACACACAGCTGAACAGACTGAGCAAATCAGACATATAAAGAGAGAATTAATAGTACGTTTCACCTGGTGTGTCAATTATTATTAAATTAGTGGTATGTTGCCCCTTGTCACAAACGAACAACTAAATTATAGCAATTAACAGACTGTGAAAATACATCTACATTCTGCCATCTTATATAGATATTAGGTGTCACACACGTAACGTAGTATTACATGTGAGACACATATATTTCAGTTAAATAGTATTGCATACCTTCTATATTTTTGTATTACATATGTAGTAATGTGTTTATAATAAACCATTTGGACATCAAAATAATTTTTGAAAAAAGTTTTTGAAAAATTGCGTTACACGCGTGACAATGAAATTCATCTTTTTAAAAACTGTATAACTTACAATCAATATGGTCATGTTTTATTTTTCACTTCATTGTAACATAGTGGCAACTAAATACACCTAGTTCATGACTTTTTTAAATTAACATAAAAATGTGGTTTTGTTTCTATCTTGAAAATGGGTATTGTGATAACTGAAATAACAAAGTGCTTACCTGAATGCAATATGGCCATTATTTCCCAAGAAAAATTTATGAAATAATACTTTTTAGACTTGTTTATAACGAGATATAGAAGTAAACAGATCAAAACTGTCATCCTAATGCAATTATAGAACATCACCTCTCAGGCTCACTTTGGCTGGAATCCCCCCCCAGTGAACATTGCATAACACTCTGGTCAATGAACATTACACTTCAGTGAGCATTGCATACACAAACCACCCCTTAAATGCCGACACGAAAAGACAGTTAAGAAAACGCATAAGCCATTTTTACCCTGAAAGTTTTGGAACTGTTCGGGGATAAAGATGTGGTGGAAAAGATCAAATCAGCCATTTACCCGCACGCCCAAGTGGACGAAATGTGCACGATGAAAACAGAAATGACCCGCCTACATGACACCATCATTACTAAAGAGCTGCAACCCACCCTTGTCGGACCAAGACATCGAATGCTGTCATCAGCTTCAGTGCCAGACCCCGCGCATCCCAGGATGATGATCATGTGGTTCAATTCGGAATGCACATGCGGCTCGGTTTACAGCGCATGGGGCTCCCTAAAGGATCATAAAATTTTCAAGTATAAAGACCTTACCCAGCGACGTTCACTCATGTCATTCCTAACCAGGGCTGGGTTGAATAAAAAACTATACTGGAATTATTCAATTCATATATGAACTCAAAGTTTTTGTTACAGCTAAACATACATTTGTACACCATTTTAAGACCTGAGTTGAGAAAATCTTTCCAAATTTTAATAAAGGGTCTGCGTGGCAATGTTACCATGTGACAATTGGCAATTTGAAAAAAGAACTCAGAAGTTCTGCTCAAATCAAACTATGGTGGGGTGTGATGAGTTTACTTTGAATTCAATACAGGTTTCAGCTCCTGTTCTAAGGTAATGTCCTTGTGTGTGCTAGGAATGTGTGAAGCCATAGCCATCCTAATGGGGCATCCCAACAATTAGTAATTGGCTAGCTTGCTTCTCCTGCATTGTTTCATTGAGCAGGTATTTTTTGAAACCATAAAATGATCAGTCTACTGGTTTTTTCATGTTGTTTCACGTTGTTTGAATGGCTCAGCCATTGTCTGTACATTGTTTACAATTACTGTTTGATGGAATAACATGCAAACAAACCTGATATTTTGTAAGTTTGCAGCAATAGATATAATAGAAAAGTAATAGACTATTATCTGTTACTTTAGGATCTATTACTATTACTTTTGAAAAAAGTTCCTCTATTATTATTACAAAAAAACCTCTATTATCTATTAAAATTACATATTACTATTAAAAAAAATAATTGAATTCGAATAGATTAAATTGAAAGGAATTTGAATTTATTAAATGGAATTGACTCCAGCCCAGTTCCTAACATGAAAATTACAAGCTAAAAAAAATAACAGACTGCTGGACCCATGACGGTCACGTAATCATGAAAGGCAATAACAATATGATTAATAAAATCAGCTCACTGCAGGAACTAAATATTTACTAACTGATACACACATTTGAATGAACACTAATCAGTTTTTTGTGTATCTATAATTGTATAAGTGTATGCATGCATTTTTGTTTTTGTTTATTATGCTATGTATGCATATACATGTGCAGGTGTATGTTGTATCAGCTGGTATATACCTGTATGTCAAACATGGATTGTAAACCCCAATTTACAAGCTCACGACATATGCGCGCGTGCAAGCACGTATCATCCTAATAACCACATTAAATGAGTTATAAACAAAATGTTGTAATAGCAACACCCATACACAAGTAAGAACACAACCATCCATTTAAACCAACATTTAATAGGATATAGTCAACCAAAATAAAAACAACTGTTTATCACACAATACAGTTGCTTTAATTTTCACCACTGTTAAAACATAATTTCATGTTTTTATTTTTAATAATTGTAAAAACAGTATACTGCATGTAAAAAATAACAACTTACTGACTGTATGTGCATCAAAGATTAAGAGGACAAGTAAGTAAAATTCACAGCTACAAAATGAAAATGTTGACTCTGACTACAAGATTTTCACCATCCCTTAATCCTGTATGGCCTCACATTACATACATGCTGCAATGTCCATGTTGACTAGATATCATTTAGCATAACATTACATTACTTACATAATCATGCCTCAAGTCCCAAAATTACACATAGGCTACTTAGTGCTGGCACCTGGCGATTGCAGGCTACACTAAATCTTCAAGGAAGGTGTTTGGGCCTTAAGACTAAGTTAAGGGGTTGATAACAATTAAACATTGTCATTCACTTTGAAGAGTGTGCTTGATTGTAGTTATGGGCGGCAAATTTTTTTTTATAATAATAAGAAACTTACCCGATTAAAGTCTGGAGCAAGCGCTTGATGATCTGGGTAGTCTTGGTTCTCCCGATCCCGCCGAGAACATTTTAGCAATGGCCAATGTCAATGATAATGACCATGTCACTTGTCAGAGTCGGGAAACATTTTCCCACCCATTTTGCTAAAATCGTCCGTTATCGTCAATGGCAAGTTGCTCTCGGGAATAAAGTTACGAAACATGGTTTCTGCTGCCGCTACCCTGTCAACATCGGTGCCGACGGCGACATACCACGCGATACCACCACCCAGGGCCAAGGCCAATGCCATACGGGACAGAGCAAAAGCCTTCATTCTATGCCTATGCTATGGTAGGCACTTCAAAGAAAAAAATTAGATATCATGATAGAACATTGGCAATTGATTTAAATAAAAGGTGAAATGTAAAAATTCTGAATTTTTTTTTATCTCGTATACAGGAAAGACTCAAATTTTTGTGTTTTCTTTCAATCAATGTATGATTAAAATGGCATAACTGTTTTATTTTGCATATATTTTAATATTTTTTTCAGGAGTTGCAAGCACATTAAGTAGGGTCATAAATATGCATAATCCAGTCAAGTATGTTAATAAGTCAATATTGGCTAAATAGTGCGTGAAGTCAACTGACCGACACATGTCCATAACTTACATTAACTTAATTTCAGGGTTTACAAACTCATTAACAAGGGTCATAAATGTACATCACACACTCATTTCATAACTCAATTGATGCATTTAATAAGTCAATATTGGCTAATTAATGTGCAAACTCAACAGGCCATATAACTTCCATGATTATGAAGATATTTGTATAATTTCAAAACACATTAAGTAGGGTCATAAATATACATTAGTCATCATTAATAGTAACTCAATTAATAAGTTAACAATGGCTAATTAGCATGTTATTTCATCAGACCAATACATTTAACTAAAAAGTCATAACTTCCATGATTATGAAGATATTTGTATATCTTTTTGGCAGAGCCTGGACTTTCTTTCCCTGCCAAATAATATATACACACACGCACTCATGCACACACAAAGAACATCAAAATAATCTTGCATTGTGACAATGGTGAAATAATTGTTTGAGAAATATATAGTAATTGGTGTTCCATATAGTTCTAAATGTTTTTTGTGAAGAAAAACAATGCCTTTCATAAATATAACACAATTTATTATATATTCTGGGATTTTTAATTTCCTACATGTACTGCACAGTACACTGCAGGTTCAGTACAGCAATATTTATATTTCAATCACTGCTTCATAAAATAATGTAGACTTTATGTTGTGCAATGCAACATGATTTTTTACAGTATTTCACTGTTGAATCCAACATTTCTTCTATTGAATGGACGACGGCTGCAAGATTCTACATTATTCCCTCTGGGAGCCAAGTACATGATGATTGTTCACAATACACTGTATGCTGTGTAGCAATATTCACAGTTCACTGTTTCATAAATCCATGCCGGTGAAGTGTGTCAATGATCACAGTACACTGTATGCTGAGTGTAGCAATATTCACAGTTTACTCTCATATATCCTGAAATAAAAAAGTCATATCAAATATATGCAACCTACATCTCAAACAAAGGTATATATTTAAAAAAAATTATACGTTATGTTAACACAATGTTACTAATATATATATATATATATATATATACACAATGTGTTTCGCATGCTACGTGAAGTCCCTGTACAGCTGGCCATAGACCAATATTTCACACCCGCTGACGTTGCTGGCTGGCGAGGGCGACCATGAACAACACCCCCAACTGCCCTCGACAAAGATCTGCTGGAAGTCAGCAAGCGTCTTCAAAACCAGCAAGATCTATACTGACTGAGATTGCATAACCGAAATCAATGGAAGAACTTCAGCCAGAACATCTTGAAGTTAAATTTGTTTAAATGATTCATACATTTCTTGCTGCAGTTATGATTTGGTCTAATTATCTTGATTCTGCGTGTAAATGTTGTTAAGTTGTTTTTATACCATCACCCCCCATTAAGTTAATTGTGAAAATTCACATAATATATTAGGTCAGAAAACAAAATCTTGAAATTTGGTCTTGAGAGGTGTATCTATAATACTATATTCAGCAATTTTGTCCTCCGGCACTGGCAGCTTGTCACAAAACGTCTTGCTGTAATTCAATAATTAATTGTAAATGTTTTACAAGTATTTTAACTAAAGAATGGCTTCACAATTAGTTTGAACTCAATGAATAAAATAATTAATAACAATCAGTTTTAGGATTGATTTTAGATACAAACTTAAATTGGAAAAATCACTGAAAAAATATCAAACAACTGTTCCAAAATTGTCGGCATATTAAACATATTAGAGTATGGTTACATCTAGAAATTTAAATATTTTTTTTATAATACAGTAATAAACTATTGTATCATGGCGTGGGGTTACCAAGGTAGTAGAGTGGTGAAAATAAAAAAAGCTATGCGAATTTTAACTTTAAGTAAATATAATTCACATACAGAATCACTTAAATTTTTTAAGTACCGTATTGTTCCCTATATACGCGTAGTGCGCGAGTGCGAAGGCTTGGGGGTGCGTCTATTAGTTCTCAAACGTGGCCCGAATCGTGATCTGCCGCTATGGGTGACACCAGCCTCTAAATAAGATTGGTAGCTAATCCGCAGTGTTGCACCACTGTCAACTATGCGAAGAATGCGGGGCGCTTCTAGGGAATGACACGGGAACCATGTCATTGATCACCGATATATTTCATAACTAGCACTTGTTTTGCGTGATGTATTTTGTCCAATCTGCATGTGCTTCGAATTGTTTTGATGGTGCTAAATAAACTTAATGTGAGCCTACAATAAAGTGTTGCGTTGTTTGATTTGCACTTAGCAAAAATGCAGTTTCAGCGCATCTACCAAACCAAGCAACACTTGATCGATAACATCACAAAAACACACGAGACAGACACTGAAAAGCACGTTCGTTCGCGTTTTGTAATTCCAGACAAACAACGTCAGCCGGCCACCACTCGATTCTTTGAGTATCATCAAATAGACAATTCAAACTCGCACGCTTTGTTGACGGGGAGTGAGCGATAAAATAAATAATTATTTCTAAAGAGTCCGCAAGGTGACGCCAGCTGCAGCAGTACTGCTGTCATTGCGTTTGGCGGGCCTTCACTTCTGAAAATCTATGCTTTTGTGCATGGTTTTACTTCTCAAAAAGGGATGTGTGCGTCTATTAGGCAATGCGCGTCTATAGGGAACAACACGGTAGATGATTGATTAAAGTTACATAAACTTAAATTCTATTTTAAATATAAGCATCAAGACTTACCTGCCTACTTATTAAACTGGACAATAACCCCAAATATACACAATCATAACACACAAGTTGTACAACTGATATATACTCATTCAGAACTAAATATGAATCTGCCAAAAGATGTCTTAGAAAGTAGTTACCGAGAAGATAGGGACTCATAGTTTGCGAGGTTTTGTAAATTATGCGAAGTTTATTTATTGGTGTTGTGATTGTTGGGAAACCCAAACCTGTCCTCAATAACTGAAAATGCACATTTGTCCGTACTTTCACTTTCACTCCCATAACTACATTATCCATTGAGATGTGGAATCATTCTGCAACCTGCTGCTTGTGAGAAATCAATCAGTAGGTGTGTGTGTGTTAATGTATAATTTAATTAATCATCTCACTGATGAAGCATGGCAAGTCTGTGTAAGGCAATAGCTAGTCATGGTACATGTGTATCTCAGTACAGGCAATGGGGCAGGTGTATTTCAGTACAGGCCATGGGGAGGTGTATCTTGGTACAGGCAATGGGCCAGGTATATCTCGGTACAGGCCATGGAGCAGGTGTATAAGCAGGTGTATTTTGGTACAGGCAATGAAGCAGATGTATCTCATTGCTGGCCATCAGGCAGATGTATCTCAGTTCAGATCATCAGGCAGGTGTATTGCAGCACAATCCATGGGACAGGTGTAGCCCAGTACAGGCCAAGTGGCAGTGGTATCTTAATACAAGCTATGTGACAGGTGTATATCAGTACAGGCCATGGGACAGGTGTAGCCCAGTACAGGCCAAGGGGCAGTGGTATCTTAATACAGGCTTTGTGACAGATGTATCCCAGTATAGGCCAAGAGGCAGTGGTATCTTAATACAAGCTATGTGACAGGTGTATATCAGTACAGGCCATGGGACAGGTGTATCCCAGTACAGGCCAAGGGGCAGTGGTGTCTTAATACAGGCTTTGTGACAGGTGTATCTCAGTACAGGACATGGGACAGGTGTATCCTAGTACAGGCCAAGGGGCAGGTGCATCTCAGTACAGGACATGGGATAGGTGTATCCCAGTACATGCCAAGGGGCAGTGGTATCTTAATACAGGCTTTATGACAGGTGTATCTCAGTACAGGCCATGGGGCAGATATATCACAGTACAGGTCATGGAACAGGTGTATCTCAATACATGTCGCAGCAGAGGTGTATCTCAGTACATATCATGTTGAAGGTGTGTCATAATACAGGCCATGAGACAGATGTGGTAATAGCAAATAAGATGTTGGCATTGTCATTCCCTGTTAGTTATCCAAGTGCACACTTAGTTAAACTTAAAGAAGAGTGAATTAATTGTTAGGCCTACTATGGCTAAATTATTGTTTTTTTAGGCGAATGGTTTAATTGTGATTTTCAATGACGTTGTTTGTGTACTTCATTATTATAATTAAAGATTTTTTTGAAATTTAGATTACTAATTTATTCTACATGGGTTATTATAATTAGAAAGTGCTCTCATATGGAGTACAGCGGTGTGGTATTTTTTATGTTGGACGCATGTGTTTTTTCTATAGCACTTGTTAAGAGACATTACTAGTAGGTGTTTGCTATTGTTTATTTGTAGGGCCAAGATTGATGTTTGGTGGAGACATATATAACACTAGAAACTTGCAGTGAAAGGGAAGGCCATCAAACATGTTGGTCAAGGTGGAAATCAGCATCAACCTTAAGACAGCCATGCTGAAGCAGTTGAAGTTTCTGCGTGACGTTGACGGGAATCCATGGTTATATAGTGGGCCATACCTTCGCAATGCCATACGTAGGTATGAACATTGCTGGTTGCCTTTGGCCGCTGACTGCCCCGGTCTGCAGCCACCACTGGACATCCACTGGGTGTGGCACGTCCATATGCTGGCTCCGTATTTCTACGAGAAGGATTGTCTGACACTTGTTAACACGGTAGTGGATCATGGTCTTCCTGAGGACGAGCAGCATGGGCTTGAAGTGACGAAGAAACTCTGGGCAAAGCGTTACACGGAGCCATTCATCGTTGACTCGCATACTAACCTCGATGACGGAATTCAGAACTACAGGTCGACGTGTAGCTACAACATCGAGGCAGCCGCGTCACGACAGAAGGTGTTCTATTATCAGGTGTCGTTACCGCATTACTCCGACAGCAAGTTCTTGGACAACGCTATCCTTCGATACATGAAGTTCCTCTTTCTCAAGCAGCAGAATCCAGACACGTTTCTCGTTCCGTGTTACGACATCGACCTTGCATGGCATGCACACCAGTTGGAGCCAGCGGCCTACAAGAAAGACACCTGCGCCATATTGGGGCGCATGTACAACCACAACGATGCCGTCAACGACCGAAGTGCCAACTCAAAACTGACCGAGGCGGAGAAAAAAATGCGAGAGTTGTGGAAAGAGTTCTTCAAAGAAGATTTTGGCATCAGCGGTGCAATGTACAGGGGTGAACCGCCTCGCGGGAAACTTCACAGACTCAACTTGGAAGAAAATCCAAACCTTTCAACGAAGGTTGCAGACATAACCCTGAAGACTGTGACGTTTGAAAATTTGGCAGCAGGACAGAAGTTTCACTCGAAAGTCTCGCTGGAAGGCACGAAGCGCTCTAAGTTCCTGACAAGACTACGAGGGCCACGGACAAACTTTGCAATGAGCCGCAAATTCACGCTTGATACAAGCGTACATCAATCTCTCAAGATGACCATCAAAACGAAGACGGGTTTCCTGTTTTGTGGCGAGTCCCAGCAACTTGCCTCTTTCAACTACCCTCTTGGCGAGGTCGTGGAAACCAGCCCCGCCTCGGGCGCAGAGAACATCACTCTCCACTTGGACGACAATCAGACGCTTGATGTCACCCAGCCGAATGTCACGATTACTGCGTCTGTGGGAGCTTGGCGACGCGGGCCGCTCGTCATGAAGCTCGAGCCAGGATCATTCCAGACTTACACGATCCCAGAAGACATAGAACAGCTGTGGGGGCCGGTGCCACGGCGGACACTGCCACCCGATGTCCCTAACAAATGCTACGTCGCTTCACACAGGTAAGTTACCATGGCAACTGCCGATTAAGAATTTACATGAAAGGTAGGTTTATCCTGTGAATGAAATGTATTGGAAACTGGAAATGTACTGCATTTTCATTTTGTGTTTAGATGGCTTGATTTTTATATAAAATTTCAGTTACAAAGTCATTCCATCTTCTCGTTGGCCATGACTTTGATTTCTTTATTCAAAACCACGCCAACCTAGTTGACCAAACGAGTAGTATATTGGTCATGTTCTGTGTAATTTCTGCAATCAACGTGGTGTCATCTGCGTAATATTTGTATTGAAGATTGTTGATGCACTTTCCACCAATCCTGACACCCGGCGTTGAGTCTAATTCTGTTCTTCTCATGATGGCCTCAGTGTATAGGTTGAAGAGATATGGAGAGAGTACCTAGCACTGTGTGACGCTTTTGTTAATGCCAAACTATTCCATCTGACCATGTTCTGTCATAACGCCGAGTTGTTAGAGGAGCTAAGAACAACATATTTATTTACAAGGCATTTGTTCACAGGGTCTGATATGTGGATTGTTGCTTCAATGAACAGTGTCTATTCTAATAATAATAACTATAAATAAAATGCTTCTATTGCGCTAAAATCCTCGGGAGACCCAAACTCGGCAGCGCACCAAAACAAAAGGGGTTAAGCAGTTCATAATCGATAAGCAGTTCCAGTTGTAAACAGTTGGGTTGGTACGCTATATAAGTAATTGTACAGATCTTGAAAAATAATGCGATATATCAGACAGGGAGCCAATGCAATGATTTAAGAAGTGGTAATGAGTGAGAGAAATGAGGAGACCGGGTAACTACCCTTGCCAAACAATTTTGCAAACGTTGAAGTTTCAAGATGTCTTTGAGAGCAATATTATGATAAAGGGAATTGCAATAATCAAGTCCACTGCTAACAAGAGAAGTTGCAATAGTTTTGGTAACAGCAAGACATATACCAGCGAATACGACGAAGGTCACGAATATGAAAAAAAGCAGCAACGACAAGTTTGTGAAATATGCTGTCTAAAATTTTAATTATTATTAAAGTTGACTCCTAATTTCCGTGCTGAGACGACCGGTGTGATATTCTGACTCAACATTGGTACCAATAATAAGAAACTCTGCTTTATTTGCATTTAGTTAATTGAATTGTGTCCAAGTTGTTGCTTCAATGAACCACATCCATGCAACAGGCTGTTGAACCGTATCCATACTGTAGGTTGTTGAACCATATCCATTGTTGCCGGTTGCTAAACCATGTCCATGTTGCAGGTCATTGAACCATGGCCATGTTGCAGGTACCTTGCGCAAGTCGTATGTAGAGGAAAGCTACACTTACCCACATTTGCCTTTTTTTCGATGAATTTTGGTTCAGCTGAACCGAAGTTAATTTAATAGTTTGTCTGATGCTTTCGTCAAAATTAAATAACACATTTGCAGAAATGTTGCTGGTTGTTGAACCGTGTCTGTATTTGCAAGTTGTTGAACCGTGTCCATGTTGGAGGTTGTTGAACCGTGTCTGTAGTTGCAGGTAGATGGACCGTGTCCATGTTGTAGGCTGTTGAACCGTATCCATGTTGCAGGTTGTTGATAGTTGCATGTTGTTGAACCGTGTCCATGTCGCAGGTCATTGAATCATGTCCATGTAGCAGTTCGTTGTACCGTGTCCATGTTGCAGGTTGTTGAGCCCCACCCTCCAGTTGAAATTCACCTGTCGTGTCATTCACTCTGTGCCACTGATGATGTCAGCTGTTCAGGTGTTTTTCGCAGACAAGATGGTCGCCGTGTCACACCTCATTGGTTCTGACCAACTGCCCGAGCCGGTTCAGGTTTCTAAGCTTTCTTTCATTATCCCTTATTGTATATCTTAATAACAACAATAAAAATTCCACAGCGCCTAAATACATGGGAACCAAAGCTTAGAAGTGCAACAAACCAGAATTGTTAAGCATGATATCATATACAGAGATGTGCAAAGTTATCATCCAGTATTGCGTTGAACAGTTTAGGCCATCATAAACACATGAATCAGGTGCATTGAAATTCATATCTGCAGTGTTTATAGTTCAAGTAATATGGGCAATCAGTTTAATAAACAATGCACACTTTTGTTGAAATCGTTGAAAGAAATGACTTTGATCGTTAGATCAGGTACCTTGCGAAAGTCGTATGTAGAGGCAAGCTGCACATAACCACATTTGCCCTGTTTTCGATTAATTTTTTTCAGCTGAACCGAAGTTAATTTAATAATTTGTCTGATGCTTTCGTCAAAATTGAATAACACATTTGCAGAAACGAGCTAGCATGTCGTAGTGGATACTATATAGGTTCAATTTAACGAGAGAAAGACAGACAGCCACGTAGAGACAGGCCCACAGGGAAACACACAAAGACAGAGACACAGGTCATAGCATAATAACAAACAAAGTTAATGTTATCAAGCAAATGTATGTTTATATGTTCAAATATTATCTTATCAAACACCTAAAAATCTTTGATAAGTACTGTTGATTTCAAATTCCAAAACATAGATTCTCCTAAATATATTCATCTGCTATGCAAACGAATAAATTAGACCGTATGTCCGCCGACTTGCAGGTGAACAAACCAGAGAAAAGGATCTGCCTAAGCAGCACCAAGGGTGAGCGGGCCATGCTCATCAAGGACTCCGATAGCGATTGGGGCATCTGCGTTGCATGCTGGGAAGGACTAAAGCAAGGAATCGCCGGAGTGCCTGGTATGTACATATATTAGCAAATACATTGGGCATGTTTTCAGCGCCGGATTTAGGGCAGGGCAGACAGGCAGTTGCCCAGGGGCCTCCACAAGTAAGGTAATTTACGTGCTCAAAGGTAACCAATATTTTAAACATATTAGTTTGTACTGATTGACTTGCTCAACAGAATCTCGTTTATTTGCCTACCCTCACCACTGTCGTTGGTTTCAGTAAATACGCCATTTAGTTCTTTCGAGGTCGCTAGGTGGCATACGTTCATTGGCATCGCGATGCTACAGAACACGGCAACGTTTGTGATATTTTGTTGAACAAGTTGTCTCGTAACTGTCGTTGTTACTTGTCGCCAGATATTTTGTGATATGCATATATAATATATGTTTTACAAATAATTCTTCTCGTGTATAAATATGTCAACATCGTTCAAATCATTTGACTTTATCTTTACTACATACATAATCATCATAATACATAATCAGACTCATAGACATAGACTGAAATATTATAAACTATGTGTCTATGCTGCAATTTGTTGTCTTACCGATATCCTGAATATGACACCAGTTGGTAATTGCGGATATTCCACGGATAGTACATTTTCATGTCTACTTTCCACACAGGCAAGTAATTTGTTTATCTAAGTAATCTATCTTTATTGCATAAGCATTAATCTCCTTTAATATGAGCAGCAGTAGAGATCGGCACAAGGCTTCTCGGGTCTTCCAGAGCGGCGCAGAAAAGCGGAATAACACAAAAGAACAGGCCGAAAAAGATGCACAAGTGCTTGCAAAAAAACACGGCGGATGACTGATTTCATTATGTTGCAACCTCGTGCTCCCAAATTTGGCACATATGCTATGTGTGATGCTTCAAGCAAAAGTAGCACGGAGTCCGAAGGCTTGTGTGCATCAGGAGTGGCGGATGAAGTGGCAGACAGCGCAACCGCTACTTAGGAAAAGAAAGTGCTGATAACCCACACATCGATGAAATAAATGACGACAGCCTAGCAGGTGAGCTGGATGAAGACGATGAACCAACGGATGTACAGGCGGAGATAATAGAACCTCATACAGATGGGGCCATTAACGACATTGGTTTGTGGCCTGACTAGCTATCGCAAGGGCTTGTCGACTACTGGGCTAAGAAAGGTGCCATAGATCTGCAGCACTGTGATGACAATTTGTTGAAATTTAAATCTTCACAACAAAAAGTCGGACACACCTAGTATGTTTGAACGACAGAATCGAAATGGAGAAGTTGTGAAGCGCTCGTGGTTGTGTTTTTCGCCAGCTGACGACAGAGTCTAGTGCTATGTTTGCAAACTCATGGCTGCAGCACATACGCAACTTACCCATGGCGGGTTCTGTGGCTGGAAGCATGCCAAGTAGTCGGCTGTTTGATCATGACAGATCTAAAGATCACCTCAATGCCGTGGTGGCGTTGGCACGCCGTGCAAAGGAAGCACAGCGTGTGGACACGCCAGCAAACGGAACAGGCGGCGAAGTATTGGAACGGTATGCTAAAGAGGCTGGCCAGTGTCCTCAAATTTGCATGTCAGCGTGGCCTAGCGCTTTGTGGTGAGAATGAGATGCTAGGATCAGCCGCTAATGAAAATTATATTGGTATGCTAGAGCTTGTGGCCGAGAACGACGATTTCCTTAAACAGCACATCCAGAAACACGCCAATCTTGGAAGCGGCCATACGAACTATTTGTCCTCAACAATTTGTGAAGAACTTGTGCAACTCACGGGAAAACGTGTATTGGATGAGATCATTTCGCGCATCAAACATTCCAGATATTACTTGATTACACTTGATTCCACGACCGACGAGAGCCACGTTGATCAGTTAACTCTAGTCTTCCGATACATGGAGCACACTACACCGGTTGAGCGATTTGTCAAGTTCATGCCTAACCAGTGTCACAAGGCGCAGGAAATGTACGATGTTTTGACGGAATTCCTCGATACGCACGAGATTGACATAAAACATTGTCGGGGCCAGTCGTACGACACTGCTTCAGCCATGAACGGAAGGTACAATGGCCTCCAAGCCAGCGGAGAACGACCTGGCGACGTGGATACCTTGTGCAGGGCACTCACTAAACCTGGTTGGAAAGGCAGCCCCTGAATGCCGTCCAGCTGCTGTGGGTTTCTTCGAGTTTAACGAGGCGATTTTTTTTATTTTCACTGCATCCACACATCGTTATGAAATGCTGACTGATTCGCTCAAATCAGCTGACAGTTATGTCTGCGTACCAAAACGGGTCACCACCACGCGCTGGACGTGCAGAGCTGACGCCAAAATTGCTGACGACCCGGATGAAATGCCTAACGGCTTACATGAGCGCATGTGTACGCTGGATACCGACATATACTCAGTCTTCTGGCACGAGATTCTAGACAGGATCAATGGTACGAATAAACAGCTAAAGGATCCCAAACTAGATGTGAACGCTGTAGTGGCAACTCTGAAATCGCTGAAGTTTTGTTGAGACAGAACGTGAGTGCTTCAGTGAGTACGAGCGGCAGGGAGCAGAGAAATCTGGCACAACAGAAAACGTGCAAACTCGTCAGCATCATCGGAACGTGCGGCTGAATCCGCAATCCACTAGAATGCGCCGATGAACGCTCATTTTCAAAACTTAAAAATATCAAGAGTAGGCTCCGAACAACTATGACTCAGGAACGCCTCAACTGTCTAACAGTAGTGAGCATAGAACATGACATGTTGAGACAAATAGGCTTTGACGAGCTCGTCCATGACTTAGGTAGCCGCAAGGCTCGTAAGGTTCCTGGTGTTTAATTGAGCGTAATCACAGTTTATGTTGAGACAAATAGGCTTTGACGAGCTCGTCCATGACTTAGGTAGCCGCAAGGCTCGCAAGGTTCCTGGTGTTTAATTGAGCGTAATCACAGTTTATGTTGAGACAAATAGGCTTTGACGAGCTCGTCCATGACTTAGGTAGCCGCAAGGCTCGTAAGGTTCCTGGTGTTTAATTGAGCGTAATCACAGTTTATGTTCTCCTCCTAATCACTGTAATGTTCTTGTCTCAATAATATTATTGTGTCATGCTCTTGTTCAGTTGTATGTATGTTCTCAATGGAAACAAGTTATATTTTGCAGTGAAGTAGTAGGTAGGGAGGAATGAGAACTGTTATTATGCGATACCCGGTCAATCGCTGCCAAGGGGCCTCCACAGTCCAAAATCCGGCGCTGCATGTTTTTATCACATTAAGCAATAATGGATGGTTACAAAACATTAGTTTTGGGTAGGGATATTTATGGTTTAGTGCCCCTAACCCAATCGTTTGTCGTGCCCGTGCTCACGTATAGCATCGCATTTCAAACGAGGCACTGTACCGCCGGTGTCGATGCCGCCCAATCAGCGAAGCCGTCCTGACAGTTCGATGGCGTCTATTCGGTCACATGTTCCGTGTGTCGCCCGACGCACCCGCTCAACTCGCGATTGACAACTACTTTGTCAACTCAGGCTTTATGTCGTTCAGAGGTCGACCGCGCACGACACTGCCGAATGCGTTGGGTGCCACGCATTGGACGTCAACTACGTTGAACAGTGGCGAGAGTTGACACGGAACCTCACGACCTTACTGTCTATAGACAGCTGTCTACTTCAGCGATGTCTTTTTAATGACAATTGTTAATGACATGGACCGGCCAAAAGAAACTATTTGAAATAGCTGCCCTCGAAAGCCTATTTTGAAGCTTCAAAATCATTTGACCTTGAAAACCAAGGTCAAGAACGCACAATCTGATCCGTGGATCCGAGTGTATTTTGATTCTACGTACAATTTTACATATAGGATCCAATGTTCATGCTTTTGTTCAGCACATCATGATTAATTAAAAAAAAATTCTTAACAAAACAGACTAGTGTGAACGCATTATCTTTTAAAATCAACGTGGCATTTATATAACGAACCCTGTTTCATTGTTAAACCAGGTTCCCCTGGCAGTCCCGGGACGAAAGGCGTGAAGGGCAGGCCCGGCCACCTGGCGGTGCGATTCGTGGACTTTCACAGTAAAACATGGAAGCACGTCCAGATCCCGAGCAAGTCCGGCCGGTATGACTTTGAAATCAAGGACATCAAAGTAAATCTTAGCGATGCTGTTGTCACTCTGAACACAGAGACACGTGATGTTGCCCAAAACCTGTGCTTGGCATTTAGCATCTCCGTGCTACAGGTAAGAGAAACGTCTGATCCTCTTGCATCAGACATGTATGTCTACCACCTACACTGAGTCACGCACATTTCTCTAGCACTCACTTTGAGTGATCTAAATTGGGTCATATACATCTCTCTTGCACTTACCTTGAGTCAAGCACATCCCTCTTGCGTACACCTTGAGACACACACATCTTTCTTGCACCTACCTTGAGTAACATACATCTCTCTTACACTTACCTTGAGTCACACACATCCCTCTTACACTTACCTTGAGACACATAAATCTCTCTTGCACTCACCTTGAGTCAGACACACATCGCTCTTGTGTTCATCTTGAGACACACACATCTCTCTTGCACTCACATTGAGTCACATACATCTTGCACTCAACCAGGATTGAATAAAACATGATTAAAAAATAGATTTTTTATTTAAGTCAGATTTTTTAATTAAAACGAATAAAAAAAAATATTATGTATACCCGAGTCTTAACAGAGGGTACATGATTTTAGATAGGTTGAACATTATATATACCGGTAATATAATTATAATATAGGTTGACTTAAAAGAGCAGCATAAATGTCACAAAAATATTGTATCAGAACTGTCAGCCCTCTATTACTCTATTACCAGTGCTAACATTTACATCCTGAAAAATGCAATCACTTTAAATCCTTAGTAAAATTGTCCTGTTTAACTGTGAATTCAGAAATATGACCATTAAACAACTTTAGAAGTACTTTAACAAAATAACCACTTAAAATCAAATGAACACTCAAAACAGACTGAATGTATACAGGCTTATACAGAGTTGATTTAACAAGATAACTTGGAGCTGATGTTGGGTTCATTGAATTGAAATAATGTCCACAACTGCTTGTAGTTCCTTAGGCCATACATATTATTAGAAGACATGTTGTGGCTGGCAATGACCTTTGTGGTCATTGTTTGTTGAGAGGGTGAATGAGCACCTGTCAAGGGCTCAGGGTACGTCTAGCCAGACTGCAAACTGGTACCACACTATACTAGTGCAGAGTCAACATACTGAATTGGTAACACCTAGTACAAGTGTTTGCTTAAGGTGGATTTTATCTCAGGGCTTCTGACTTGAAAAAAATGCTGCCTCTTGAAGGCAAGTCTTCGTGGCTTCACAAAATTCAGCGTGAAGAAATATATAAAACGTCATCAATTGATACAAAATTAGAATGAAACCACATTATAAGAAATTCAACTAATTCCAGTCCATCTGTGAAGGTTTCATGACCTGAAAGTGAACAGTTGAAACACACCCGATGTCATACAATATTTGACTATAAATAACCGAACACTGAAACAACGTAATATTTAATTTGTTTTATTCAGTCGAATGGATTTAGAACGTAATCAACATATTTACAAAAAACTGCTCATTATGATTTTGTATTACAAAACATACGTAACTTTGTTAAAATGCTTGTCAGAATTTTATTTGTGTTATATTCATACAAATCAAACCAAAAACTCGAAATAAAAAATCAAATAAAAACATTAATTTTTGTAGTGATTTAAATCAGTGATTTAAATCAATGATGTAAATAAAAATGATTTAAACCAAACAATTCTGCACTCACCTTGAGTCACACACATCTCTTGCACTCACATTGAGTCACACTTGCACTGGGTCTTCAGATTTCGACGAAATTGCATTGTTTCCTACTGACGTAATACTAATAAGGAGTAAATTCCTTAGAATTGGCGCAGCAACCAAAAAAGCCCTGGTTCGAATGTTTTTTTTTTTTCAACTCTAGGAACAAAAAGTTAACAGAACAGATGATATTAGTGACGCATGCGCATTGGCACTATATACAACTGTGGTTTAATTATGAGCCAACAGGTGTTGTACATGTTATAAATAATGTCTATTGTATGACAGCAGATAATAAAACTGACGACATACACATTTACTTAAGTAAAATCACCTCTTTCAGAAATTATAATAAACAAATATAAAATAGTGTTATGACCAATTTCGAAGTCTACCCATTTCAGGCGTTGTAAAGACATCACAAACATATCACACTGATGTCATGAATGTATCACATTGACGTCATGAATGTATCACATTGACATCACAAACATTGCATTGACGTTACAAACATATTTCATTGACGTCACAAACATATCGCACTGACGTCACTAACATATTGCAATGACGTCACAAACATGTCCCACAAGCGTAGTTTTATTCTTAGCCGATAACTGTTGTACGTATTGTGAATATTGTCTATTAGATGATCGAAGCTGTCTAGGAGTGACCTGCATCCGATGACGTTGCTTGATGACGTCCTGTGCTGTAGGTGCTGTGTCAACCGCCTCAGACCGTCGCGTCAAGAGGGGACAAACAAGTGAAAAAGATCAAGAACGACTCCCTCCCCCTCGTTGTCGCTTCCGGCTACTTCTGTGACACCCCCTCCAACTACATGCATGCCTCCGACGGCGGCGCGACATCTTCTGCGGACGCTGGCGGGTGCGGCGGGTGTGGCGGGTGTGGGGGGTGCGGAGGATGTGGGGGTTGCGGCGGGTGTGGAGGATGTGGCGGGTGCGGTGGATGTGGGGATTAATTGAATGAGCTTCAACGACGTTATGATGACATGGGTGAATTCGACACCTTGGAATATTTTGACCCGACTTTGTGGGACTGCAAAAAAGAGCCTCTAGAAGGCTACTACAGTGTGAAGTGAAGTGAATGTTTATTCAACAACAACAACAAAAACAACAACATAATACAGGTGCATTGTATGGTGTGCTGCTGCTGCTGAAGGGACATAGCTGAAGTCATACGACTTATAAGGTGCTATGCCCTTTTCAAACTAAATAAATGCAATATAAGTAAAACATTAAATACAAAATAGCATTCACAATTCACTTATTAACTTATTACAGTGGTGTTTGAGCTAATTATAAATTAACTAATTGGTGTATGGGTGATGTTGTGAAATCATTGTCATTGAATATCCATTTTTATATTTACACATAAGAAATTGCTTCTGAAGAAACACATAAATATACTTGTCATAGTATACACACAGAAAAAATAACAAAGGTAATCGGGACACCAGTCTTTGTTTTGGAATGCACCGTGTATGGGCCAAAGCAAGGTCATTATGGCAAATACCCGTAATAGTGATACTAGGAACTGTCTATTAGACCTTGTGTTATGTCTTTTTTCTTTTTAAAACCATTTCCTGTTTGAGCCAATATTTTTCATTGATGTGTAACGGCTTTTCCTTGTTAGTTTGATTGCAAAAATAAAAATAACAAATAAGTAGCTTGTTTTTGACAACTAGATTATTTGATAATTTTTGCAGATTCATTCACCGGTGAACAAACTGTTATAAATATGACTGGCTGATTAGCAGCCTACTTAATGTGATGTGTCACTGTGACAGATGTATACGTTAATCCAGAAACAAATGCTAGATGAAGTTAGTAAGAAACACAGCCCCATAATAATAATATATTTCTTATATATCGCTCCAGTCCATTAATTGTTCTGGAGGACTGTGCAACGACATAAGCATAGAAATGCATAATATAATCTTTAATATCTGCAATTATGTCCAATAAATGTATTAAAATGTTTTGTCTGTGTAAATAGTTAAAGATGATAAGCACACAAATAGAAGCCCAAAATAATTAAGTCAGATCACAGTGATGAATAATAGTAATTGTATATTAAAATAATATGTCTATTATGGAAAATCACACTTGTGAACTTAACAGTTTTGTGGAATTGCACTGAACCTACTAAAATGCAAAAAAAACTACCTATCAGAAGAAACCGTTATCCTGTGGACAGACAGGCATGTTTAACTATCAAATCTCCACCAGCGTAGAAAAAGCTTAATAAAAATTAGTTTAGACCTACATGTTAATATTTACCTGCAGAGTACTCAAGATAAGCAACAGTTTATATAAACAGACTGACTGCCTGCTTTGAAGTGTTTGTGTGTTTATGTTGGAATATATTACAAAGTTTACATTTATTCAGAAGTTTTATTAAGAGTTGTAACTGGACGTGTTAGTGTTTTTAATGAGGCAGTATTTTGATAATCAGATGTTGTAACTAAGGTATGGGCAGCTAGCGTGGCATACAGAAAACTGTATGCATATGTGTATGCATGCAGAAAATGAGAGTAGTTATACATTGTGTGTATGGGACTGTCTTAGTAGTAGTAGTAACCAATAAAAAATTTGCTTGTATGTCATGAGCTGGGCATCTTTCCTTCATGGTATGCTGTCTACCGCAGGAGTGACAATTGCTTTTATTCACTGTCCTGACAGAATGCACACCAGTCCCAGTCTGCATTCCTCTTAATTGTGACATGTGACTGATCGACGCTTCGTGTGTTCTTCCGATGTTCAAAGCTTGGTCTAATGTCAAATTCTCATCTTTTGCGAGCAGTTCTTTCTGTAGTTCAGGCAGCCTATTGATCCTCATGTAATAGGCATCACAGAATCATGGGCAAATGAAGATATAGTAGATACTGAGTTAGCACTGACAGGCTATGTAATGTTTAGGAAGGATAGACGAGAAAGAATGGGAGGTGGAGTAATTTTGTATATTAAAGAATCTATCCAAGCATATGAAATTACACTGAAAAGTGAAGCAGATAGTGTGGAAGCAATTTGGTGTAACATAGTTACCAGGAACTCAACATTAACAATAGGAGTAGTTTATCGTAGTCCTAACATAGGACAAGAGGAAGATGTAAAATTACAAAAGGCGATAAGGCAGGTGAGCAAGGGAGAATGTGTTATAATGGGTGATTTTAACCATGGCCATATACAATGGGAATCATTAGAGAGTGCTGGAGGTGACGACCATCAGTTTCTACTTCTAACACAGGATTGTTTCCTTACTCAACATGTCTTGGAACCAACCAGAGGTGGGAATGTGTTAGATTTAATTTTGTCTTCTCAAAATGAATTGTTTGACAATGTTAAAATACACGAACCTTTGGGTTCAAGTGACCATAACCAAATCCATTTTAATATAAAAGTAAAAACAGGGAATACATATAAAAAACAATGGAGGAGGAACTTCAACAAAGGCAAATATAAAGTGATGAGAACATATTTAGCAAATATAGATTGGAATAACTTGCTGAAGAACAAGACAGCAACAGAATGCTGGACTTGTTTAAAACATGAGATTGAGGGCATTATTGAGAAATTTATTCCATTAAGAAAACAAGGGAAAAGATCCAGGAAAAAACACCTGTCAAAAGATGCTATTAGAAACATTGCTCACAAACAGATGCTGTGGAGGGTCTATAAACACACTGGAAATGTAGAAGACTACACAAACTACAAAGAGGCACTTAACCTAGCTACAACTGAAATTAGAAAATCTAAAAGAACCTTTGAAAGAAAATTGGCAGGTAATATAAAAAAGGACAGCAAGAGTTTCTATGCTTATGTAAGGAGTAAACAGAAAGTTCGAGATAAGGTCGGACCACTGGAAAACAACAGTGAAAACATAATTTCAGATGGGTTCCAAATGGCAGAGGTCCTGAATGAGTATTTCAGCTCAGTTTTTACCACAGAAGATATCAGCTCACTTCCAGTTCCATTGACTAAATTTGAGGGCAATAAATCAGAACATTTAGGGCAGTTATTTGTAACTCCTGAAATGATAGCAAAGAAAATTAAGAAGATGAAAGATAATAAATCACCTGGAGTTGATGGGATACCACCAAAACTGCTAAAGGAAATTGTTGATCAAATTAGTACACCACTTGCAAACTTATTTAACTTGTCACTAGAAGAAGGAATAGTTCCTTCAGAATGGAAAGAAGCAAACATTACGCCGCTATTTAAGAAGGGATCGAGGAAGAAGCCAAAAAATTACAGACCAGTGAGTTTAACATCAGTTGTATGTAAATTACTTGAAACATTAATTAGAGACCACATGGTGGAATTCCTCGTAAAACATAAATTAATAAATACATCTCAACATGGATTCCTAAAAGCAAGGTCATGTCTAACCAATCTCTTATGTTTTTTAGAAGAAATTACAAAGTGGGTAGATGACGGGTCACCAGTGGATGTTGTCTACTTAGATTTTCGGAAAGCTTTCGATAAAGTGCCACATCAAAGATTGTTACTTAAACTAAAAGCCCATGGTATAGGCAATGATGTAATCAACTGGATAGAAAAGTGGCTTACACACAGAAGACAGAGAATAATAGTAGATGGTGAGATTTCAAATTGGAAATCTGTTTTGAGTGGGGTACCACAGGGATCAGTATTAGGCCCTATACTGTTTTTAAAATATATAAATGATTTGGAGGATGACATATCTAGCAAAGTACTCAAATTTGCAGATGACACAAAAGTATTCAGAAAGGTTACTAATGATACAGATAAACAATGTTTACAGGATGATCTAGAAAAATTAGTTAAATGGTCAGAAAAATGGCAAATGTTATTCAATTTTGGGAAGTGTAAATGTATACACATAGGACATGGAAATATGGACGAGGAATATAAAATGGGGGATGCTGTACTAGGTAGAACCACACAAGAAAAGGATTTAGGAGTAACATTTAATGCTGACATGAAAGTTTCAGAGCAATGTGGGATTGCTGCTTCGAAAGGAAATCAAATTCTAGGGCTAATTAGGAGAAACATCTAATTGTACCCATGTACAAAGCAATAGTTAGACCACATTTGGAATATTGTATTCAAGCATGGAGGCCATATCGTAAAAAAGACATAGATAAGCTAGAAAGAATACAACGAAGAGCAACTAAAATGATTCCAGAATTAAGAGACCTTAGTTACGAAAGTCGCTTATTACAATGTGGTTTGACAACACTAGAGACCAGGAGACTAAGAGGAGACCAAATAGAAGTGTTTAAAATAGTGAACGGTTATGAGGATGTTGATAGGAATATGTTCTTCAAACTTAAAGAAGGCAGTAGAACCAGAAGACACAAAGCAGCATTAGTTAAGGAGCAGTGTAGATTGGACATGAGAAAGTATTCTTTCTCACAGAGGGTGATAAATGAATGGAACAAACTGCCAAATGATTGTGTTAATGCTAGTAGTGTGAATATGAAAATAGAATTGACAGATATCTGATAAGGGCGGGCTACACATAGATGAGAAAATTGTTGGACTCTCGATAAGCCAATGGCTTCCTTGTCCACTTGCCATCTGGGACTTGTTGTTCGAGATGGCAATCTTGTTAAATCTTGTTAAAAGCCTCGTGCCCACTATCAGCTGCTCAATGAGCCTGTCTTCCTTGCTTGGTTGAATTTACACTTGAGCGCTTGCAATTTGCATCGAGTCATATAAAAGTCGATCGATTCTCCTTCGGTTTGGCTAAGCCTTTGTAGGTAGTACCTTTGTACTCTGAAATTGACCTTGGGCTTTAAGTGTTCTTCAAACTTGGTCCATAACACATCTGGTTTTTCTCTGTCACTATCAGATAATGTCCATGAGTTGAACATTCTTAACCCTTCATCGCCAACATACAAGAGCATATGGCTCACTCTCTTTTCTGGCTTTATGTCCCTGACCGTAAAGAAGATCTCACACTTCTGTTTGAACAATTTAAATGTTCCTGGCAAGTCTGGACTCGACCAGTTCATGTGCGGCGTGTTATGATTGTCCGTCATTATTTGACACTTGTTACAATCAGCGTTTGTTATCGATAGTCATTTTGTTTCTATATCTACACCACTGCTTTTGTTGACACGATCAGCTGTTCTTTGTTTATTTATGCGTCACTCGCCGGACCCTCCTTATAGATGGGGAATCCCTGTATGACGTCGCACATTCTTAAACGAGTCATCGAGTTCGTTCACTGTCATCGCTTCCTGTATTACTGCGCTCGTACGCTTTGCGTGAAAGAATTTGTGATACGACCAGATATTGTCAAGTAGTAGCCAACTTTATGTGGCTATATACAGTATATTCGGTTTTACACAGTCAGTTGCACCGCTAATTTAGCCTAAGCTACGCACAGGTTTAGCGAAGCTACTATGCATCGAATTACGTTGTTTCCGATTTCATTTCATCGGCGTGACCTCAATGTCAATGTTTGTAGTTAGTTTTGCGCCCTTTTGGCGACAAAGTACCGGTTTCGGTTCCATCGCCTTTCTCCTAGACGTAGATTCGCTCTTGCTGCCACCATATAATAATATGAAGACACACCGAAAAACAACAGCAATATTTTATAAAGCATGTCTTGTCTTAACTGAGAAGGCTCTATATGTCTTATACTGTTCATTGGCTCTTCCATACATGACTTATTTTGCAGATATTTGTGGAAACACATATAGACCCAATTTGTTACATGTTTTCTAGAATTGTATGTAGAGGCAAGCATTTGGATCATGCAAATCCCATGTTCTACAAGATGCATGCTCTGAAGTTGTTTGATTTAATTAATCTAAAGACTGCAGTAGTACAAGGCATATAATAACATTTTGCCTGTTAACCTGCAGAAATTATTTGTACATTTTGTAGCAATTCGCAAGACGAGACATGTAAATATGTAAAAAGAAGAAGGTATACATTCGAACTGAAATTAAATCAATGTGTTTATCTAATTATTGGGTTAAACTATGGAATTCTCTTGAATGTGAACTTAAAAGTTGTTGTAATATACAAGTTTTCAAGGCACTTTATAAAGAAAATTGTATTCTTAGTTATATTTTAAATTAACCGATACTATTCATTATGTTATTATTATACATACCGGTAAATACAAGTTTTAAGGGTAGCTAACATGAGCTTCAGATAAGCTCAACTTTGCTTGTTTTCACTATACCCATCACTTAGTTACATTTGTGTGTAAACATGGTTACTTCAGACTAATTCAGCATACTTATTAGTTATAGTTTTTGATTAACTACATTAGTCAGTAATTAGTTGCATATATAGTGTGTTACAATAGGCGTCATTTATCACTGTGAGTTGTTGAAAGGGCAATGCAATCATAAGTTGTATTACTTCAGCATTCTCCCCTTTCCAAAATAGTGTACTTCATTGTAAAGATGTGACAATTGTAAATTGTTTCTATCACGAGTGTGTAGTGCTGACGAATGTCATAGTTGTGTGTGTAGGGTATATGATTGAAGTAGTCAGGTAGTTGATTATTAAATGATTTGTAATAAAAGTTTAGTTGCATTCATTGAACTGTTCTTATGTGTGAATCATATGTTATTTGCAACAATTTATAGCCAGTCAGTACACACATGACACATGTCACTGGTGTGTGCATATATAAAATTACGTAATTGCACATTACGCACACACACACGCTCGCTCGCTCGCACCCACCCACACACGCCCATACCCACCCACACACCCACCCCATTTTTATTGTAAACTTCTGACGAACATACAAACACGAATGCTTGTATATAGGCCTAGCTATGCATGTAACATATCATTATTACAATTATGTAGCGAACACACGAACACACGTGCAATGTAGCAGACGATTATTATTTATAGTTCTAGCCTAGCTCATATTCTTCTATTTAGGCCACTCGCGCTGTCGCTCATCCAGCATCGTCGAGTAATCTCCGCCAACACACGTGCAACGTAGCTGACAATTATTATTTATAGTTCTAGCCCATAATATTCTTCTGTTTATGTCACTCGCGCTGTCGCTCAACCCAGCATCATCGAGTAATATCCGCCCATTTATATTAATAGCCCAGAACGTTGATAGGAAAAAAAAATACGCAGCCAGATCGCGTAGTCTGCATCGTGTTGTGCGTGTATCTTAATAATGTTATTAAATTAGTTCCTTTTCTGAACAAAGTGTGCTTATTCTTCCCAGGATGAGAAAATCACACGTATCAAACTCTTTGGAAAAGTCGATGTACACTGTGTCAACGAACCGTTTTGAGTCTACAGCCTTAACCCACAAACTTACTGCAGTTCAGTAGCTGCAGCTCTGGGATCGATTGAGGGTAGTATGCTAATAGGGCGGTAATCATATGCCTGCGATGCATCTCCTTTCTTGTAACTAGGGGTGATGTCCGCCGATTTCCAGGGCGAAAGACGTACGTACTGCTATCGAGTGACATTTTGAAAATAATATTAAGTGGAGTACACAGTTCATACGAAAGACATTTAAGTAGCGCCTACAGCGGATGGTATGCCATGCGGGCTACGGCTTAACTATTGTGGCAGCTTACATGTGAATTCACTCACAAGCTCTGGATAGAGCTTAATATTAGATAACTGAACATGTGTACGCATGTTCAATTCTGGCAAAGTCCCATCGTCCTTAGTGAAAACAGACGAACATTTTCCATTTAATTCATTGGCTTTTTCAGTATTACCAACTGCTAATTCACCACATGTGTTAAGTAGTGTGTTAATCTTTGCTTACGCGCCTATAGTTGATGTATTTGTAAAAGGCAGAACTGTCACCTGATAGCAAGATCGTTCGCTCCTACTGTTACCAAATTGCTGGACAGCGAGCATGTGTTCGTTTTGCGCGGCACGACATTTGGACATACCGTTAGGCAGATGTTTACATTTCGATACGCGTTTACATTTAGTGCGAACTTTGACAATATGCTTAGGGTAATTTGGGGGCTTCCTCTTAGATGCGCTTGAAACAGGCAAACACTTAGAACATCTGGAAAAGAAGGTGTCCAGGAAGGTCGTGAGCATTATGCCTATCGTGGAGCATTCAGACAGCAATCCGTGTCAATTTATACCGGATAACTGATATTTTAGAGAAAATATATCCGCACGCCTAAAGTCGTAATTATTGTGTGTGTGTGTGTGTGTGTGTGTGTGTGTGTGTGTGTGTGTGTGTGTGTGTGTGTGTGTGTGTGTGTGTGTGTGTGTGTGTGTGTGTGTGTGTGTGTGTGTGTGTGTGTGTGTGTGTGTGTGTGTGTGTGTGTGTGTGTGTGTGTGTGTGTGTGTGTGTGTGTGTGTGTGTGTGTGTGTGTGTGTGTGTATGGCGTGCTGTGGGTAGTGCAAAAGATACTTTGAGAGAGAGAACTAGTGCCACGTGATCGCTAGCACAATCTAGAAAGCGAAAATTATCAGTTGCAGCAACCTGTGCCACAGCCAAGGGATCGCTAGAAAGTACAATATCTAACGTATTATTGCCTCGGGTTCGGAAATTTACATGGTGGGTTAGAGCATTTTCAGTTATGCAATCAACAGGCTTGTTAGCAAATGCATTTGAATGTTGAGCATTTGAATGCGCATTCAAATGCCTCCATAAAATTTTTAATGCATTTGAATTTGAATGCGTACCTTAAACATTTGCATTTGATTGCGACCCACAAACATTTGATTTGTCAAATGCACAATCAAATGTACAATCAAATGCATGCGTAATTCTTTGAATAATTATTATTGTTAGATTCACTTTCACAAATTCACAATATGCCATTGGAAAAAGTCCTTTGTAGAGAGCAGTACCCTCAGCAGATTAAGAAATCATTGTCTGACCTGTGAATCCACTTTCACAACGTGCTGTTGAAAACGTGCTCTGTAGGTCAACTGGTCAATGCCTGAGCTGTTATTCATATAACATGAAAAGACCAACTGGTCTATAGGTTGATGGCTTCAGAGATTACCTGTTCATTGAAATAATGCAGACAAATGACTCCCTTGTATGTTGTGTTGGCACTGTTGGGGTGGGTTAGCAATGCCAGCCATTAATATTTACAGCCAGAGAGAGTGATTAGTGGTAGCTGTAATTATCCACCAGATTATCTTCCCAGTGACTCCACCAGTAGACAGTCTATTGTCTTGGGTCCCCCTTCCATTCTGGCCTACCTGAAGGATTAGCCTTTCATTCCCTGCTATGGTTCTTACCACCTCTGTAGCCCTGGAACTGTGTGACTGGTATGTAGTGGTACTTAGTGGTAACAATAATGTACTACTGTATTTATTAAATAAATAAATAATGTGTTTGTATACATTATATAACAAGCAAGAAACTAAATAAGTGTTGCATAAGAAATATATATACAATCAGCTGTGTTTATATATATTGGCTATTTTTTCTCCAAATAAAACAAATCGTTAATATAAAGCCAACACATTTGAAATTAATTCAAATGCATTTGCAAATGGGTAACCAAAACATTTGCATTTGCATTTGAATGCGACTCCAAACATTTGCATTTGAATGCGTTCCTAGAAAATGGCATTTGTATTCGCATTTGCATTTAAATCAAGTGAAACATTTGCATTTGCATTCACATGCGTTTACAAGCATTTGATAACAAGCCTTGCAATCAGTGAAAGAGTTGCAGGGTTGAGTCCTGGGAAAACTGTTGTTATTACAATGAATGAAGGGCAAGTTAAAATCACCAAGGAAGACACTGTTATTGCTGTTCCTAACAAAATGTGTTATCATGTCGCATATGCATTCCTTATTAAGGTTAGTGCAATTTGGTGGGCGACGTGGCAATCTTAAGGTCTATACATACGGCTTCAACTGTGCTGAGGTTTTCAGGAAGACATACACGGACGGGGTATAAATCGTGGTTACAGAAGACGGCCACACCTCCACAGTACGATTATTTCTATCACAACGAAATAGATCATAGGTACCATTGGATAAGACTAACCATTTCGCTGCTGTGTCGCAACAGGATAGGTATGTTTCAACAAATTATATTATTAGTTTCCTAACCGAGCGGCTCAACTAACACTACCTTCCCCTACTGCGGGCAGTGGCATAGTAAACTTTACATTCATTTACAACAGAGTCGAAATGGTCGGATGTGTTGCGAGTGTCTAGTCAATCAGTTCCAATAATGATGTGGTCGGACTCGCTCTGTTCGTGAATCGCTTCGCGTACGGGGGCGGCTGACGGTTGTCGCTGCTGTGCGTCGAGCATTGACAGCAGCTTTCAAGGATGAGTAGGTCGACTGGCTGTAGCGGACAGTGGTCGTCCAGTCTACACGGTCTATGTTACGTTCAGCGTCGTGTAAGGTGTATCGTAGCTCAAAGTTCTCGCTTCGGAAGCTGTACACACATTTAGCGATTTTGTCCTGGTCAAACGTTTAGTGGGTTGCTCCGTCCCTTATGAAAATATACCATGGTATACCATGGTATATCATCGTATTTACCATGGTTTACCATGATTTACCATGGTTTACCTGTTTCAAAACACGATTGTTTACAATACATTTAATATGGTATGCTTTCATAAGGGTATACATATAGCTCACACAATAGGTCGACGTGTGGACAGTAATTACCATAGGTGGTAGTTCTCTGAACAGCCACGGTAACATATTGTCGCTGCTGACAGGACGAAGCTACCTGGCGGCTTTGTGAAAGCGGCGAGGTGCGGAAACGACTTATTAGCATTCCGGAGGACATAACTTTGATCTGAGCACCGGACATCGGTTTGGCGCTTGCTTAGTGACAGTGGCATCTGCTAGGTGGATGCCCATTGCTCGAAGCAAGCGTTTCGGAGCAGATGCTAATTTGACGTAATACTAAGTTCGTTCGGGCGCAAGCAATGGCGGAATGCTTACTTAGGGTGTCATGCTGATGCAACCGTGTAGTTGAAGTGTGCGATTTGTTGTGCTCGTTTGGATTTAGTTGAACCCTTTTCTGGCACAAGGCAATGCAACTCGCGCTGCTCGCATTTTCATTACCGTATCATTTTTATTCATGATCGGGCGTACCATGTTGTTAATTACGATTCCCCTTTTTCACCTTACAGCAAATACTTCAAAACTGAAGATTATTTGCTTCCAAGGGTGATAATATTAGCAAATTTGTGTCCCTCCCAAATACGACATGGCTATTTAATCTCGTCTCGATGTCATTCTTGTTTCGTGTGCGTTTCGATGTAGGGGACACCAGTGACAACTATTGACGCCTTCACGTCGTCGGATTCAGAATGGTCCGACTGTCTTTTTTCCTACATGTTGCCATATTGCGTTGGCAATATCCACACTTAAAGTGGGAGCGTCGCTAGCAGGTTTCGTGGAACGGGCTTCTTCGAAGGATTTCACAACGGATTTTGCCGTTATCTCGGCAAATGTTGGAGTAGTCACATGTATCGGAGTCTGGGATTGAGCCAACCATGGTAGTTTTTAGTCAAGTGTATGTTCTATGGAGCGTATGGTAGTTGTGAGGTGTTTGTGTTGTGTGGAGTTGTTGGGTTGCTTGTCAACACAGGCATGGCATCGAAACAGAAACGACTGTGAGTTAACAATATATATATTTAATTTGATTCGCCCGTATCTGATGCATCAGCCGAGATAGGTGAGAGGTTGGCCTAGAAGACAGGTGGGATGTGTTAAAGACACATCCCACCTGTAATGTGTAAGTAATCTTACAACATGATAGTTAATATGGATTCATTGTTCGTGTATCTTTCAATGTATAATTATGATGTTGTTTTTATTCAGTGTCCTTGTGATTTTCCATCTGGTCTGTAGTTGAGCCAGACAAATATCACGCATCCACTTCACTACATTTCACCAAATTTAGGCGATGTTATTATAGAAATTACAGATGGTTATGTTTATATTATTTATACGGGCGCATTTGACGCTCAAGTAATACTTATGGATGTACAAAACAAGACGTGATGTTCTGCAGCCTGAAATCTACCATTGCAGTTCGTATTCTGCTCTGTAGCAAAGGACTGAAATACGCGAGGTATGTTCGTGCCCGAATACCCTGAAGCCTATCTGCACACCAGTGATTAATACATAATATTTTATTGATAACATATACGTTTTTCTTAGTTTGGTAATTGGCAGTAGTAACCTACTAAATATACAGTTTAGCAAGGTGAAATATTAACTTTCTGGCATAAACAGTTCATTAGTTATGGCATGTAATACCTTAGATGTGCAGACATGCCCCACCTTCCCCTATCACATTTAGGTAGCTGGGGACAGGTCATTATTTCAGTTTCGGGTTCATGTCAATCGAATAAAGTGGCAGTGATATAGAGATGGTACACCGGGCCACCTTTTGCAATTTTTTGCTCCCAGAAAAATATTTTAGATAGGGAACTGGACAAACAGTTATAGTAGTCAGAGGATTACGTTACTTATGGCTGGCTGACTGCATGAGGGCGTATGTGTATGTAGACAAAATCCTCTTGCTTTTGGCAACGTGTTGATTTTCTTTGAAATGAAATTGTAGGATTTGACAAAAACTCTGTAGCAGTCAGTGATATGACATGCAACTTAAGCCACTGTGATAAAATCTGAATGGTTATGCATACAGCACTAGAAAACGTTAACATGGTCGCTATGGAAAACAAATAATCATCTGTCCCTAGCTCTTTCCCAAGTTGGCTGTATTTTATATTCAGGTATGAATGTAAATGTGCTTACACTCTACCAGAACTGCAACACATGAACATATCTTTGTATTTGTTCTACATTACTAGCATTATTATGACCTTTTGTTGATAATAATTCACAGTGTACAGATTAATATGTTGACATTGCTACTTTTGCATTTGTAACCTTTTTAGCGAGTTAATTTCTTTTATCACAGTACCTGCTTTATAACCAGTCTAGTATTCATAAGATTAACCTGTTTGTGGTAGTTTCTTTGTGGAATGTGTGTACATTTGTGTGTGCGAGGTTGTCCATCACCAATTTAAGTTAAGCACAATGAACTGATTGTCATTGATAATGTACGGATTAAAATTGTGACTTTTATGAATGTCAGTATACGTTATCTAATATTAGATTGTTCAATTATTTTAAAGCAGTTGTTAGAAGGTGATAGTAAGGAGATGTATGATTATTGATGACAATAACATAATATACCAAATTATATGATTTATGTTCTAATATTTGCTTCTACCATTTATAAAATCAGTTTGATTAAGATGCACTCAGCTGCTCTAAAACTCCATCCACTGATTTAGCCCAATGTGAATCAGGTATGTTGCTATTTAAATCTGTAGTGTGTGATAGTTCAAGTATTATATCATGTTTAAATCTGTAGTGTGTGGATAGTTCAAGAATTATATCATGTTTAAATCTGTAGTGTGGGAATAGTTCAAGTATTATATCATGCGCTGTTGGTTTAATAAACAAGTGCATATGTTTGTTAAAATCACTAAAGAATTGACTTTAATAAATTAGGCATTTATAATGCGCTGTGTATCCGGGTAAAAATCTGCTCGAAGGTGCTAAAAAACATTGAGCATTAGACTGGATCACCTTGGAAAGTGTGATGTCATAATAATATTCTAGACTGGAATACTTTTGTCTTTGCAGATTGTTGACTGGATCCAGTAAAAAGTAATGTAATAGTTCATCTGATGATTTCATAGAAAGTAAATAACAAATTTGTCCAAATGAGCTAACATGTCAAATATGATTTTGTCTCTTCCGACCACTTACCTCTATGCTTTACTATATCTGCCAAGTTATTACCTTCTTCTGAGGCCCCCATACAGGAGCAAATTCAAGCACCCTGGCCTGTGTGGAATGCTGCCTCCCCCCAGGATCTCCATAACTATCATACACAAACTGGTTTGCTTTTATCTGCTATTGATGTACCTCATGAGGTTTTAAGATGTACTAACCCTAATTGTAATGATGAAGCCCATCGCACTTTGCTAAGCAATCTTTACAATGATATTATAATATCACTCAAAGACGCTGCCGAGGCAGTCCCTACTAAGGCTAACAACACGTCTTCTAAGTATACTGTTCTTGGCTGGAATGACCTAGTCAGAGACTCCCATCAAGCTGCTAGAGAATCCTCTCTCATCTGGCGGTCTGCTGGGAGTCCTCACCATGGTCCCTTGTATGATATAATGAAAATTAGACGTGCCCATTTTAAACACAACTAAAGACTATGTGAAAAAAATGCTGAAATTCATAAAGCTGAAAGACTTGCTTCTAAACTATGTAATAATGACTTCAAAAACTTCTGGAAGGACATAAAACATATGAATAATGCCAGGAGCCAAATCCTAGCAATGTTGGTGGTGCTTCTGGTGTGGAAAATGTAAAGAATATGTGGCTTCATCACTACCAGTCCCTACTTAACTCTATACCTGGTTCTCCAGCCAACATCAAGAAGATCAATGAACACTGTAGCAATGTACAGTTTAATGTTCAAATGATTGTTAATATTAAGGAAATTCAAGATATAATACATGCAATGCCTATAGGCAAAGCCCCGGGTTATGATAGTGTAAGTAACGAACATTTTAAATATGCGAATGAAAACCTTCATGTTCTCATGTCACTCTTATATAGCAGCATGTTAATTCACAGTTTTTTACCAGATGCTATGATGATTACAATCATAACCCCCATAATTAAAAATAAGGCGGGTGACCTGTCTGATAACAACAACTACCGACCTATTGCTCTAGCCACAATTGCTAGTAAATTATTTGAATCCTTGATATTATCCAGGATTTCTACTTTTTTATCTATATGTGTAAACCAATTTGGATTTAAAAAGCATCACTCAACTGAAATGCTCATATTTTTATTAAAAGAACTCTTTCGACACTACATAGTGAATGGCTCATCTATGTATGTCACTATGCTGGATACCTCTAAGGCCTTTGACAAAGTCAATCATAGTAAGCTATTCACCAAATTAATTGACCCGGGATGTCTTTCTTTTATTGCGTGCATTCTTTATTACTGGTACAGAACTCAGAAATTCACTGTCAGTTGTAGCTTCTCAGAATTTTTTACCGTTTCAAACAAACTTCTCCACATCTTTTTAACGTTTACATGGATGACTTAAGTGTAAATTTCAATAAATTACAAATTGGCTGTCTTTATGCAGGAACCATAATGAATCATATGATGTATGCCGATGACCTTTGTGTTTTTTCACCTAGTGTTGCTGGGTTGAGAAAACTCACCGATTGTTGTGCCGAGTACGGCAATATGTTTGATATAACATACAATGCCAACAAATCTTTCTGTATGGTTATTGATAACAAACCTAGGGACAAGAAAAATATTCATCTTGTTGTTATCAATAACCATACACTACCTTACACTGAGAAATGTAAATACCTTGGCCATTTTATAAACAATAACCTAACTGATGATGATGATATTGCCAGGCAGAAAAGATGTATCTATGCACAGGCAAATGCTTTAGCCAGAAAATTTTACTTATGCAACAGTTCCATTAAAACAACTTTATTTAATTTATACTTTGGTTCAATGTATACCTCAAGTCGAGTCTGGAAGGTATTACTGTTGCTTATAACAACAGTTTTAGAATTTTACATAACTTGTCACCCCGCTGTAGTGCAAGTCATATGTTCGCTACTAATTATGTTAAATCCTTTAATGAACGCATTCGCTCATCAATTTTTAGCCTTTTATGCCGGTTAGTAAAATCCGACAATATACTTTTTGTGAATTATTTTCACACTTTTATTTATTATCGAAGTCCATTGATTAAACATTGGATTGATCAATTGTATGCTTTTAATTCATGATGTTTGTACTTTTATACAAATATATTTTTTTATCCTGACTTATTTTATATATATATTTTTACTACACGTCATGTATGTATATTTATATTTTTTTCTCACTACATGTACCTCTATTGTTCAACATGTGTGTATATTTATGGTTTTTTTTACTTTTATGTATATATATATGGGCTCTTGCCTGAAATAAAACATTATTATTATTATTATTGGATATTAGATGGGTTTGATTGTTAAGAGGTAGGTAGATACAGCTACTTGTACTTTTGCATACATACTTGATGTATGTACAAGCCACATTTTGTATTGAATAAATCAAGTAATCCAGATGGTCCACATGTACACTCACATGTACACACGTACACACACATGTACACTCACATGTACACACGCTCGCACACATGTACACACGTACATTCACACATACACACACATATACACTCACATGTACATTCACATATACACGCACACAATTAAATTCACCAAACGTATTTTCAGACACTAGATTTTTGTATGAAACGGAAGACGGCAACAGCATTGTTGTCTGGCCTCCATACAGTCACAACCCGGGAGTCACTCTGGTGACAATGAAAATGACAATGACAGTGTCACAGACTTGGCTTGTCAATGTTCTCTCCTCCAACACTCCCATCATCATCACCATCGTCTTCTACCGCTTCCTCCTTCTTCAGCCTGTGAAACAAAGAATGTCAGTGCCAAGTTAAATAGATAAACATGATGTCACCATTGTAAGGGATGTTCTCAAAAGACTCTACACAAAATTGGTTTATAGGGGTTTAGCAGCTGTTTACTAAGGACAAAGACATTTTCTATGATATGTCAAGATATATTAATGGACTCATTTACCATGCTTGGTTGTGGGGGTTAATTGTCTACCTTTGATAACAGGATTTATTCAGATTATAGCTGGTATCTGGTAGAACAATACAATGGCAATCCATTTATACTGGGGCCAGGAATTTGTTCTGGAAGTTGCTGCTCTGCCAACCCCTTTATGCCAGGCATTTGTTCTGGAGGATGCCACTACACCAACCCCAATGCCAGGCATGTGTTCTGGAGGATGCCACTACACCAACCCCCTAATGCCAGGCATGTGTTCATAAGGGTGCCACTACAACAACCCCAATGCCAGGCATTTTTTCTGGAGGATGCCACTAACCAACCTCCAATGCCACTATACCACCCCAATGCAAGGATTTTATTATGGAGGATGCCACTGTACCCCCCCCCCCGATGTCAGACATTTGCTGGTTGATGGGGGAGATTCTACCCTGCACAATGTACACATTGAAAATGGTTAATGGAAATATATATATATTTGCTTAATAAAAAAGATTTGGACAGTGCCAGGGCTGTACTGACTGTTAGCATTTGGTAGGAAGGTATGAAACTACAATGTGACAGGGACTGTAGTTAGCATTGTTCCATTGATTTATCACCCTCTGTGAGAAAGAGTACTTTCTCAAGTCCAACCTACACTGCTCCTTAACTAATGCTGCTTTATGTCATCTGGTTCTACTGCCTTCTTTAAGTTTTAATGGATGGAAGCCACTACACCAACCTCCAATGCCAGGCATTTGTTCTGGATGATACCAATACACAAACCCCTAATGCCATGCATGTGTTCTGGAGGATGGTATTATGCCAACCCCCTAATGCCAGGTATTTGTTCTGGAGGATGCCACTATTCCATCCCTCTAATGACAGGCATGTGTTCTGGTGGTTGCCACTATGCCACCCCAATGCAAGGATTGTTTTCTGGAAGATGCCACTATGTCAACCAACAACAGGGAAGTGTTCTGCAGGATGCCACTATACCACCCCAATGCAAGGATTTTATTATGGAGGATGCCACTGTACCCCCCCCCCCCCGATGTCAGACATTTGCTGGTTGATGGGGGAGATTCTACCCTGCACAATGTACACATTGAAAATGGTTAATGGAAATGGTTGTTGGTATAATATATCTTGTGCTGTGTTCCAGTGCACTCGTAGTTACCGTGAATATGAGTTCATGACATGTAAATAGAGTTCACAACCCCCGGTCAAGTTATTGTTGCCAGTTGAGAGCTCGAAAGTTGAAAGGGAGTCCGAGTAGGGGGTCGTGAACTCTGCTGTCATGCCTTGAACTCGTATTCACGATAAAAATGAGCACACAGAAAGCAACATTAAAGTAAGTCACAAGAAAACGTCTAAAAGAAATTGTTAAATCCTTGTTAAATTTGTTAAAGAAGTGTCTGGGATTGGTGGGACACCAATTCATGGCAAAATCAATCCTTTAAGCTATAACAATTGCAAAATTTACCAACTCAAAACTAATGAGAAATTGACATGACACATACACTAAAATTCTGATTTATACCATTTTATACTGTTAATTTTAAGTTTATTAAAAAACTTATATATAAAATATATTACAGGTATTGCTTGTTAACAACTTTGCTTCTATTTCACAATAATTACCCCATGGCATGACTCTTTTCAGATTTAGTAGCATGTGTTTAAAACAACTTGTTTTGGTTCTATATTTACAAGTTGACATTTGTTTGTTTTGGATTTCCCACAAATTACTGATTATGTCATAAAATGCAGTCAAATATGATAAATAAACATTATTTCACATATTTCCCATATTTCCTGTACGTAAACAAACCATATGTAAAGAAATCAATATTTTAGACCTCATAATAATGTCCACGGAGCAACTTCATGTGTGCATTAGTGCCCTGCATGGGCTGGGCCAGGCCTCTACTAAATTTCTCAGGCCGGGCCTGGGTCTGCACGTTATGGGCCTGGGGTGAAAAAATTAAACTGCAGTCTTTGGCCAGGCCTGGGGTGAACGGGCCAGGCCTGAATAAAAAACTGGGTTAGTTTTGTTTTACAAGCACGCACGCACGCACGCACGCACACGCCAGTATAAATAACTAAGCAGCGGATCCCAAAATCACCATAAAAAGTGTCATATTTAATGGGAATTAGTATGCAGGTGACTTAACTGACCAATCTCTGTAAATAAACCTTGTCCACTGAGAAAGGCAATTAAATAAGGCTGAGTGGTCTAGCATATTTGCTTAATAAAAAAGATTTGGACAGTGCCAGGGCTGTACTGACTGTTAGCATTTGGTAGGAAGGTATGAAACTTCAATGTGACAGGGACTGTAGTTAGCATTGTTCCATTGATTTATCACCCTCTGTGAGAAAGAGTACTTTCTCAAGTCCAACCTACACTGCTCCTTAACTAATGCTGCTTTATGTCATCTGGTTCTACTGCCTTCTTTAAGTTTTAATGGATGGATGCCACTACACCAACCTCCAATGCCAGGCATTTGTTCTGGATGATACCAATACACCAACCCCTAATGCCATGCATTTGTTCTGGAGGATGCCACTACACCAACCCCCAATGCTAGTCATTTGTTCTGGAGGATGCCACAACACCAACCCCCAATGCAAGGATTGTGTTCTGGAGGATGCCACTATGCTAACCTCCTAATGCCAGGCATGTGTTCTGGAGGATGGTATTATGCCAACCCCCTAATGCCAGGTATTTGTTCTGGAGGATGCCACTATTCCATCCCTCTAATGACAGGCATGTGTTCTGGTGGTTGCCACTATGCCACCCCAATGCAAGGATTGTTTTCTGGAAGATGCCACTATGTCAACCAACAACAGGGAAGTGTTCTGCAGGATGCCACTATACCACCCCAATGCAAGGATTTTATTATGGAGGATGCCACTGTACCCCCCCCCCCCGATGTCAGACATTTGCTGGTTGATGGGGGAGATTCTACCCTGCACAATGTACACATTGAAAATGGTTAATGGAAATGGTTGTTGGTATAATATATATTGTGCTGTGTTCCAGTGCACTCGTAGTTACCATGAATATGAGTTCATGACATGTAAATAGAGTTCACAACCCCCGGTCAAGTTATTGTTGCCAGTTGAGAGCTCGAAAGTTGAAAGGGAGCCCGAGTAGGGGGTCGTGAACTCTGCTGACATGCCTTGAACTCGTATTCACGATAAAAATGAGCGCACAGAAAGCAACATTAAAGTAAGTCACAAGAAAACGTCTAAAAGAAATTGTAAAATCCTTGTTAAATCTGTTAAAGAAATGTCTGGGATTGGTGGGACACCAATTCATGGCGAAATCAATCCTTTAAGCTATAACAATTGCAAAATTTACCAACTCAAAACTAATGAGAAA
Source organism: Lamellibrachia columna (assembly GCA_963662155.1). NCBI lineage: Eukaryota > Metazoa > Annelida > Polychaeta > Sabellida > Siboglinidae > Lamellibrachia > Lamellibrachia columna. The sequence continues at coordinate 9,817,476 of OY759275.1, forward strand.
TTTACATGACACATACACTAAAATTCTGATTTATACCATTTTATACTGTTAATTTTAAGTTTATTAAAAAACGTATATATAAAATATATTACAGGTATTGCTTGTTAACAACTTTGCTTCTATTTCACAATAATTACCCCATGGCATGACTCTTTTAAGATTTAGTAGCATGTGTTTAAAACAACTTGTTTCGGTTCTATATTTACAAGCCGACATTTGTTTGTTTTGGATTTCCCACAAATTACTGATTATGTCATAAAATGCAGTCAAATATGATAAATAAACATTATTTCACATATTTCCCATATTTCCTGTACGTAAACAAACCATATGTAAAGAAATCAATATTTTAGACCTCATAATAATGTCCATGGAGCAACTTCATGTGTGCATTAGTGCCCTGCATGGGCTGGGCCAGGCCTCTACTAAATTTCTCAGGCCGGGCCTGGGTCTACACGTTATGGGCCTGGGGTGAAAAAATTAAATTGCAGTCTTTGGCCAGGCCTGGGGTGAATAAAAAACCGGGTTAGTTTTGTATTACAAGCGCGCACGCACGCATGCACGCACGCACGCACGCACGCACGCACGCCAGTATAAATAACTTAGCAGCGGATCCCAAAATCACCATAAAAAGTGTCATATTTAATGGGAATTAGCACACAGGTGACTTAACTGACCAATCTCTGTAAATAAACCTTGTCCACTGAGAAAGGCAATTAAATAAGGCTGAGTGGTCTAGCATATTTGCTTAATAAAAAAGATTTGGACAGTGCCAGGGCTGTACTGACTGTTAGCATTTGGTAGGAAGGTATGAAACTTCAATGTGACAGGGACTGTAGTTAGCAAGAGGAGATGCCGCCTCAGACACAGCAGTGTAACAAATATTCTATCCCCAACAGCAACATGAGCAAGTAGTAGTAGACCATAACAAGTAGTAGTAGACCATAACAAGTAGTAGTAGACCATAACAAGTAGTAGTAGACCATAACAGGAACACCCAATAATAGACAGACTCAGTATTCATTCAGTATTGATGAGGACGTATACATCACGCAATGTTCAGATAATATATAATATTTTGTTATAATAATATATCAATAATATTTTATTTAATATTATATTTAACAAAATAATATATATTATGAATACAGCTTAATTGTGTTTCTTTTTTATTACAAGATGACATATCTTTTTCTTAATTGGTGGCATGTGCATTGTCATGGGCTTGCGGGCCACGGACTTACCCGTCTTTCACGGGTATGGTCCGGGTATGGGCCTGAAACATGTGGGCCGGGCCTGGGCCAAACGTTAACAGGCGTCAGCCAGATCTGGGCCTAAATTCTAGTTTGTGGGCCTGGGCCGGGCTGGAAATATTTTTGCGGGCGTGGATGCTAACTGCGGCCTAATTGCGGGCTGGGCAGGAACTTATGTGGATGTTAGATGTAGATCATGTAACTTGGGAACAATCGTAGAAAACACGCTAACAATTGTAAGTAACCACGAACTTCTACTGTTCTGAGTTACATAATTTATGTCAAACATAAACATAGGTTTCTTCAAAATAACTCAACCACATGGGGAGATTTTGAAACTGCGATATTGATGGAGATATGAGGGAACAGACAGACAGATACAAACTACTTTAAAGTATAGATAAATGGCACTACATGGATCAGCACTAAAAACTCGTACAGTGTCAGAATCTCTCGCCCCGTTGACACCTACACATGGTGTACATGACAGATGTAAGAGTATGGTTGGTAACAAGTTTGTAGAGATGGTGTGCAGAGATAGCATACATGTATGTACAGATGTGTAGAGATGGCGTACATGTGTATAGATATATGTACAGAGTATGAACATGTGTAGAAATGGTGTACAAGTGTTTATGAATGGCATACAGATGCATGTAGATGGGGTACATGTGCATAGATGGTGTGTATAGATGGCATACATGTGTGTAGAGATGGTGCATGTGTGTACACCATCCATACAGGCATGTATGGATGGTGTACACAAGTGTAGAGATGGTGTACACAAGGTTTGAGATGGTGTGTGTATATTGTGTACAGGTGCATAGAAAAGGTGTACAGGTGTGTAGAAATGGTCTACAGGTGTGTAGAGATGGTCTACAGGTGTACAGAGATGAGAAGGTGTTCAAATATGTATAGATTGTGTGCAGGTGTGTAGAGATGATGTACATGTGTGTAGAGATAGCATACATGTGTGCATGTAGAGATTATGTACATGTTGGTACAGATGGTGTACAAGTGTGTTGAGATGGTGTACAGGTGTGTAGATATGGCACACAGATGTGTACGGATGGTATGTGCATGTGCAAAGATGATATATCTGTGCATAGAGATGGTGTACAAGTGTGTAGAAGTGGTGTACAGGTGTGAAGAGATGGTGTACAGGTTATGTGTACATTTGTACCTAGTAGAAAGAACTATTCTATTGAGTGTTCTCACAAGTAGTGGTGATGTGTTCTGGAGTGCAATGGTTAGGGTTGAAAAACATGATTTAAAAAAAAAAAATTAATCGGATTTTTTTAATTTAAATCGATTTTTTTTTTTTTATTTAAAAAAAAATTCAATCTGGTATATAGACATTTATATAGATGTTTATATTTATAAACTCTTTCAAATCTGTTCTATTCAAATCAATTTGGGTACTTGTCTTAACAGAGGGTACATGATTTTTGCTTATATAAAGACATTAGGCAATGTCCACAAGGCCTCACCCCCTGTAGTTGCATAATCTGTCTTGGAAAGGAAAGCATGCTGTGTGTCTGTGGCTGTAGCAGTGCTAATTGTTGTTTGCTGAGAGGGTAGATTAGCACCTGTGCAGGGCTCTTTGTACTCTATGGGTCTCCAACCAGACTGTAAACTGGTACAGTATTAAACAATTGTCACCAAGACTGTCTCGCTTGAGTCAACATACTGAATTGGTAACAACTAGTACAAGCTCAAAGTGGACTTTAACTCAGGGCTACTGACTTGAAAAGATACTTCCTCTTGAAAACAAGTTTGTGTGGCTTCATTGCATTCAGAAAGGGAAAAGCTCAAACATACACAATGTCATAAAATATTTGACTATCAGGCTGTCTGGTGACAATACAACTACACAAATGTGCGAACATTGTGCTTTTGTATTAAAAAACATACAAAACTTTGTTGATCTCGATGCTTGTAAACAATTATTTGTGTTAAATTCATATAAATCCGCTATAAAAAAAATCGGAAATAAAAAAAATCATAAATCAATGATTTTTTTGGAGTGATTTAAATCATGATTTAAATCAATGATTTAAATAAAATGATTTAAATCAAACAACCCTGGCAATGGTCAAGAGACGTATGTTCAGGGAAGACCAAGGTATTCCCTGAACATACGGAATAATATATGTATGATCTCGACTAAAGAATACCTATTACAAATATGTTATCTATAATAATAACCATATAATAATACAGATTGACTAATATTGACACACGTGCACGCACGCACGCACGCATGCACGCACGCACTTCAAAGAATATAGTATTCCATGTTGCTGACCCCCGACAGAGAGATTACATACATAGGCCACCTTGTCTTGTACGAGTTTACTGAACTACACGTAGTAGTCATCACAGAAGCTCTGTCTGTGAGAGGGACACCGACATGGCAGTGACGTTAGTGACACAACTGACAAGGACACTGATGTGGATGGCATGCTACCTGCCTGCCTGTATATCACTATATGTGTTTGTGTGTATGTCATCACAGCAGGCCATAGGAAAGTCACGTTGTGCTGCGGTTCACTTAAAACAGGCAACTATTGGGCTAGCACAAGGTGTTTTTGGGACAGCACACCTGTATACCTGTACACCTGTCGTTTACTTTGGGATTTTTAAGTCATAGCTTGATAATGATGTTGTTACTGTTGTAATGTTTGGTGTTTGTAGGACTTGTGTTATGATCACGGGAGAATTGTGTTAGGTTCCAAGGCATGTGTGTACGTGCAGGCCTGTGTGTGGGTGCATGTGCAGACCTGTGTGCAGGCATGCACGCAGATGGGTGGGTGTGCAGTTTGTATGTATATTGTACATTTGCAATACGTTTATTGCTATTTTAGAAACGCTGTATGTGTTAATAAGATTGTTTTAGTTGACTGTATATAAATAGTAGATTATATAGTAGGTGCGTAAAATTTAAAACACAATTTAAAAGAAGAATTTCTGCAAAAGTTATAAAGAGCGTCAAATGTACAATTATGCATTGAAAACAGCTAAAAAGTTGATGCCCTTTTAAGAATGGTTTAATACCCATTCCAAATTGTGAAAGACATTTTTGACAAAGCCCCTTTGCCATAGGGAACTGTTATTGAGTTCACTACACAAATTTTGTAGTGTCGGGTGGAAATTTTCATCGTATTGACAGGTTTTCCCAACGTTAATGAAACTAATTATAGAACTTCCAGTTCAAATGTTGTATTAATTAAAACTGCAAATATGGCTTTGTAACAACGGTTCTTTTATTAATTCGGATGCCCACAATCCGGAAATCTCTGCATCCAGACATCATTTCACGGAAACGGAATTTCCAAACACTAATATCCCCCATTAATAGCATGATTCATTTATCTAGAAAACTCATTAATCCGAACACATACATTGTGGACAAAGGTGTCCATATTAATAAGGTTCCACAGTGCCAGTGTGTTTGCTTTAAACTTATACTTGCATTAAGCCAAGTACATAAATACACTACAGTGTTTTGGAGGTAAAAATTGTTTAGGGCAGGTACAAACCGAGTCATGGCAAGTAGCCAGAAAGGTTCATGTGAAGTGATGCAAAGAAACATGAGTGTAGAAAGGAGTGCTACTATTGTATGGATGATTGGACATGTATATCATGCTACCTGCCTGCTTGCCTGCTTGTATGTTTGTTTGTCAGTAAGTCATCACAGCAGGCCATTGGAAAGTCACGTTGTGCTGGGTACGGCTTCAAGTCTCAAGTAAGTTTACTTCAAACAGGCAATTATTGGGCTAGCACAAGGTGTTTTTTGGGACAGCACACCTGTATACCTGTACACCTGTCGTTTACTTTGGGATTTTTAAGTCATAACTTGATAATGATGTTGTTACTGTTCTAATGTTTGGTGTTTGTTGGACTTGTGTTATGATCAGAGACTAGGAGGTTAAGAGGAGATCAGATTGAAGTTTTTAAGATATTGAATGGGTATGAAAATATTGATAGAAATATGTTTTTCTCACTCAAGAAGGATAGCAGAACTAGAGGACATGAGGTAAAATTAGTAAAGGATCAATGTAGATTGGACATCAGGAAGCACTCGTTCTCACAGAGGACAATAAATGAATGGAACAAATTGTCAACAGATTGTGTAACTGCTAGCAGCGTGAATATGTTTAAAAACAAGGTTGACACATATCTCAGGAGGGCGGGCTATAAGTAGATGAACATTGTTGGACTCTCGATAAGCCAATGGCTTCCTTGTCCACTTGCCATCTGGGCCTTTGGCTTGGATGGCAAATCTTGTTAAATCTTGTTAAATCATGGGAGAATTATGTTAGGTTCCAAGGCATGTGTGTACGCAGGCGGGTGGGTGTGCAGTTTGCATGTATATTGTACATTTGTAGTATGTTTATTGTTATTTTAGAAATCCTGTGTTAATAAGATTGTTTCAGTTGACTGTATATAAATAGTAGTTTATATTGTAGGTGCATAACATTTAACACACCATTTAAAAAAGAATTTCTGCAAAAGTTATAAAGAGCGTGAAATGTACAACTGTACATTGAAAACAGCTAAACAGTTGAAGCCATTTTAAGAATGGTTTTATACCCAGTCCAAGTCATAGAAGCCATTTTTGACAAAGCCCCTTTGCCATAGGGGACTGTTACCGAGTTCACTACACAAGTTTTGTAGTGTCGGGTGGAAATTCCCATTGCATTGACAGGTCTAAAGGGACTAGCAACAAGGCACTACCTAAAATGCTTTTTTGTGTGTAAAAAAAATTTAATATTGTATGTACTACATACCAAAATAAAAAAAATTGGCTCTGTGGGGAACTTAAGCCAACTGCATGTTACTTTATTCTCACTGCTGTTTGCATTACAATAAAATGCCGCACAATAAACCATTCTGACACTAGCTTCTAAACAACCGCAATAGCTGTAAACAGTACGGTGAATGAATGGAAAGTCCCAATCTCGTACCACTTCCTTATCATCATTCATTCATTCATTGACGTCATGTCGAAGCTTGCCGATAAGCACAAAAAAATATGCACAATCGAGGCAGGCTGGTAGAACAGAGTATTATTTGGAATTATTAACTAATGGAATTCTAATTAATTTTTAGTGTTGTGTAAATGGAAATATACTACAAGATTTAATATATTATTTCAAGCAATCGTTGTTGTTATTCCCTTTAATGAAACTAATTATAAAACTTCCAGTGTTGTATTAATTAATACTGAATGAAATAAATATGTTTGTGTAAGAGTACTTTACTTCTGTAGATTTGTAAGTGTTAATCTTTGGTTCACTTAATGTGTGTTTAGTTATATTAGTTTAATTGCTGAGAAATAATGGTTCTTTTATATGCCAGATATGCAGTGGAACCTCATTAATGCGGACGCCGAGAATCCTGAAACCTCTCCATCCAGACATCATTTCACGGAAACGGAATTTCCAAACACTAATATCCCCCATTAATTGTGTGATTCATTTATCCAGAAAACTCATTAATCCGGACACATACACTGTGCACCAAGGTGTCTGGATTAACAAATAAAATAAATGTGGCATTAACGGGCAATTTTCTTAGTTGATAATGACTGTTTACGAAACAATATGACATTTTTAGTTTATGTTATAATAACACAACATAATGAGGTGAGTTAATTGTGATAAAACAAACAGTTGTGTAAGACTGTTTCTATCTAGATTGCTAAACCTCATTATAGAACGTATTATCAAACATGTAGTTTGCAAACAGTGTCCATTATACTGCCCCATAGCTGTGTGCCAATCTGTCACCATTTCAAAGCTCATTAAATTATACAAACCCTGGAGACTTTTTTATTATCTCTGCTCCAGAGAATGCTATTTTTCAGGTACACCCCTGAAGTAAATAATAAATTATATTTCTATATGATGAGGAAGTAACTTAGAATGCTGTTTTATGATAAACTATTTTCAATGAATAAATAATTTTACAGATGATTTCTGACAAGTCCTATTTTCTTCTAAACATTCAACATTTTGATTTTTTTATGCAGTGGTTTCTCAGTATTAAATAAAATGACCTGGCAATGTAAATCAACAAGAGTAGCTAGGTATTGTTAACTCTATCACTGTCAAATTCTGATTGTTAAATGGCTTCCATTTTACACGGAAGCAATTTACAGGACACTGCAAGATCTGTTAGAAATTTATATATTTTATAAAAAATATGAACAGCTTACGACATGTTTCCAAATTGTACTAATTGTATCAACTACTAATAATCACATATACATACAGCACACAGCACATTGATAAGTAAACATTTTTATGCCCTGTGAATCAAGTGAAGAAGAATAGTGACATCATCTGATGCTGAACACATGCAAATCAGACATTTTAAAGAGAGAATTAAGGTTTTTTTCCCCTGGTGTGTCAATTATTATTAAATTAGTGTTGTGTTGCCCCCTTGTCATATATTAGCAACTAAATTATAGCAATCAATACCTGTGAATTTACATTCTGCCATCATATATAGATATTAGGTGTCACACACGTAACGTAGCGTTACATGTGTAACACTTTTATATTTCTTATATTTTGGTATCACATTAAAAGTAGTCATGTGTTGATTTATAAACCATTTGGAAATAAAAAATTAAAATTATTTTGGAAAAAAGGAACAATGACATCATCTGAGACTGAACACACACAAATCAGACATATTAAAGAGAGAATTAATGGTATGTTTCACCTGGTGTGTCAATTATTATTAAATTATTGTTGTGTTGCCCCCTTCTCACATATTAGCAACTAAATTATAGTAATTAACAGACTGTGAAAATACATCCTGCCATTTTACATAGATATTAGGTACGTGTCACACACGTAACGTAGCGTTACGTGTGAGACACTTATATATTTCATATAGTTAAATAGTATTGCATATATTCTACGTTTTTTATTAGATATGTAGTAATGTGTTTAACATAAACCATTTGGACATAAAATTATTTTTGAAAAAAGTTTTTGTAAAATTGTGTTACAAGTGTGACATTGAAATTCATCTTTTTAAAAACTATATAACTTTTACAATCAATATGGTCATGTTTTATTTTTCACTTCATTGTAACATAGTGGCAACTAAGCACACTTAGTTCATGACTTTTTTAAATTAACATCAAAATGTCGTTTTGCTTCTATCTTGCAAATGTGTATTGTGATAACTGAAATAACAAAGTGCTTACCTGAATGCAACATGGTCATTATTTCACAAGAAAAATTTATGAAATAATATCTTTTAAACTTGTTTATAATGAGATATATAAGTAAACATATAAAAATTGTCATCCTAATGCAATTATACAATGTCACCTCTCAGGCTCACTTTGGCTGGAATCGCCCCCCCCCCACCCCCAGTGAATATTGCATAACACTGGTCAGTGAACATTACACTTCAGTGAACACTGCATAAACAAACCACCCCTTAAATGCCCTCACAAAAAGACAGATAAGAAGACGCATAAGCCATTTTTTACCCTGAAAGTTTTGAAACTGTTCGGGGATAAAGATGTGGTGGAAAAGATCAAATCAGCCATTTACCCGCACACGCAAGTGGACGAAATGCGCGTGCTGAAGACAGAAATAACCTGCCTGCATGACACCATCATTACTAAAGAGCTGCAACCCACCCTTGTCGGACCAAGACATGGAATGCTGTCATTGGCTTCAGCACCAGACCCCGCCGGTCCCAGGGTGATGATTGTGTGGTTCAATTCGGAATGCACATCTGACTCGGTTTACAGCGCACAGGGCTCCCTAAAGGACCATCGAATCTTCATGTATGAAGACCTTATCCAGCGACATTTTCTCATGTCATTCCTAGCCAGGGCTGGGGTGAATTAAAAAATAAATTGGAATTATTCAATTCAATTCCTGAATTTGATTTTAAATTGAAAATTTTTTACCAAGCGGAATTTGAATTGAATGACTGAGTAAGTTGAATTGGAAGAAAATTAATTGAACCTCATTTTCTTGTGCAGTGCGATCTGGTTTTATTTCCAATGTGGTTCTTAATCCAACCCTAGAATTACATATATGAACTCAAAGTTTTTGTAGCAGCTAAACACACATTTGTACACCATTTTAAGATCTGAGTTGAGAAAATCTGTCCAAATTTTAACAAAGGGTCTGCGTGGCAATGTTACCATGTGGCAATTGGCAATTTAAAAAAAGAACTCAGAAGTTCTGCTCAAAACAAACTATGGTGGGGTGTGATGAGCTTACTTTGAATTCAATACAGGTTGCAGCTCCTGCTCTAAGATAACATTTGTTGTCTGCCTGAACATATCTGAAACCATGCCCTTTGTTTGTGCTAGGGATGTGTGAAGCCATAGCCTCCCCAATGGGACATCCCAACAATTAGTAATTGGCTTGCTACTCCTGCATTGTTTCATTGAGCAGGTATTTTTTGAAACCATAAAATGATCAGTCTACTGGTCTTTTCATGTTGTTTGAATGGCTCAGCCATTGTCTGTACATTGTTTACAATTACTGGCAGTTGGAATAACATGCAAACAAACCTGATATTTTGTAAGTTTGCAGCAATAGATGTTATAGAAAAGTAATAGACTATTATCTATTACTTTAGGATCTATTATTATTACTTTTGAAAAAAGTTCCTCTATTACTATTACAGAAAAAACCTCTATTACCTATTACAATTACATTAAACAAATTAACTGTATTCAAATAGATTAAATTGAAAGGAATTCGAATTTGAACTGATTAAATGGAATTGACTCCAGCCCTGTTCGTAACATAAAAATTACGAGCTCAAAAAAATAGCAAACTGCTGGACCCATATCAGTCACGTAATCATCAAAGACAATAACAACATGATTAAGAAAACCAGCTCACAGCAGGAACTAAATATTTACTAACTGATACACACACACTTGAATGAACACTAATAAGTTTTTGGGTATATATAATTGTATAAGTGTATGCATGTATTTTTATGTTTTTGTTTATTATGCTATCTATGAATATACATGTGCAGGTGTATGTTGTATCAGCTGGTAAATACCTGTATATCAAACATGGATTGTAAACCCCAATTTACAAGCTCACGACTTATGCGCGCGTGCAAGCACATGTCATCCAAATAACCACATTAAATGAGTTATAAACAAAATGTTGTAATAGCAACACCCATACACAAATAAGAACACCATTCATTTAAAAAAAAATTTAATGAGATATAGTCAACCAAAATAAAAACAACTGTTTTTCACACAATACATGAAGTTGGTTTAATTTTCACCACTGTTAAAGCATAATTTCATAATGTTTTCATCATGAATAATTGTAGAAACAGTATACTGCATGTAAAAATAACAACTTACTGACTGTATGTGCATCAAAGATTATTAAGAGGATAAGTAAGTAAAAATCACAGCTAGAAAATGAAAATGTTGACTCTGACTACAAGATTTTCACCATATGACTGCCCCCTTAATCATGTATGGCCTCACGTGACATATATGCCGCAATGTAAAAGGTCCGTGTTGACTAGATATCATTTAGCATAACATTACATTAGTCGTTACTTACATAATCATGCCTCAAGTCCCAAAATTACACATAGGCTACTTAGTGCTGGCACCTGGCGATTGCAGGCTACACTAAATCTTCAAGGAAGGTGTTTGGGCCTTAAGCCTAAGTTAAGGGGTTGATAACAATTAAACATTGTCATTCACTTTGAAGAGTGTGCTTGATTGTAGTTATAGGTGGCAGACTTTTTTTATAATAATAAGAAACTTACCCGATTAAAGTCTGGAGCACGCGCGCCCTTGATGATCTGGGTAGTCTTGGTTCTATGACCATGTCACGTGATGTCACTTGACTTGTCAGAGTCGTGAAACATTTTCCCCAAACATCTTGCTAAAATCGTCCGTTATCGTCAATGGCAAGTTGCTCTCGGCAATAAAGTTAGGAAACATGGTTTCTGCTGCCGCTACCATGTCAACCTCGGTGCCGGCGGCGACATAAGTCATAACGCGCGATACCACCACCCATACGGGACAGAGCAAAAGCCTTCGTTCTATCGACTATGCCTATGGGCATGGCAGTGGCACTCTGTTTCCTTTGACATCGTTTTTCCCGCCGTGCCCAACGCCAAAACGCACATCGCATGTCATACAAAAAACCTTGTTTCTTGCTTCGCTACTTGCGCGTATATACTGTAAATCACCAATGCTTGAACAAGCATTAATTAAGTAATTGAATATTTGTCTGATAATTTCACAAAAGCTACATAAAAAATGTGCACAAACGATATTAGGCAGGTTTGGTTTTTTGCAAAATTAATTTGAAATGAGACTAGCAAAAAAAATCGAATTGAGGAGGCACCTTTAACACCATATTTATATATATTCATAATTATATATATATATACATATATATATATATATATATATATATATATATATATATATATATATATATATATATATATATATATATATATATATATATATATATATATATATATATATATATATATATATATATATTCCTATGCTATGCCATCCTAGGCATGTTCATACTGATATCAGAGTAGAATTGTGAAATTGAAACCGTTTTACATGGTAATGCTTCCACTCTATCCTAAAATTACATTTCCAACCCGCTTCACTAGAACCAATGGAACATTGATAAACTTTTTCTGTAAGCTAAATAAATTTATATTAGAAAGCACAGCACGGATCTTCACTAAAACTTTTTTTGTCATCAGCCATACTTCCTATTCATAGAAATCAATCTAAAAATAACTTTCTCCTAAATTTGTAAGAGTAAATTTACAAAATAAAGTAGCAATGCATAGTGTTAAAACATAAATTAACTCTGAGGAAATCTACAACAAACAAAATAAATGTCCAAAGAACAAATCATGAAATTCAATAAATATAAACATTCTACTTGGATAACAGTCTTCTAAAATCTATCAAATATCGAGAAGATTAACTTTATAAGCAATTAGAAATGTCTAACTCTAATTCACCTAACTATAAGGTCATTCTCGCCAATTTTAATACGTTTAACACAATATAAAAGAAAAATATTCATGTTGCCAAATAAACATTATTTTGAGTTATGTTTTAACCATTTCAAAAACATTAGAAATACTTGGAAAATCATAAATGAAATTATTTCCAAAAATAAAGCAAACAAAATATTTTATTTTAAAGATAATGGCATTACTATAACAGATAAAATGGATATTGCAAATAAATTCAATAACTAATTTACACTATAGGTCAAACAATTGCATAAGTGATTCAATATGATGGCAATAAGGATTATAGTTATTACTTAAAAAAAACAAGTTGACTCTGTTTTCAGATGTAAGAATGTAGATGAAGAAACTGTAAAGAAAAATGGAAAACCTTCCAACAAAAAAGTTGTGGTTGCGATGGTATTTCTTCAAAACTGTTGAAAATAATAGAACTCGCCATCGTTAAATCATTAACTTTATTAATAAACCAAGTTATAAATACAGGCATATTCCCTGACAAACTCAAAATTGCCAGTTATTCCTATTTTCAAGAAAGATGATCCATCACTATTAAAAAAATTATAGACCCATTTCTCTCCTTCCAACTATTTCAAAAGTATTAGAGAAAACAATTCATTTTCAGTTATCTGCATATTTCAATGATTCCAAACTTTGTTTTGATAATCAATATGGCCTTAGACAAAAACACTCATTTGACCTAGTAGACAGAATAATCACACAAATGGATAAAAGTGATGTACCATTCAGTATTTTTCTTGACCATTGACACTATTGATCGTTTAATTCTATTAAACAAATTAAAATGTTATGGTTTAGATGGATCTACTCTGAATTTATTTAAAAGTTATTTAAACAATCGAAGTCAACATGTCATATTTGAAAATGCTAAATGTGCTGTTTTATCTATAAACATTGGTGTGCTGCAAGCAGGCCTTGACATTAAGCTTTTATAGCCAATGGCCCAGCGAGCCAGTAGATTCGAAAAGTTACTGACCCCCCACAAAAGTTACTGGCCCGGGTATTTTCTCGGTTATAAAGCATTGAATGTGTACAATGCGTCGCGGTAGTTTCATGTATAAAGAGCCTGTATGTAAATTTAGCTAATTCTTCAGGCTACAAAACACAAGCCCTGTTGTTCATCGAAAACTACTGATTAGGTAGGGCAGGAATGATACGCCGGTATTCCTGTATATCGCGATACATACACAGTACACAACTTCATCATTGACCATTACGGAAATGGTACACCTACGCCGGGTACGGCCACGCAAACGCGTTAGTCACAAATAAATGAATTGCAACATCAATGCGAAACAGTAGAGTGTCAATGTAAACGATTTCTGCCTATTATGTATCGGTAAGAAGTGAAATAACAATATAATAACATATATAATCGTTATAAAATTAGTTCGTTTGTAACACCAGTGCAACGTTTGGAAGTGTGACGTCTGCTGTTACGTACGCGAGGGCACCACGTTTATTTATTCGAATAATTATTGTTTCTTTCAAACACTTATTAAAACGTCGCCGTAAATTAACTTGTTTTAGTTTTCTTTCAGTTGTTTAACTGACCCAGATTTCTTCCTAACATCGAGCACCAGTGACGCGTAGCGAGACGCTGCGAACTAGTCGTCGTTTTCTGGAGGCGTTTCACCAGTCTGCAAATTATGTTAATGAACTACAGTGTTTTTATGTTAATAAACTAAAATAATCTCAGCTAAAAACATTATTTTGCGTGGCTTAAGCAACTTAAACAATAGTTAAAATATTCTCGAGAGCAACTATGGAAATCGTGTGGCACCGCCGATAGTGCCACAGACAGCGTGGTCATGACGTAAGCGAAACTGAACCAAGTGAAATTGACGTTTGCGCTGTCACTTGTGATCTGCATGTTCACTGCTTATTAACTGGTTACGTCGACATTGCTCTTATGTCACGCCATTGTCAAAGAAGAAGTCTTGTCGAACGGAACATAGTAGCAGACATTATTCGAAACAACGGTGGCCCGCCGGGCCAGCAAAATATGAAAACTTGTGGCCCGAACTGGCCCGACGGCCTTAAAAAGGGCTCCGGGCCAGCGGACCAGTTTTAATATCGAGGCCTGACTGCAAAGATCTATCCTCGGTTCCTTATTATTTATTATATATATATATATATATATATATATATATATATATATATATATATATATATATATATATATATATATATATATATATATATATATATATATATATATATATATATATATATAAATTATTTTACCAAAGCTAGTAAAATATTTAACTTTATTATGTATGCCGACGACACCACCTTATTTAGCACCATCAAATCGTTTAATGATAATATACCAAGTAAAAGCACTGAATTTGTAATAAATAATGAACTCCTCAGAATAATGGGATGGCTTAATATTAATAAGTTATCATTAAACACACACATATCTGACCTTTCAAATGAATAATAAAGTTAAATACCCCTTTCCACTCAACATCAATAATATCAACATAGAACGAGTGGAATAATTACATTTTTTAGGATTGATTTTAGATACAAACTTAAATTCGAAAAAAACACTGAAAAATATCAAACCACTGTTCCAAAATTGTCGGCATATTAAATAAATTAAAGTATGCGTTACCTCTAGAATTTTTTTTTTATAATACACTAATATTGTCTCATATTAACTATTGTATCATGGCGTGGGGTTACCAAGGTAGCAGAGTGAAGAAAATTCAAAAGAAAGCTATGCGAATTTTAACTTTAAGTAAATTTAATTCACATACAGAATCACTTTAATTTTTTTAAGTATGGTGTTGTTCCCTATAGACGCGCAGTGCGAAGGTTTGGGTGCGCGTCTATTAGTTCTCAAACGTGGCCTGCCGCTATGGGTGAAATCAGCCTCTAAATTAGACTGGTAGCTAATCCGCAGTGTTGCAGTGAACTATGCGAAGAAAGCGGGGCGCTTCTAGGGAATGACACGGGAACCATGTCATTGATCACCGACCTATTTAATAACTAGCACTTGTTTTGCATGATGTATTTTGTTCAATTAATCTACACGTGCTTCGAATTGTTTTGATGGTGCTAAATAAACTTAATGTAAGCCTACAATGAGGTGTTGCGTTGTTTGATTTGCACTTAGCAAAGATGCAGTTTCTGCGCATCTACCAAAGCAAACGACACTCGATCGATAACATCACAAAAACGCACAAGACAGACACTGAAAAAGCACGTTCGTTCGCGTTTTGTAATTCCAGACAAACAACGTCAATTCAAACTCGCACGCTTTGTTGACGGCGAGTGAGCGATAAAATAGATAAAAGCTAGTCGTAGTACTTCCACAGACGTCTGGCGAACGCCGCCAGATAAAATAAATAAAAGCTAGTCGTAGTACTTGCACAGACATCTGGCGAACGCCGCCAGATAAAATAAATAAAAGCTAGTCGTAGTACTTGCACAGACATCTGGCGAACGCCGCCAGATAAAATAGATAAAAGCTAGTCGTAGTACTTGCACAGACATCTGGCGAACGCCGCCAGATAAAATAGATAAAAGCTAGTCGTAGTACTTCCACAGACGTCTGGCGAACGCCGCCAGATAAAATAAATAAAAGCTAGTCGTAGTACTTCCACAGACATCTGGCGAACGCCGCCAGATAAAATAAATAAAAGCTAGTCGTAGTACTTCCACAGACGTCTGGCGAACGCCGCCAGATAAAATAAATAAAAGCTAGTCGTAGTACTTCCACAGACATCTGGCGAACGCCGCCAGATAAAATAAATAAAAGCTAGTCGTAGTACTTGCACAGACATCTGGCGAACGCCGCCAGATAAAATAGATAAAAGCTAGTCGTAGTACTTCCACAGACATCTGGCGAACGCCGCCAGATAAAATAAATAATAGCTAGTCGTAGTACTTCCACAGACATATGGGAACGCCGCCAGATAAAATAAATAAAAGCTAGTCGTAGTACTTGCACAGACATCTGGCGAACGCCGCCAGATAAAATAGATAAAAGCTAGTCGTAGTACTTCCACAGACATCTGGCGAACGCCGCCAGATAAAATAAATAAAAGCTAGTCGTAGTACTTCCACAGACATCTGGGAACGCCGCCAGATAAAATAAATAAAAGCTAGTCGTAGTACTTGCACAGACATCTGGCGAACGCCGCCAGATAAAATAGATAAAAGCTAGTCGTAGTACTTGCACAGACATCTGGCGAACGCCGCCAGATAAAATAAATAAAAGCTAGTCGTAGTACTTGCACAGACATCTGGCGAACGCCGCCAGATAAAATAAATAAAAGCTAGTCGTAGTACTTCCACAGACATCTGGCGAACGCCGCCAGATAAAATAAATAATAGCTAGTCGTAATACTTCCACAGACATCTGGCGAACGCCGCCAGATAAAATAAATAAAAGCTAGTCGTAGTACTTGCACAGACATCTGGCGAACACCGCCAGATAAAATAGATAAAAGCTAGTCGTAGTACTTGCACAGACATCTGGCGAACGCCGCCAGATAAAATAAATAAAAGCTAGTCGTAGTACTTGCACAGACATCTGGCGAACGCCGCCAGATAAAATAAATAAAAGCTAGTCGTAGTACTTCCACAGACATCTGGCGAACGCCGCCAGATAAAATAAATAATAGCCAGTCGTAGTACTTCCACAGACATCTGGCGAACGCCGCCAGATAAAATAAATAAAAGCTAGTCGTAGTACTTGCACAGACATCTGGCGAACGCCGCCAGATAAAATAGATAAAAGCTAGTCGTAGTACTTCCACAGACATCTGGCGAACGCCGCCAGATAAAATAAATAAAAGCTAGTCGTAGTACTTCCACAGACATCTGGCGAACGCCGCCAGATAAAATAGATAAAAGCTAGTCGTAGTACTTCCACAGACATCTGGCGAACGCCGCCAGATAAAATAAATAAAAGCTAGTCGTAGTACTTGCACAGACATCTGGCGAACGCCGCCAGATAAAATAAATAAAAGCTAGTCGTAGTACTTCCACAGACATCTGGCGAACGCCGCCAGATAAAATAAATAATAGCTAGTCGTAGTACTTCCACAGACATCTGGCGAACGCCGCCAGATAAAATAAATAAAAGCTAGTCGTAGTACTTCCACAGACATCTGGCGAACGCCGCCAGATAAAATAAATAAAAGCTAGTCGTAATACTTCCACAGACATCTGGCGAAAGCCGCCAGATAAAATAAATAAAAGCTAGTCGTAGTACTTCCACAGACATCTGGCGAACGCCGCCAGATAAAATAAATAAAAGCTAGTCGTAATACTTCCACAGACATCTGGCGAACGCCGCCAGATAAAATAAATAAAAGCTAGTCGTAGTACTTCCACAGACATCTGGCGAACGCCGCCAGATAAAATAAATAAAAGCTATTCGTAATACTTCCACAGACATCTGGCGAAAGCCGCCAGATAAAACAAATAAAAGCTATTCGTAGTACTTCCACAGACATCTGGCGAACGCCGCCAGATAAAATAAATAAAAGCTAGTCGTAGTACTTCCACAGACATCTGGCGAACGCCGCCAGATAAAATAAATAAAAGCTAGTCGTAATACTTCCACAGACATCTGGCGAACGCCGCCAGATAAAATAAATAAAAGCTAGTCGTAGTACTTCCACAGACATCTGGCGAACGCCGCCAGATAAAATAAATAAAAGCTAGTCGTAGTACTTCCACAGACATCTGGCGAACGCCGCCAGATAAAATAAATAAAAGCTAGTCGTAGTACTTCCACAGACATCTGGCGAACGCCGCCAGATAAAATAAATAAAAGCTAGTCGTAGTACTTCCACAGACATCTGGCGAACGCCGCCAGATAAAATAAATAAAAGCTAGTCGTAGTACTTCCACAGACATCTGGCGAACGCCGCCAGATAAAATAAATAAAAGCTAGTCGTAGTACTTCCACAGACATCTGGCGAACGCCGCCAGATAAAATAAATAAAAGCTAGTCGTAGTACTTCCACAGACATCTGGCGAACGCCGCCAGATAAAATAAATAAAAGCTAGTCGTAGTACTTCCACAGACATCTGGCGAACGCCGCCAGATAAAATAAATAATAGCTAGTCGTAGTACTTCCACAGACATATGGGAACGCCGCCAGATAAAATAAATAAAAGCTAGTCGTAGTACTTGCACAGACATCTGGCGAACGCCGCCAGATAAAATAGATAAAAGCTAGTCGTAGTACTTCCACAGACATCTGGCGAACGCCGCCAGATAAAATAAATAAAAGCTAGTCGTAGTACTTCCACAGACATCTGGGAACGCCGCCAGATAAAATAAATAAAAGCTAGTCGTAGTACTTGCACAGACATCTGGCGAACGCCGCCAGATAAAATAGATAAAAGCTAGTCGTAGTACTTGCACAGACATCTGGCGAACGAGCCAGATAAAATAAATAAAAGCTAGTCGTAGTACTTCCACAGACATCTGGCGAACGCCGCCAGATAAAATAAATAAAAGCTAGTCGTAGTACTTCCACAGACATCTGGCGAACGCCGCCAGATAAAATAAATAATAGCTAGTCGTAATACTTCCACAGACATCTGGCGAACGCCGCCAGATAAAATAAATAAAAGCTAGTCGTAGTACTTGCACAGACATCTGGCGAACACCGCCAGATAAAATAGATAAAAGCTAGTCGTAGTACTTCCACAGACATCTGGCGAACGCCGCCAGATAAAATAAATAAAAGCTAGTCGTAGTACTTGCACAGACATCTGGCGAACGCCGCCAGATAAAATAAATAAAAGCTAGTCGTAGTACTTCCACAGACATCTGGCGAACGCCGCCAGATAAAATAAATAATAGCCAGTCGTAGTACTTCCACAGACATCTGGCGAACGCCGCCAGATAAAATAAATAAAAGCTAGTCGTAGTACTTGCACAGACATCTGGCGAACGCCGCCAGATAAAATAGATAAAAGCTAGTCGTAGTACTTCCACAGACATCTGGCGAACGCCGCCAGATAAAATAAATAAAAGCTAGTCGTAGTACTTCCACAGACATCTGGGAACGCCGCCAGATAAAATAAATAAAAGCTAGTCGTAGTACTTCCACAGACATCTGGCGAACGCCGCCAGATAAAATAAATAAAAGCTAGTCGTATTACTTCCACAGACATCTGGCGAACGCCGCCAGATAAAATAGATAAAAGCTAGTCGTAGTACTTCCACAGACATCTGGCGAACGCCGCCAGATAAAATAAATAAAAGCTAGTCGTAGTACTTGCACAGACATCTGGCGAACGCCGCCAGATAAAATAAATAAAAGCTAGTCGTAGTACTTCCACAGACATCTGGCGAACGCCGCCAGATAAAATAAATAATAGCTAGTCGTAGTACTTCCACAGACATCTGGCGAACGCCGCCAGATAAAATAAATAAAAGCTAGTCGTAGTACTTCCACAGACATCTGGCGAACGCCGCCAGATAAAATAAATAAAAGCTAGTCGTAGTACTTCCACAGACATCTGGCGAACGCCGCCAGATAAAATAAATAAAAGCTAGTCGTAATACTTCCACAGACATCTGGCGAAAGCCGCCAGATAAAATAAATAAAAGCTAGTCGTAGTACTTCCACAGACATCTGGCGAACGCCGCCAGATAAAATAAATAAAAGCTAGTCGTAATACTTCCACAGACATCTGGCGAACGCCGCCAGATAAAATAAATAAAAGCTAGTCGTAGTACTTCCACAGACATCTGGCGAACGCCGCCAGATAAAATAAATAAAAGCTATTCGTAATACTTCCACAGACATCTGGCGAAAGCCGCCAGATAAAACAAATAAAAGCTATTCGTAGTACTTCCACAGACATCTGGCGAACGCCGCCAGATAAAATAAATAAAAGCTAGTCGTAGTACTTCCACAGACATCTGGCGAACGCCGCCAGATAAAATAAATAAAAGCTAGTCGTAGTACTTCCACAGACATCTGGCGAACGCCGCCAGATAAAATAAATAAAAGCTAGTCGTAGTACTTCCACAGACATCTGGCGAACGCCGCCAGATAAAATAAATAAAAGCTAGTCGTAGTACTTCCACAGACATCTGGCGAACGCCGCCAGATAAAATAAATAAAAGCTAGTCGTAGTACTTCCACAGACATCTGGCGAACGCCGCCAGTATAGGCAAAGTCAATCGCCATACAATTTTTTCTATCTGGCTGTTGCTGTTGTAAGGCGAAGATCTCGTTCGGCAGAAACGTAAGTATTTTCATGAAACGTGAAACCTTACAAAAGCGCCATAAACAGAGCAATAAACACGTCTTTCATGTCTGTATGCATTCTTATATGTATATCACTAAAGTTTCCTGACAATAACCATGTAAAAGTGTGAAATTATTACCTTTTTGTTAGAACGCATGTGCTTGTAAAAAAAATTATATAACCGAATGTTGTTGTGAGCGAAATTACCAAACGGGATTCGCGTAGATCAATATAAGGTCACGCTAAGAATTGCCGTCTGCTGGCCATAGAGTTACATTATTAATCACCCCCCTATAAACTACTAACGGGTGTTTTATTAATGTCTGTGCTGCTGGCCCACTCTGGCCTTATTCTACACGAAATCGCGTTTGACCATGTGACCCAAAGGCAACATCACGTGCACAGTATGGCGGCTAATTGTGAAATGTTTTCTATGTCACCGATAAAAGTACTCATAAGTAATTATTTGGAGCACATGTCTTCAGTTTCTTGACGCCCAAGCGTCGGTTGTATGTCACGGAATACACATGTGAAACGGTTAGTGCGTATCGGTTTTAAAACTTAAGTTATTAGTTCCGTAGCCATTTGGCTACGGAAAGCCCAAATCGGCGCTTACAAAATCCCGGTGCGGACGTCCGCCCAAGAGACCAAGAGTGGGGCGGACGAGTCTGCCTACCGCCAGTAGTGATAACAATGTGGTGCCACGTTGAGGCTGAAACGCACACTATGAATTATTTCTAAAGAGTCAGCAAGGTGACGCCAGCCGCGGCCGTACTGCTGTCATTGCGTTTAGCGTGCCTTCACTCCTGAAAATCTATGTTTTTGTGCATGGTTTCACTTCTCAAAAAGGGGTGTGTGCGTCTATTAGGTTGTGCGCGTCTATAGGGAACAACGCAGTAGATGATTTATTAAAGTTACATGAACTTAAATTCTATTTTAAATACAAGCATCAAGACTTACCTGCCTACTTATTAAACTGGACAATAACCCCAAATATACACAATCATAACACACAAGTTGTACAACTGATATAATATACTCATTCAGAACTAAACATGAATCTGCCAAAAGATGTCTTAGAAAGTAGTTACCAAGAAGATAGGGATTCATAGTTTGCGAGGTTTTGTAAATTATGCGAGGTTTATTTATCGGTGTTGTGATTGTTGGGAAACCAAAACCTGTCCTCAGTAACTGAAAATGCACATTTGCCCGCACTTTCACTTTCACTCCCATAACTACATTATCCATTGAGATGTGGAATCATTCTGCAGCCTGCTGCTTGTGAGAAATCAATCAGATGTGAGTGGCTCAGCAATGACACTGTCTGGCACTGCGCGTGTGTTACTGTATGATTTAATTAATCATCTCACTGATGAAGCATGGCAAGTCTGTGTAAGGCAATAGCTAGTCATGGTACATGTGTATCTCAGTACAGGCAATAGGGCAGGTGTATTTCAGTACAGGCCATGGTGAGGTGTATCTTGGTACAGGCAATGGGCCAGGTATATCTCGGTACAAGCCATGGAGCAGGTGTATTTTGGTACATTCCATGAAGCATATGTATCCTAGTTCAGACCATCAGACAGGCGTATCTCAGTTCAGACCATCACGCAGATGTATCTTAATTCAGACCATCAGGCAGGTGTATCTCAGTTCAGACCATCAGGCAGATGTATCTCAGTTCAGACCATCAGGCAGGTGTATCTCAGTTCAGACCATCAGGCAGATGTATCTCAGTTCAGACCATCAGGCAGGTGTATCGCTGTTCAGACCATCAGGCAGATGTATTCCAGCACAGGTCATGGGACAGGTGTATCCCAGTGCAGGCCAAGGGGCATTGGTATCTTGATACAGGCTTTGTGACAGGTGTATCTCAGTACAGGCCGTGGGACAGGTGTATCCCAGTACACGCCAAGGGGCAGTGGTATCTTAATACATGTTTTGTGACAGGTGTATCGCAGCACAGGCCATGGGACAGGTGTATCCCAATACAGGCCAAGGGGCAGTGGTATCTTAATACATGCTTTGTGACAGGTGTATCGCAGCACAGGCCATGGGACAGGTGTATCCCAGTACAGGCCAAGGGCAGTGATATCTTAATGCAGGCTATGTGACAGGTGTATATGAGTACAGGCCATGGGACAGGTGTATCTCAGTACAGGCCATGGGCAGATATATCACAGTACAGGTCATGGGATAGGTGTATCTCAATACAGGTCGCAGCACAGATGTATCTCAGTACATGTCATGTTGAAGGTGTGTCATAATACAGGCCATGAGAGAGATATGGTAATAGCAAATAAGATGTTTGCATTGTCATTCCCTGTTATTTATCCAAGTGCATACTTTGTTAAACTTAAAGAAGAGTGAATTAATTGTTAGGCCTACTATGGCTAAATAATTGTTTTTTTAGGCGAATGGTTTAATTGTGATTTTCAATGACGTTGTTTGTGCACTTCATTATTATAATTAAAGATTTTTTTTAAAATTTAGATTACTAATTTATTCTACATGGGTTATCATAATTAGAAAGTGCTCTCGTATGGAGTACAGCGGTATTTTTTGTGTTGGACGCACGTGTATTTTCTATAGCACTTGTTAAGAGATATTACTAGTAGTTGTTTGCTATTGTTTTATTTGTAGGGCCAAGATTGACGTTTGGTGGAGAGATATATAACGCTGGAAACTTACGGTGGAAGGGAAGGCCATCAAACATGTCGGTCAAGGTGGAAATCAGCATCGACCTTAAGACAGCCATGGTGAAGCAGTTGAAGTTTCTGCGCGACGTTGACGAGAATCCATGGTTGTATAGTGGGCCATAGCTTTGCAATGCCATACGTAGGTATGAACAGTGCTGGTTGCCTTTGGCTTCTCAACACACCGGTCTGCAGCCGCCACTGGACATCCACTGGGTGTGGCACGTCCACATGCTGGCTCCGCATTTCTACGAGGAGGATTGTCTGACACTTGTTAATACGGTAGTGGATCATGGTCTTCCTGAGGACGAGCAGCATGGGCTTGAAGTGACGAAGAAACTCTGGGCAAAGCGTTACACGGAACCATTCATCGTTGACTCGCATACTAATCTCGACGACGGAATTCAGAACTACAGGACGAAGTGTAGCTACGACATCGAGGCAGCCGTGTCACGACAGAAGGTGTTCTATTATCAGGTGTCGCTACCGCATTACTCGGACAGCAAGTTCTTGGACAGCGCTATCTGTCGATACAAGAAGTTCCTGTTTCTCAAGCAGCAGAATCCAGACGCTTTTCTTGTTCCGTGTTACGACATCGACCTCGCATGGCATGCACACCAGTTGGAGCCAGTGGCCTACAAGAAAGACACCTGCGCCATATTGGGGCATATGTACAACCACAATGATGCCGTCAACGACCGAAGTGCCAACTCAAAACTGATCGAGGCAGAGAAACAGACGCGAGAGTTGTGGGAAACGTTCTTCCAAGAAGATTTTGGCATCAGCGGTGCAATGTATAGGGGTGAACCGCCTCGCGGGAAACTTCACATACTCAACTTGGAAGAAATTCCAAACCTCTCAACGAAGGTTGCAGATGTAACCCTGAAGAGTGTGACGTTTGAAAACTTGGCAGCAGGACAGAAGTTTCAGTCGAAGATCTCGCTGGAAGGCACGAAGGGCTCCAAGTGCCTGACAAGACTACTAGGGCCATCGACAAACTTTGCAACGAACCGCAAATTCAAGCTTGATACAAGCGTGCATCAATCTCTCAAGATGACCATCAAAACGAGGACGGGTTTCCTGTGTTGTGGCGAGTCCCAGCAACTTGCCTCTTTCAACTACCCTCTTGGCGCGGTCGTGGAAACCAGCCCCGCCTCGGGTGCCGAGAACATCACTCTCCACTTGGACGACAATCAGACGCTTGGCGTCACCCTGCCGAATGTCACGATTACTGCGTCTGTGGGAGCATGGCGTCACGGGCCGTACGTCATGAAGCTCGAACCAGGATCATTCCAAACTTACACGATCCCAGAATACATAGAACAGCTGTGGGGGCCGGTGCCACTGCGGACATTGCCATCCGATGTCCGCAACAAATGTTACGTCGCTTCACACAGGTTAGTTACCATGGCAACTGCCTATTAAGAATTTACATGAAAGGTAGGTTTATCCTGTGAATGAAATGTATTGGAAACTGGAAATGTACTGCAATTTCATTTTGTTTTTAGATGGCTTGATTTTTATATAAAATTTCAGTTACAAAGTAATTCCATCTTCTCGTTGGCCATGACTTTGATTTCTTTATTCAAAACTACGCCAACCTAGTTGGCCAAACGAGTAGCATGTTGGTCATGTTGGACATGTTGGACATGTTCTGTGTGCTTTTTGCAATCAACGTGATGTCATCAGCGTAATATTTGTATTGAAGATTGTTAATGCACTTTCCACCAATCCTGACACCTGGCGTTGAGTCTAATTGTTTTGTTCTTCTCATGATGGCCTCAGTATATAGGTTGAAGAGATATGGGGAGAGCACCTAACCCTGTGTGACGCCTTTGTTAATGCAAAACTATTCCATCTGACCATCTTCTGTCATAACGCTGATTTCCTAGAGGAGCTAAGAAAACAGATTTATTTACGAGGCATTTGTTCACAGGGTCTGAGTTGTAGAGTGTTGCTTCAATGAACCGTGTCTATTCTAACAATAATAATTATAAATAAAATGCTTCTATTGCCCTAAAATCCTCGGGAGACCCAAGCTCGGCAGCGCACCAAAACAAAAGGGGTTAAGCAGTTCATAATCGATAAGCAGTTCCAGTTATAAACAGTTGGTACGCTGAGGAGCTATGGAGGAGAAGCAAGTTTAAATAGGTGGGTTTTCAGTTGATGGCGAAATGTTGCTATATTTGCTACATACATAACACTAACATGGACTGAGTTCCACAGCGTCGGTGAAGCAACTGAAAAAGCTCTAGTTCTGGCATTTGTCTTAACACTGGGAACAAAAGGTAGATTACAATTATATGATCGAAGCTGTCTAGGCTGTCTTGCAGGAGTGAGCAGTCAATGTAAATATGCTGGTTACTTGGATGAAAGTGCTTGATAAGTAATTGTACAGATCTTGAAAAATAATGCGACATATAAGACAGGGAGCCAATGCAATGATTTAAGAAGTGGTAATGACTGAGAGAAACGAGGAGACCGGGTAAATACCCTTGCCAAACAATTTTGCAAACGTTGAAGTTTCAAGATATCCTTGAGAGCAATATTATGATAAAGGGAATTGCAATAATCAAGTTTACTGCTAACAAGAGAAGCAATAGTTTTGGTAACAGCAAGACATATACCAGCGAATACGACGAAGGTCACGAATATGAAAAAAAGCAGCAACGACAAGTTTGTGAAATATGCTGTCTAAAATTTTAATTATTATTAAAGGTGACTCCTAATTTCCGTGCTGAAGTCGTCTCAAATTCTGGCTCAACATTGGTACCAATAATAAGAAAATCTGTTTTATTTGCATTTAGTTCATTGAATTGTGTCCATGTTCCAAGTTGTTGCTTCAATGAACCACGTCCATGCAACAGGTTGTTGAACCGTATCCATACTGTAGGTTGTTGAACCATGTCCATAGTTGCCGGTTGTTAAACCATGTCTTTGTTGCAGATACCTTGCGCAAGTCGTATGTAGAGGCAAGCTACACTTAACCACATTTGCCCTTTTTTCGATTAATTTTTATTCAGCTGAACCAAAGTTAATTTAATAGTTTGTCTGATGCTTTCGTCAAAATTAAATAACACATTTGCAGAAATGTTGCTGGTTGTTGAACCGTGTTTGTAGTTGCAGGCTGTTGAACCGTGTCCATGTTGCAGGTTGTTGAACCTTGTCTGTAGTTGCAGGTAGATAGACCGTGTCCATGTTGTAGGCTGTTGAACCGTGTCCATGTTCCAGATTGCTGAACCATGTGTTGCTGAACCGTGTCCATGTCAAAAGGTCATTGAACCATGTCCATGTGGCAGTTCGTTGTACCGTGTCCATGTTGCAGGATGTTGAGCCCCACCCTCAAGTTGAAGTTTACCTGTCGCGTCATTCACTCTGTTCCACTGATGATGTCAGTGGTTCAGGTGTTTTTCGCAGACAAGATGGTCGCCGTGTCACACCTCATTGGTTCTGACCAACTGCCCGAGCCAGAACAGGTTTCTATGCTTTCTTTCATTATCCATTATTGTATATCTTAATAACAACAATAAAAATTCCATACCGCCTAAATACATGGGAACCAAAGCTTAGAGGTGCAAGAAACCAGAATTGTTAAGCATGATATCATATACAGAGATGCGCAAAGTTATCATCCAGTATTGCGTTGAACAGTTTAAGGCTACATCCATATTTCATTTAGGCCATCATAAAAACATGAATCAGGTGCTATGATATTCATATCTGTAGTGTTTATAGTTCAAGTAATATGGGCAGTCAGTTTAATAAAGAATGCACACTTTTGTTGAAATCGTTGAAAGAAGTGACTTTGATCGGATCAGGTACCTTGCGAAAGTCGTATGTAGACGCAAGGTGCACATAACCACGAGAGAAAGACAGACAGCCATGTAGAGGCAGGCCCACAGGGAAATACACAAAGACAGACACAGATCATAGCATAATAACAAAACAAAGTTAATGCTATCAAGCAAATGTATGTTTATATTTTCAAATATTAAAACTTATCAAACACCCAAAAGTCTTTGATAAGTACTGTTGATTTCAAATTCTAAAACATGGAGTCTCCAAAATATATTCATCTGCTATGCAAACGAATAAATTTGACGGTATGTCCACCGACTTTTAGGTGAACATACCAGGGTCAAGGATCTGCCTAAGCAGCACCAAGCGCGAGCGGGCCATGCTTATCAAGGACTCCGATAGCGATTGGGGCATCTGCATTGCACGCTGGGAAGGACTAAAGAAAGGAATCGCCGGAAAGCCTTGTATGTACATATATTAGCAAGCACATTGGGCATGTTTTTAGCGCCGGATTTAGGGCAGGGCAGACAGGCAGGCCTCCACAAGTAACGTAATTTACGTGCTCAAAGGTAACCAATATTTTAAACATATTAGTTTGTACTGATAGACTTGCTTAACGGAATCTCGGTTATTTGCCAACCCCCACCACAGTCGTTGGTTTCAGAAAATACGCCATTTAGTTCTTTCGAGGTCGCTAGGTGGCATACGTTCATTAGCATCGTGATGCTACAGAACACGGCAACGTTTTATTTGTGATATTTAGTTGAACAAGTTGTGTCGTAACTGTCTTTGTTATTCGTCGCCAGATATTTTCTGATATGCATATTCTAGTAATATAGGTTTTACAAATAATTCTTCTCGTGTATAAATATGTCAACATCGTTCAAATCATTTGACTTTATCTTTACTGCATACATAATCAGCCTGTCAGACTCATAGACATAGACTGAAATATTATAAACTATGAGTCTATGCTGCAATTTGTTGTCCTACCGATATCCTGAATATGACACCAGTTGGTAAATGCGGATATTCCACGGATAGTACATTTTCATGTCTACTTTCCACAGAGGCATGTATTTTTTATCTAAGTAATCTATCTTTATTGCAGTAGCATTAATCCCCTTTAATATGAGCAGCACCAGAGATCGGCACAAGGTTCCTCGGGTCTTCCAGAGCGGCGCAGAAAAGCGGAAGAACACAAAAGAACAGGCCGAAAAAGATGCAAAGTGTTTGCAAAAAAACACAGTGGATGACCGATTTCATTACTTCCCAACCTCACGCGCCAAAATTTGGCACATATGCTGTCTGTGGTGCTTCAAGCAAAAGTAGCACGGAGTCCGAAGGCTTGTGTGCATCAGGAGTGGCGGCTGAAGTGGCAGACAGCGCAACCGCTACACAGGAAAAAGAAAGTGCTGATAACCCACACATCGACGAAATAAATGCCGAGGTTGACGGCAGCCTGCAGGTGATCTGGATGAAGACGATGACCCAACGGATGTACAGGCGGAGATAATAGAACCTCATCCAGATGGGGCCGTTAAAGACATTGGTTTGTGGCCTGACCATCTATCGCAAGAGCTTGTCGACTACTGGGCTAAGAAAGGTGCTATAGATTTGCAGCACTGTGATGACAAGTTGTTGAAACTTAAATGGAGAAGTTGTGAAGCGCTCGTGGTTGTGTTTTTCTGACGACAGAGTCTAGTGCTATGTTTGCGAACTCACGGCTACAGCACATACGCAGCTTACCTATCGCGGGTTCTGTTGCTGGAAGCATGCCAAGTAGTCGGCTGTTCGATCATGACAGATCTAAAGATCACCTCAATGCCGTGATGGCGTTGGCACGCCGTGCAAAGAAAGCAGGGCGTATGGACTTCGGAACAGGCGGCGAAGTATTGGAACAGTGTGCTAAAAAGGCTGGCCAGTGTCATCAAATTTGTATGTGAGCGTGGCCTTGCGCTTCCTGGTGAGAATTAGATGCTAGGATCAGCCGCTAATAAAAACTATCTTGGTATACTAGAGCTTGTGGCCGATAACGACGATTTCCTTAAGCAGCACATCCAGAAGCACGCCACTCTCGGAAGCGGCCATACGAACTATCTGTCCTCAACAAATTGTGAAGAACTTGTGCAACTCATGGGAAAACGTGTATTGGATGAGATCATTTCGCGCATCAAACATTCCAGATACTACTTGATTCCACGACCGACGAGAGCCACGTTGATCAGTTAACTCTATACTTCCATGGAGCACACTACACCGGTTGAGCGATTTGTCAAGTTCATGCCTAACCAGGTCACAAGGCACAGGACATGTGCAACGGTTTGACGGAATTCCTCGATACTAACGAGATTGACATAAAACATTGTCGGGGCCAGCTGCGGTCCCAACTAAATTTAGGCTATGCGCTGCGCGTGGTACCCATTCAGCAAGAGGGTTCACCTGGTGAAATCGTGCCTGGACTCCAGAATAAGTTCCAGACATATTGCTCGCATTGTCATACATTTGTCCACGGCAATCCTCAAGCTTTATTCCGCATTCGTCTAGGAAAGACTTGAGTGTTTCGAACAAGTATTTCCCCTCGTGTTTCTCAATGTCTATGAAAGCCAGGAAGCGTTCCACGAGTTGTCCGTCAAACCGAACGTATCGTATGACGATACTCAGTTGATCGATGTGTGCTATATCAGGTGTGTAATCTAAGCTGATAGAGTAGTACTTCGCCGTCTTTATTTCAGCAATTATTTTCGCTTTCACCCTGTCCGATAAGAGCTTGATGAATTCTTCAGATTGTTGAAGAGAGATGTGATACTTGACCTCTTCCTTTATTCCCATATCGGCGAATATGTTCGGCCAGAGAAGGGTCGAACTGTGAGAGCAACTCTAACAAGCCTAAGTAGTTAACATTGTCCTTCTGCCCAAACAACTCGGTGTGGCCTCGGAACGGGTGTCCTCTCTCTGCCAAGAAGGTAACAACGGCGACGATGCGCTTGAGGAGTTCGATCCAGTATTGCTGCTCATTCTCCAGCTGCTTTGCGATCGCAGAATCAACATGGTGCGCTTTGGCATTTTCGAACCCCTTCTTTACAGCTATTAAGTGACTATCGCTGCGCTCATGTGTCGTGATTCTGTGCGCATTTTTCCAGTCATTTAAACCATTCAGAGAAAAGCTATCACTTCCGCTCCTGAATAGCTTACATACATAACAATAAACATTTCCAGTTGATGGAGAATACACCAACCAGTTCCTCGTTACATTCTCCTCGTTAGCAAGTTTTCGAACAAAGAATTTCCGTTGTACGTATCTTGTCTTGGCCGTGTACGATCTCGCCGATTTGTGAAGATCCTTGTCAAAGTTCTGTGATGGTGGGTTTCTTGTAAAATGGTCTATCAATTCCTGAGTAATTTTCCAATCTGCCCGGTGGTATTGTAAGTCTTCCGGAGGTCTGTCAGCTGACAGCCTTCTAGTGGTTCCTCAAGTCCGCAGACTGTAGTAGGAGGGTCATCATCTTCTGCAGAAGCTATGGAATTGTTATCAGCACCTCAAGGTGTCAACGATTCTGTCACTTCAGCTACCGGATCTTGAATGTCGTCACGAGCAGATACAGATGTAGACGTACCGTCTTCTTCATGTCCGGATGAACTGAGATGATCTTTGTCTCTCGGCTTCAAAAATCCCAGCAAGGATCCCTGGTTGCGTTTGGCTTCTTCGTTTTGTTTTTGCTTTTTCCTACGTTTCGAATAACCACTTTGGTATTTACAGATATATGCGTCACCACCTGGCATCAGTAGGCCCAACTGCGAAACTAACAAAAGGTTGAGGCGTCTTAGACACTGATTTCACACGGGTGCATCCAGCAAATATTAAAACACAAATACATATAATTTAAATCGTGATTTACTCAGTCAATCCTATTTTGGGTTTGTTTATATTTTAACCACCTCATCATCCAAACTATGCTTATTTATTGTAATTATTTTGTAACTTCATCATTTATATATTACTACAGTACACGTGTATAATCTTACTTTTCAAATGTTGCTAACCTCCTTAATCTAACATATAAGTTGTATTCTTACTGGGTGAATAACAAAAAACTTAATTATTATAATCTATAAAATGCCGCCGTATCACAGAGCCAGAGGACATTAATTCCGTACACACCTCGTCACCGGCGAAAGTGTGAGCAACCGATATCACAAAAAGCCAAATCCTACAGGCAAGAATACTCTGCTGGCCTCTTTCTTTGTTCCTGTAATAAAACATGCAACAACAAACGTATTGGTGTAAAACTGTTACATTATTACCCGACCACAACTTGTTCGCATCACTGTTTCGTGTGCGTTCGCACTTCGCTGTTGCCATTTCGGAAAGCACTGCCGAAAACAGGGAGCGGCCATAACTTATCAGGAGGGGAACCAAGTAATGAAGGGAGGGCTCAGTTTTTAGTGCACAGGATTTGGGGGTGAGTTGGATTTCAAATCCAGCTAATACGTCCCCCTCACTCGCTCCACGATAAATAATGATCACTTCTTAATAACACCTCTATAATGTCTGTAAAAACATTAAAACATGTAAGGCCTACATCAGGATATGCCAAAACGTAGCTGGTTTTAGGGAACATTCAGTCTACAAAAATATGCTCGGCTATTTTCGTGGGCCCCTTGCCTTCGTGGGCCCTGGGCACGTGCCTATAGTGCATATTGGTTGATCCGCCACTGCTGATACTACTACAGAAGCCAAGCAAGCCAATCGGTCCACTGACGACTATACGTCCGATTATCTTACTATCGGTACTCCGGAAGACTGTCACTCGTCGTCCTGACGATGATAGCGCCAAAAGTCAACGACTACCTGTCTTGCCGACACGTCGCTCGAATCACACCTGTCATCAGGGATTGCCACGCATTCGCATCAACAAGGTGACAGCCTCAGTCTAGTACTTTTCATCGTCTACCTGGAAACGGCACTTCTCGACCTGCGATCGCGCCTTCCGACACTCCACCCGACGCCACCCCTCCACCCGACGCCACCCGTCCACTCGATGTCACCCCTCCACTCGATGTCACCCGTCCACTCGATGTCAAGTACGCTGATGACACCGATTTATCAGTTTGTCACGTTCGTACCTTGACGATGTCGAGCGTATCGCGCCAGCATGTTTGACAGAGTTGTCGTTGACCACCAACACGACCAAAACCGAAAGAACCACTGTTTTCCGTCAAGCTGACAGCATCGACGAGGAATGGCAGATGACACGCCAGCTCGTTTCGCTCCTTATGATGCTGAGGACGTCGCCCGCCGCAAAAAGCTATATAACAAGTTATGGACAGTCTGGCTGATGCACTCAACCTGCAACTGCGCCTACGATTGTACGCATCGTTTGTCATGCCCATGCTGACATATGGCATCGCATTTCAAACGAGGCACTGTACCGCCGGTGTCGAGGCCGCCCAATCAGCGAAGCCGTCCTAACAGCTCGATGGCGTCTATTCGGGCACCTGCTCCGATTGACAACTACTTGTCAACTCAGGCTCCATGTCGTTCAGAAGTCGACCTCGCACAACACTGCCGCCGGTGTTGGGTGCGGATCTGCCACGCATCGGACGTCAACTACGTTGAACAGTGGCGAGAGTTGACACGGAACCTCACGAACTTACTGTCTATAGACATAGACGGCAGCGATGTCTTTTTAATGACTATTTTTAATGACCGGTCAAAAGAAACTATTTGAAATAGCTGCCCTCGAAAACCTATTTTGAAATTTCAAAATCAGTTGACCTTGAAAATCAAGGTCAAGAGCGCACAATCTGATCCGTGGATACGAGTGTATTTTAAGTCTACGTAAAATTTTACATATAGGATACAATGTTCATGCTTTTGTTCAGCACATCATGATTAATTAAACACTAGTCTTAACAAAACAGACTAGTGTGAACGCATGATGTTTTAAAATCAACGTGGCATTGATATAACGAACACTGTTTCATTGTTAAACCAGATACCCCTGGCGTGAAGGGAGATCCTGGCCACCTGGCGGTGCGATTCGTTGACTTTCACAGTAAAATGTGGAAGCACGTCCAGATCCCGAGCAAGTCCGGCCGGTATGACTTTGAAATCGATGACATCAAAGTAAATCTTAGCGATGCTGTTATCACTCTGAACACAGAGACACGTGATGTTGCCCAAAACCTGTGCTTGGCATTCAGCATCTCCGTGCTACAGGTAAGAGAAACGTCTGGTCCTCTTGCATCAGTGATTTAAATCAGTGATTCAAATCAATGATGTAAATAAAAATGATTTAAACTAAACAACTCTGCACTCACCTTCAGTCGCACACATCTCTCCTGACACTCACATTGACCCACACACATCTCTCTTGCACTCACCTTCAGTCGCACACATCTCTCTTGCACTCACATTGAGTCACACTCGCAGTTGGGTCTTCAGATTTCGACGAAATTGCATTGTTTCCTACTGACTTAATACTAATAAGGAGTAAATTCCTGAGAATTGGCGCAGCAACCGAAAAAGCCCTGGTTCGAATGTTTTTTTTTAACTCTAGGAACAAAAAGTAAACAGAACAGATGATATTAGTGACGCATGTGCATTGGCAATGTGTACAACTGTGGTTTCATTCTGAGCCAACAGGTGTTGTACATGTTATAAATACTGTCTATTGTACGACAGCAGATAATAAAACTGACGACATACACATTTACTTAAATAAAACCACCTCTTTCGGAAATTATAATAAAAAAATATAAAACAGTGTTATGACCAATTTCGAAGTGTACCCATTTCAGGCGTTGTAAATACATCACAAACATATCACACTGATGTCATGAATGTATCACATTGACGTCATGAATGTATCACATTGACGTCACAAACATTGCATTGACGTTACAAACATATTTCATTGACGTCACAAACATATCGCACTGACGTCACTAACATATTGTAATGACGTCACAAACATGTCCCGCAAGCGCAGTTTTCTTCTTAGCCGATAGCTGCTATACGCGTTGTGAATACTGTCTATTAGATGATCGAAGCTGTCTAGGCTTTCTTGCAGGAGTGACCTGCATCTGATGATGTTGCTTGATGACGTTCTTTACTGTAGGTGCTTTGTCAACCGCCTCAGACCGTCGCGTCAAGAGGGAACCGACCAGTGAAAACGATCAAGAACGACTCCCTTCCCCTTGTTGTCGCTGCCGGCTACTTCTGTGACACCCCCTCCAACTACATGCATGCCTCCGACGGCGGCGCGGCATCTACCGCGGACGCTGGCGGGTATGGCGGGTGCGGAGGTTGCGGGGGTTGCGGCGGGTGTGGAGGATGTAGCTCGTGCGGTTGATGTGGGGATTAAGAAAATGTGCTTCAACAACGTTATGACGACATGGGTGAATTCGACACCTTGGAATATTTTGACCCAACTTCGTGGGACTGCAAAAAAGAGCCTCCAGAAGGCGCCAGTGTATGGGTGACGTTGTGAAATCATTGTCATTGAATATCCGTTTTTATATTTACACATGAGAAATTGCTTCTGAAGAAACACAGCCATCTGCATAGATATACCATGTCATAGTATACACACAGTAGATCACATGTGTGATTTATTTATAAGAAGAAATTAAGAAATGTTCGTAGAATACGAAAATGGCATACAGGTTGTGTCGTGGTGGATATTTTCAAACAGTTGTTTTTTTGGTTTTTTTAAGGAGGGGGGGAGAATCTTCCATGACAGAAAATGGGACCTTTTGAATGTTACGATTGATGTAATTTCTGTAGTGTTTACATATTTTATACCAAAAAAATAACAAAGATAATCGGGAAACCAGTCTTTGTTTTGGAATGCATCGTGTATGGGCCAAAGCAAGGTCATTACGGCAAATGCCCGTAATACCAGGAACAGTCTATTTGACCTTGTGTTATGTATTTTTTCTTTTTAAAACCATTTCCTGTTTGAGCCCATTTTTTTCATTGATGTGTAACGGCTTTTCCTTGTTATTTTGATAGCAAAAATTTAAATAACAAATAAGTAGCTTGTTTTTTACCACTAGATTATTTGATAATTTTGGCAGATTCATTCACCAGTGAACAAACTGTGTTATAAATATGACTGGCTGATTAGCAGCCTTCTTAATGTGATGTGTCACTCTGACAGATGTATACGTTAATCCAGAAACAAATGCTAGATGAAGTTAGAAAGACACACAGCCCCATAATAATAATATATTTCTTATATATCGCTCCAATCCAGTAATTGTTCTGGAGGACTGTGCAACGACATAAGCATAGAAATGCATAATATAATCTTTAATATATGCAATTATGTCCAATAAATGCATTAAAATGTTTTGTCTGTGTAAATAGTTAAAGATAATAAGCACATAAATAGAAGCCCAAAATAATTAAGTCAGATCACAGTGATGAATAATAGTAATTGTATATTAAAATAGTATGTCTATTGTGGAAAATCACACCTGTGAATTTAATACAGTTTTGTGGAATTGCACTGAACCTACTAAAATGCAGAAAAAAACTACATATCAGAAGAAACCGTTATCCTGTGGACAGACATGCATTTCTAACTATCAAATCTCCACCAGCAACTTTGTTGTAGAAAAAAGCTTAATACAAATTCTTTTAGACCTACATGTTA
This sequence comes from Lamellibrachia columna, assembly GCA_963662155.1. Taxonomy (NCBI): domain Eukaryota; kingdom Metazoa; phylum Annelida; class Polychaeta; order Sabellida; family Siboglinidae; genus Lamellibrachia; species Lamellibrachia columna. The sequence goes on from OY759275.1 coordinate 9,853,209, forward strand.
ATATTTATCTGCAAAATACTCAAGATAAGCAACAGTTTATGTAAACAGACTGACTGCCTGCTTTGAGGTGTTTGTGTGTTTATGTTGGAATATATTACAAAGTTTACATTTATTCAGAAGTTTTATTTAGAATTGTAACTGGACGTGTTAGTGTTTTTAATGAGGCAGTATTTTGATAATCAGATGTTGTAACTACGGTGTGGGCAGCTAGCATGGCATACAGAAAACTGTATGCATCTGTGTATGCATTCAGAAAATGAGAGTGGTTATACATTGTGTGTATGGGACTGTCTTAGTAGTAGTAGTAACCAATTAAAAATGTGCTTGTATATCATGAGCTGGGCATCTTTCCTTCATGGTATGCTGTCTACCGCAGGAGTGACAATTGCTTTTATTCACTGTCCTGACGAAATGCACACCAGTCCCAGTCTGCATTCCTCTTAATTGTGACATGTGACTGATCGACGCTTCGTGTGTTCTTCCGATGTTCAAAGCTTGGTCTAGTGTCAAATTCTCATCTTTTGCGAGCAGTTCTTTCTGTAGTTCAGGCAGCCATGTGCCCACTATCAGCTGCTCAATGAACCTTTCTTCCTTGCTTGGTTGAATTTACACTTCAGCGCTTGCAATTTGCATCGAGTCATATAACCGTCGATCGATTCTCGTTCGGTTTGGCTAAGCCTTTGTAGGTAGTACCTTTGTACTCTGAAATTGACATTGGGCTCTAAGTGTTCTTCAAACTTGGCCCATCACACATCTGGTTTTTCTCTGTCACTATCAGGTAATGTCCATGAGTTAACATTCTTAACCCTTCATCGCCAACATACAAGAGCATATGGCTAAATCTCTTTTCTGGCTTTATGTCCCTGACCGTAAAGAAGATCTCACACTTCTGTTTGAACAATTTAAATGTTCCTGGCAAGTCTGGACTCGACCAGTTGATGTACGGCGTGTTATGATTGTCCGTCATTATTTGACATTTGTTACAATCAGCGTTTGTTATCGATAGTCAGTTTGTTTGTATATCTACACCACTGCTTTTGTTGACACGATCAGCTGTTCTTTGTTTATTTTTGCGTCACTCGCCGGACCCTCTTTGTAGATGGGGAATCCCTGTATATGACGTCGCACATTCTTAAACGTGTCATCGAGTTCGTTCACTGTCATCGCTTCCTGTATTACTGCGCTCGTACACTTTGCGTGAAAGAATTTGTGATACGACCAGATATTGTCAAGTAGTAGCCAACTTTATGTGGCTATATACAGTATATTCGGTTTTACACAGTCAGTTGCACCGCTAATTTAGCCTAAGCTACGCACAGGTTTAGCGAAGTACCACACCACAGACTAATCCAGAAACTTGAAAGATACGGTATCACTGGCCCTGTAAACACTTGGGTTGAGACATTTTTGAAGGATAGAAAGCAACGCGTGGCATGTGAAGGGATGTATTCGGACTGGGCTCCGGTTATCAGTGGAGTCCCACAAGGTTCAGTGATTGCCCCCATCCTCTTTCTTATCTATATAAACGACCTACCTAATAATCTCAAATCAACTGTCCGATTCTTTGCTGATGACACTATTATCTACATGACAATATCCAATGGTACTGACGCGACAGCCGTTCAACAAGATCTAGACAAATTGGCCAAGTGGGAAGAAACATGGCAAATGGAGTTCCATCCCCAGAAATGTAGTGTACTCCACATAACCAGATCCCGTAACCCGAAATACAAACAATACACTCTTCATGGTCACATACTCGTAAAGGAGGACAACGCAAAATATCTTGGTGTGGTCATAAATAAAACACTGTCCTGGAATAACCACATAAATGATGTCACAAAGAAAGCAAATGCATCCTTAGGTTTCCTACGAAGAAATCTCAGAATTGGTCAGGAAAATTTAAAAACCAGTGCTTATTTCACTTTAGTTAGACCCCAGTTAGAATACGCCGCTGCCATATGGGACCCCTACACACAAATGTACAAAAACAAAATAGAGATGGTCCAAAGACGGGCAGCACGGTATGTTTGTAACAACTACAACCGTGAAGCAAGTGTCACCACCATGATCAAACACTTGCACTGGCGCAGCCTCCAACAAAGGAGAACCGACATCCGCCTTGTCATGTTTTATAAGACATTACATGGTATAATCGCCCTGGACCTCTTCCCCCAACTTTTATACCCCTAGTGAGACCCTCCCGACACACGCATTCTGAAGCTTTTCAACTCCCCGTAATCACTAAGCAATTCATCCAGTATAGCTTTTTACCCCGTACAATAGCTAATTGGAATAACCTGCCAGCCAACGCAGCTACAGCTCCAAGTTTGGAGATTTTCAGACAGAAGATCTCCAGCTTGCAACATTAATTGATATTGCATTTTTCACGCTATCAACTTTTCCTCTCCTCAAATTGCAGTTCTACACGCACGCTATCATCTTTTCTCTTTCTTCCAAATATTTTATTACTTTTTCTTACAGCACTTTAGCACGTGTGCACACACACCGAGTCCATAAGCCTTGAAGAGAGGGTTGACTCATACCCGGAAGAAGAAGAAGAAGCTACTATGCATCGAATTACGTTGTTTCCGATTTCATTTCATCGGCGTGACCTCAATGTCAATGTTTGTAGTTAGTTTTGCGCCCTTTTGGCGACAAAGTACCGGTTTCGGTTCCATCGCCTGTCTCTTAGACGTAGATTCGCTCTTGCTGCCACCATATAATAATATGAAGACACACCGAAGTCGTGGTTAACTTGCAACGAACATGATTATGTTTATTGAATCACGCCGCTTCGCACACTCCAGTTTCATGCAACACTCCCGGCCTGTTTACTCACAAGTCCGTAGTATGTATTATTGTCCAAAGTAATATAATGCAGTCCAGAACATTACAGAAGTGATTAGGAAAGAACATTGTGAAGATAGTTAGTGATTCTGTTGAATACGTTCAGTTTACAAATGAAGACTTTGTAGAAACAACTCATTTAATAATTCTTTTTAGGCAAGAAGCCAGATACATTGAGTTATTTATAATATACGATGCGTAGAATTGAGACTAATCAGAGACATTGCATACTTATTAATGAATGAAGTTACAGTACATACTTCTCTGTTGTATGCTAGTTTTGTGCCTAAATGGGGAGGAGTGGGACAGTCAGACAAGGCATGCTCCCTGCGTGAGAGACTAGATCGAACAGGAGTGGTTCCAGCCAGATCGCGTAGTCTGCATAGTCTGCGTGAGAGACTAGATCGAACAGGAGTGGTTCCAGCCGGACCGCGTAGTCTGCATCGTGTTGTGTGTGTATCTTAATAATGTTATTAAATTAGTTCCTTTTCTGAACAAAGTGTGCTTATTCTTCCCAGGATGAGAAAATCACAGGTATCAAACTCTTTGGAAAAGTCGATGTACACTGTGTCAACGAACCGTTTTGAGTCTACAGCCTTAACCCACAAACTTACTGCAGTTCAGTAGCTGCAGCTCTGGGATCGATTGAGGGTAGTATGCTAATAGGGCGGTAATTATATGTCTGCGATGCATCTCCTTTCTTGTAAATAGGGTGATGTCCGCCGATTTCCAAAGCGAAAGACGTACTGCTATCGAGTGACATTTTGAAAATAATATTAAGTGGAGTACACAGTTCATACGAAAGACATTTAAGTAGGGCCTACAGCGGATGGTATGCCATGCGGGCTACGGCTTAACTAGTGTGGCAGCTTACATGTGAATTCACGCACAAGCTCTGGATAGAGTTTAATATTAGATAACTGAAAATGTGTACGCATGTTCAATTCTGGCAAAGTCCCATCGTTCTTAGTGAACACGAACATTTTCCATTTAATTCATTGGCTTTTTCAGTATTACCAACTGCTAATTCACCACATGTGTTAAGTAGTGTATTAATCTTTGCATACGCGCCGATAGTTGATGTATTTGTAAAAGGCAGAACTGTCACCTGATTGCAAGATCGTTCGCTCCTACTGTTAACAAATTGCTGGACAGCTAGCATGTGTTCGTTTTGCGCGGCACGCCATTTGGACATACCGTTAGGCAGATGTTTACATTTCGATACGCGTTTACATTTAGTGCGAAATTTGACAACATGCTTAGGGTAATTTGGGGACTTCCTCTTAGATGCGCTTGAAACAGGCAAACACTTAGAACATCTGGAAAAGAAGGTGTCCAGGAAGGTCGTGAGCATTATGCCTATCGTGGAGCATCCAGACAGCAATCCGTGTCAATTTATACCGGATAACTGATATTTTAGAGAAAACATATCCGCACGCCTAAAGTCGTAATGATTGTGTGTATGGCGTGCTGTGGGTAGTGCAAAATATACTTTGAGAGAGAGAACTAGTGCCACGTGATCGCTAGCACAATCTAGAAACCGAAAACTATCAGTTGCAGCAACCTGAAACCTGGATTATATGCAACAATCACATACTGGACAGTGCCTGATAATCTACACCGAAAAGGCGAAAACGGGCACATGTGCACATTACAAAATTTATGTTTCAATCTATCGTTAATCACTTCCATCCCGAATCGATCAGTGCACTAACCAATTACAAAGTTATGTACAAATACTCAACTATACATCAGGACATTAGTGAGGAGAATATTAATAAAGAAATACACAATTTACCGGCAATTTATTCCGCACACTGTTTCTCTGTCTCTCTCTCTCTCTCTCTCTCTCTCTCAAAAATTAACTATTGGATTAGTTTACCGAAGTCCAAACATAAACGAAGAGGATAACACAAAAATACAAAATGCTATAAAGGAAGTTAGTAAAGGGGAATGTATCATAATGGGAGATTTTAACCATGGACACATACAATGGAAATCTCTAGAGAGTACAGGGGGTGATGACCAACAATTTTTATTTTTAATTCAGGAGAGCGTCCTTACTCAGCACGTGCTAGAACCAACCAGGGAAGAAAATGTATTAGATATAGTTTTATCATCACAAAAAGAATTAGTGGACAATGTAAAAATACATGAACCATTGGGTACCAGTGACCACAATCAAATACATTTTGACATCAATGTAAAATCAGAAAGTAAAAATAAAAAAACGTACAGGAGAAACTTCCACAAAGGTAACTATAAAGATATGAGAAAATACTTAGCAAAGCTAGATTGCAATAACATGCTGATGAATAAGACCGCAATTGAATGTTGGAATATTCTAAAATATGAAATTGAGAGTATCATCGATAAATTTGTTCCCTTGAAAAAACAAGGAAAACAGTCTAGAAAGAAACACTTGTCAAAAGAAGCTATTAGAAAAATAGTGTTTAAGCAAACTATGTGGAGGGTTTATAGGCGTACCAGAAAGGATGAAGACTATGCAAATTACAAAGAGGCACTTAGCCTAGCTACAACTGAAATTAGAAAATCTAAAAGAACCTTTGAAAAAAAATTGGCAGGTAATATAAAAAATGACAGCAAGAGTTTCTATGCTTATGTAAGGAGTAAACAGAACGTTCGAGATAAGGTCGGACCACTAGAAAACAACAGGGGAAACATAATTTCAGAGGGGTTTCAAATGGCAGAGGTCCTGAATGAGTATTTCAGCTCAGTATTTACCACAGAAGATATCAGCTCACTTCCAGTTCCATTTACTAAATTTGAGGGAAATAAATCAGAACATTTAGGGCAGTTATTTGTAACTCCTGTAATGATAGCAAACAAAATGAAGAAAATGAAAGATAATAAATCACCTGGAGTTGATGGGATACCACCAAAACTGCTTAAGGAAATTGTTGAGCAAATTAGTACACCACTTGCAAAATTGTTTAACTTGTCACTAGAAGAAGGAATAGTTCCTTCAGAATGGAAAGAAGCAAACATTACGCCACTATTTAAGAAGGGATCGAGGAACAAGCCAGAAAATTACAGACCAGTGAGTTTAACATCAGTTGTATGTAAATTACTCGAAACATTAATTAGAGACCACATGGTGGAATTCCTTGTAAAACATAATTTAATAAATACATCTCAACATGGGTTCCTAAAAGCAAGGTCATGTCTAACTGTTTTTTTGAAGAAATTACAAAGTGGGTAGATGACGGGTCACCAGTGGATGTTGTCTACTTAGATTTTCAGAAAGCTTTCGATAAAGTGCCACACCAAAGATTGATACTTAAACTAAAAGCCCATGGTATAGGTAATGATGTAATCAAATGAATAGAAAAGTGGCTTACATACAGAAGACAGAGAGTAATAGTAGATGGTGAGATTTCAAACTGGAAATCGGTTTTGAGTGGGGTACCACAGGGATCAGTATTAGGCCCTATACTGTTTTTAATATATATATATATATATATATATATATATATAAATGATCTAGAAGATGACATATCTAGCAAAGTACTCAAATTTGCAGATGACACAAAAGTATTCAGAAAGGTTACAAATGATACAGATAAACAAAGTTTACAGGATGATCTAGATAAATTAGTTAAATGGTCAGAAAAATGGCAAATGTTATTCAATTTTGGGAAGTGCAAATGTATACACATAGGACATGGAAACATGGACGAAGAATATAAAATGGGGGATGCTGTACTAGGTAGAACCACACAAGAAAAGGACTTAGGAGTAACATTTAGTGCTGACATGAAAGTTTCAGAGCAATATGGGATTGCTGCTTCAAAAGGAAATAAAATTCTAGGGATAATTAGGAGAACTATCATGTATAAGGAGAAACAGCTAATTGTACCCCTGTACAAAGCAATAGTTAGACCACATTTGGAATATTGTATTCAAGCATGGAGGCCGTATCGTAAAAAGGACATAGACAAGCTAGAAAGAATACAACGAAGAGCAACCAAAATGATTCCAGAATTGAGAGACCTTAGTTACGAAAGTCGCTTATTACAATGTGGTTTGACAACACTAGAGACCAGGAGACTAAGAGGAGACCAAATAGAAGTATTTAAAATAGTGAACGGATGTTGATAGGAATATGTTCTTCAAACTTAAAGAAGGCAGTAGAACCAGAGGACACAAAGCAGCATTAGCTAAGGAGCAGTGTAGGTTGGACATGAGAAAGTACTCTTTCTCACAGAGGGTGATAAATGAGTGGAACAAACTGCCAAATGATTGTGTTAATGCTAGTAGTGTGAATATGTTTAAAAATAGAATTGACAGATATTTGATAAGGGTGGGCTACACATAGATGAGAAAATTGTTGGACTCTCGATAAGCCAATGGCTTCCTTGTCCACTTTGCCATCTGGAACTTGTTGTTTGGGATGGCAATCTTGTTAAATCTTGTAAACTCGCGCTGCGCGCATTTTAATTACCGTATCATTTTTATTCATGATCGGGCCTACCATGTTGTTAATTACGATTCCCCTTCTTCACATTACAGCAAATCCTTCAAAACTGAAGATTATTGGCTTCCAAGGGTGATAATATTAGCAAATTTGTGTCCCTCCCAAATACAACCTGGCTATTTAATCAAAGTAACACGTCTCTATAAATAGCAATATATCCACTTATCAAGACAATTCAAACTCTTTACAATAAATGCAAAGCAGAGCGAAACCCTATGTAATAATATAAATGAACAATATTATAGGGATATAACATCTTAGCAATAAAGCACGAAAACAGTGTGCACGTGTAGAAAAGTATTCGTAAATGTGATGCATGTTCTTCAGTCTTCAGTTCATTAATGCATACAGCCCCTTCTGGGGCTAACATGATGTAACATGTTATATATTACCATCATTATGTAATATACATTGTGTCTTATATTGTGTTCAAATAATTCCAAATTATAGCACCGTTAACCCTTTAGCACTCACACGATTTTAATGTGAAGCCTGTGCCTCCTCAGATATTTGACCTAGATGTTTTTAAATATTGTGTGCTAGTTTTTTTGCTCTAGCGCCTTTATTATTCAATTCTCACAATTGCATGTTGTAGTTATTGTGTAGAGAATTAAATTACCTACACAGTGGTAACAAATTTGTTGTTGCATCTTAAAAATAATGTTGACCACTCCTGGCTTAATACTAAGAAATTTTGAGAAAAAAAAAGATATATATTTTGTTGCGGTGTAACTTTTTATGCTTGACTTTTTACCATTACAAGTTGTATTTGTTTGAAAGAACATTACATTATCTACACATTGATATATAATTTGTAATAATATGTTACATATTTTGGGCAGTATCAGCTGTAATAAACATACACTAGTGCCATGGAATAGACTCAGTTTGATATCCATAGCTAGCCTAGTCATAGGCATACTCATGATACTGCAGCCTAGCCCTACTCTTAGCCTATCTAATTATACTACTAACAGTCAATCTAAACCATGGATGAACAATTATAAAGACAACGATTATATTATGATGCCCATATTTCACTGGTTGACAGATAGATATATAATTGAATGTTCAACAATTTTATTGATAACAAATTATGAGAAGTTTACAGCATTTATTACAGATCAGATGATGACACATCTCTACTGGTGATATGCCAGAAAGCAGGGCCCCGAACCACACCGGTATGCTTTGCACCTGTCGCAACCGAATCGGCTCTCCACAAAATTACCCTCCACCGTTTTCTTCTTTTGACGGGCACACTGCCTGCATGACCGTCCCCGACCCTGGAAACGAACCAAGGGGTGTCCTGGCACGATAGTGTCGGAGACGACGTGGTCAACAACAAGGTTGTCAACAGCCGACGTGCGACGTGCCACACGAGTGGTCTCGTAGCTGTCCACCATGTCATGGATGAGACGCAGCTTCCACACCTTTAGTTAGGTGGCACGAGGGTGGGTAGGCAGGTGCTGGTTGGCAATCTTCCAGAGGATGTAAGCGTTGATGATGCCAATGTTCAACAACCCCCAGAAGATGTATTTCCACCACCTCTTGCCCGCGCGTCCCACACTGTAATAGGCACGAAGTTGGTCTAGCCTGTCGACCCCACCCATCAATCCGTTGTATCGCTTGACGCAGGTGGGCACTGGTAGATCGACTTCTACGTTGTGCCGTCGCACTCGCTTCACCTCGTCAAGCCCTGCATCATTTGTTGCCACCATAAACACATCGCGCTTGTCTCGCCACTTCAGCAGCATAACATCATCATCATTTGTCCACTTGAGAGACTCGCCCGGCTGCAATGTAGCGGACGCAAGTGATTTGGGAAACTCACGGCGGTGCGACCGCGTCGTCCCACAGAGGTATGTGCCACACCGAAGCAACTCCTTCGCGAGCGTTACCGTCGTGAAATAGTTATCTGCATAAACGTGACGCTGCTCATTGAGGTAAGCACTCATCAGCTCCATGACTACGCGGTAGCCCAAATCGTGCGTGGGAGCGACATCTCCCGTCTCAGCGCTGGTGTACATCGTGAAGGCGAGGCAGTAACCGGTGGCTGCGTCATAGAGGCAGCATAGATTGACCCCCCATTTGACCGGCTTCTTGGGCAGATACTGCTTCCAAGAAAGCTGGCCATCAAACTGCACCATAGCCTCGTCAACAGACAAGTCCTTGCTGGGTGCAAAGCAGGCGTTGAAGTTGCGCTGACACAGAGTGATGAGAGGGCGCACCGTGATCAACTTGTTGGCCCGGTCTTCATCGGCAGCGATGGAGCAGTGCATAAACTGGCACAGTTTTTCATACCTTCTACGAGGCATGATGTTGGCGAAGAATGGATCATGCAGAATAGGATCTGTCGACCAATAGTCCACATACTCGGACAAGTCCTTGATTCCCATTATGATATTGATGGCAATGAATGCTTTCATCTCCTCTGAGTTTGTTGCGTGCCAACGTCGGTCTGAAGTCACGTTCGCATCGACTTCAGCCCCAGCGACTCCTGCAGAGGGGGAAGTCTTAGTGGCAGCGTTTTCATTGGTCGCGGCAGCAAGATGGTTAAAAAAGTCATCACCGAAGATCTGGCAAAAGAAGCTGATTGGAGGAGTGTTGGCAGGTAGAGGAGTCGTTGGGCCCTGCGGGGCAGTGAAAGCAGCAACAGTCGGTGGATCAGCGTCCTCAGTCTTTCGCCACCCGGGCTCCGGAACTATTGTCTCAGGTTCGACGCGTGCACGGCGACCACGTCCTCGCCCACGCGGAGCAGCACGCTCACGCGGAGCAGCCCGCACCCTAGCTCGGCCACGAGCTCGTCCAGAGCCGCGCACCACTTTGGCAGATGTCGGACCATCTGAATCGCTGTCCTCCTCCTCAGCGCTCACCGCTGGCTCGTAGTCGTCACTCAATTCAGACTCATTCAACTGCAAATATAATTATGCAACATAAATGACACATCATATATTACACATTGCAATGTATAAAAATAAGGCAATTGACGATTGTGACATTTATAAATATATATATATATATAGCAAATCCTGAGTACTAAACAAAGTTATACTTGCATTCACAAATACTGCCTATTCTCGGAAATTCTAGTGACTACCATGTGCCAGATGTGATATAAGTATTATTGACTTGCAATCTATATGACTAGAATATGTCATGATCTAGTCTTAGACATAGACATAGTGCCACTCCTTCACATAGTCCTAACCATGTATGACTATGTCTATGACTATGTGATACCTAAGTATAATTACTCCTACACTGCTACATTCCTAGTCTAGACGGCAGCCATCGTCCTGGCTGTGTTCTAAATATAATTCTATAAATTTATTCATCAGCAGAACTTAGAGTAATATTTACTTTAGTCTTTACTAGTAAGGCAAAGCATGGGGTTCAGAACGAAGCCACTTCCTTGACTTCCCACTGCCACTGAACATTGTTATTGTTTTCATCCCCGGTGTCGCGGCCCAGAGTATCCCGTGCCAGGATTCTCCGCCTACTCTCGGCCTGCGACGGTTACGGGCCCAGAGTAGGAGCAGGCCAGGATTCCGCGTTGTTGCTAAGGTGGTTTGGTTAGTAATATATAATGTTTTCTAATATAATTGCTAGTACACATAGTATAACTAAAATGGAATAACTTGTGTGATAATTTTCACGTACATAAATATATTGTGTGATTTAGAGCGCCGTTTTTGTAAATAGAGGCTATAATTAGTATCGAGGCTACAGCGAGGGCAGTGCACGGCGCTGTTTATTATGCACTGCTGCGTTGTCGTGCAATTCTTTTGCGCTCACTAAATACTTTCTTCTTGAATTGGTGGTCAGTTAATCAGCAGAATTAATTGTTCGACATAATTTCCTCTAGAGTAGCTAAGTAGTCAGGTTTAGTAATTATTATGATTGTAAAATGTAAAGTTTAATTATCCTTGATGGATATAAGTATTTGTCCATGTTAGGGCATAGTAGGCCTACTGCACATGAGGAAAAATTAATGTGCAATACAGGGTTTTTAATATATAGTCTGGTAAAATTGCTTTAATTTATAAAGCATGCCTACGAGGGGTGTAGCTTTAGACACTAATGAATTAATATGACCAGTTTAGATGTTCCTCTATGTAAATTGCTTTAAAATGTGTTGAAGTAACTTGATTTATATTAATTTCCTTTATTTTAATTACAGCATCATGTTTATTGTATTTTTTTATTTTCAGGAGTAAAAATAATAACATTATTTTTATTTATGTTTAATGAAAATTTGTTAGAATGAAACCAAGGTGATATCTCATTGTGTTCCCAATTAACTTCTTCAATAAGCCTAGTAAAATTTGTGTGCGAGTGAAACATGTTTGTGTCATCTGCAGATAATATGAAGTTAAATATATTTGTTGTTTTAACAATGTCGTTTATGTAATAGATAAAAAGAAGTGGACCTAGTGCATGTTGATCCTTGAGGAACACTGTCACTATCATTAATTCCGAATCTAACTTATTATAAGAAACAAACTGTTTTCTAGTAATTTCTAAACCACTGTAGTTATACACCTCTTGTTGGGAAAATATATGGCAACTGAATTTAATACACTAACATGTGGACTCACATCAGTTACATCATCATAATCTCATTTTTTCTTTAAGAAGGATATTCTTAAGGATATAATTTATGGCCACATTATACAACATCTTGATGATCATTAAGTTTTATAACATTTTATCCAACAAATAGCACGGATTCAGAAATCACCGCTCTTACAAGACCCAACTCATCGACCTACACCACACATGACCTAGATCAGTATGTTGATAACAAACCTAGGTTGACATGGTAATCATGGACTTCTCGAAGGCCTTATACTGTAACGAACAGACAGTTACTTCATAAAATCAACAACTTTGGTATTACTAGAAACACATTCAACTTATTGGAATGAACTGCCATCGACCAGTGCCAATATTTAAAAATGTCATACCTTGACAACTTCATATAAGAAACAAAGCACCTACATAACCAAATTTGTCGGCTACTATAGCTAACTAACCTATGCACACACCCAACATCTCATTTTGCTCCATACGACCCATGAGAATATCATACAGATCTGAAATGGAACCAACATTTCAACCAAACCACAAATACTATGTTATTATTATACTAAGCCTCGTGAGATTGAAGGTGCAATTATACAAATTATTATAAACAACTAAAGGAAATATTTGCTAGTGTGCTAGTGTAATATAAAGAAAAATTGTATTTCACAATTCTTTTAACACTGAATAGTTGTAACAAAGTTGAAGTGGCATGTAAATTGTTGGCTGTATCTGACAAAAGTATTGTTTCAATGGCATACAAATTATGCTGATAAATTCAAAATAGCTTATATGCACATTGCAAATAATAAACCTAAATAGTATATACATTTGTAGTAAACAAATGCACAACAATTTACTGTATCTAAAATAATATCAACAAACAAAAGAATGCAATAAATGTGGTCTAAGGTAGAATATATGTTTGTTGTGCTTCTGTTGGCCTGGTTACACACATTGCATAGTCTCAATTCACTTTCAGACATTGCACAGTCTCAATTCAGTTGGGTTGTACAGTAGAAGCGCACTAGATAGAAATATATGGGTGGCCACTTTACAGAAGTACCTGTGGTAGATCAACACAGACTGATAGGGTGGCAATTTTTAAGGGGTGGCTGCTTTGAGGTGTTCTACTGTATTCTCTTTTGACATTCTTCACAATAGAAATCTACTGGCTTTTTCAACAATTTAGCACAATGAAAGTGCCACCAAGAGAAGCAATTCTCACACTCCACCCAGTCCACATGTTCTCTGTTGGGCTGGCAGGTGGGATTGCAGCAGGAATCCTTTTCGTCCTGTTCCACCAATCGGGCATGCACAAAGTGTCTGTACTGGTATGCCTGGGCGTGACCCATTACACCAACAGGCACATCCTTCACCAAAGCCTCAGCATTTTGCAATAATAATTCGTTTTTTTATTTTAATTATACTGCAGTCAATTATATTATTATGCCTGGTCTGACCTGTTACAACATTTCTATCAGTAGGCTTTGGACTTGAGAGGTACCAGATAATTAACCTGAACCATGACTTGGTGCAAAAGAGAGACTGTACTGCGATTAAAGACAAATATAATGTGCTGGAGAGTGACCAAGCAAAATGTGTAAATACAATAGTTGTTCTACAATTACTTATCATAAGAAAGGTTTACCATCAGGACAAATATCCCACAGCTTGATCCGTCTGCTTGCTGTCTGCAGGGCATGTGGCATGTTTCCCAGTCAGCAAGTTCTCTCTCAACTTTCTTGGAGCGCATCTTCATATAGCTCCTTCAATGACGAAGTCATAGAAATACAAGGATTCTAGACGGGTGCAGGTACTTAGGGCTTCATACCAACACTATTTTACATTTACATTTCTTTCTTAAACTATGACTCATGCATATTGTTTTTTTAGATATACCTTACAGTTGAGTTATATAGATCCATTTGTGTATCATTCAGATAAACAGTCAAATATTATAGTTGGCTAATACAATGAGGAGTACAATAAACAGCAGATTGGTACAACTTAATACAAATGGATCAAGGATATATATTCATATACTAGGTATATATTATATATATATATATATATATATATATATATATATATATATATATATATATATATATATCTAGTATAAGAATATGTATCCTTGTATATATATATATATATATATATATATATATATATAAATATATATATATATATATATATATATATATATATATATATATATATATATATATATAATGTATATATACACCTAGTATATATATATATATATATATATATAATAATTATATATATATATACACACACCTAGTATATGAATTTGTTGTGTCAGTGTTGTTGTAAGGTTCATATAATACTCGCAGTACAGAATACATTATGACCAAATACTTTGTCTTTGTAAATATTACACATAAATATTATGTGGGCAGAGCACAATTTCATATGGATGATTATGTCCATATCATACTTAAAACGAAGTTATGCTATATTAATTAGTCCTCACTTCCATCCGTCAATGAATGTAGAGGCAGCTGTGTCATATTTTGGAGAGTTGAGTGAGTTTAGGACACACACTTGTCGACTCTGAGTGTTGGCAACAACTAGCATCCAATGCTCCCCTGCATCTACTTGTAGTGGATTTGTGGAAGCGTAGCAGCACACAGGAACAACCACATACTTGAAACTGGTCAGGTGCACCTGAAAAGCATGATTACTTTATAGTAACTGTTGTATATTGAACTAAAGCTAACTTGCAAAGGAATATATTGTTTAATATACCACAACAGTTACTATAGTAGTGGTTATAGCAGCAGCAGCAGCGGGAGAGCAATATTAGCAGGAGAAGCTTTATTTCACCATTGTTACCACTTTGATTTTCAATGGGCCATTATTGTCACACGCTCCAACATTCACAATTATAATTATATATCTTTACATAAAATACACAATTCACAACAATAATAAATATTATATATTATACAAATCAAAATTAATACATAAAATGTTGCTACAATTTTAAAAACAACAATCAATTTACCAATTATATAAAGAAATAATAAAAAATAAATACAAATTAATTTAAATAAATTTACTAGTAAACAGTGTCATTGGTGCAATCTTAGTCACTATTGTCATTAATTATTGTCAAACACATGCACAACTAAACAAATAGGTCTATGAGAGACCAGTCTACCAACTCGGTAGAGTAGGTACTTTGTTTGATATGACTATATACTTACTTTCTCAAACATCCATTCATGGTCTGTCTTGGCAGACCATTTTAGGGCGATGTGACTTGGTAAAGGAAATAGTTGTCCAGGGTTCTGATGCGCAAGCATAGATAGATATCCATTCACCACCTGCAAACAAATGCAGTTATTAATGAATAAGTGTTTATAAATAAAAAGATCAGATCACTGCAGTTGTTCTATTAAGCTTAAGAAAATGTCTGCTGTAGCTTTGTAGAGACACTTTGCTCGCATGCTCATAAAAGTAAAATTTATACATATTAGGTGTTTATTTGCTGCAAATCCTGCTGAGTGTAGTCTTCATACTTGTAAGTGTTATGGTGGAAAGCACTATTTAGCAACACAGCAGTGTCCATATCGGCAGAGCTCAAGTTGTAGTTGCCAACTACAAGGCTCTTGTGGACTGGACTTCTGACACTTGCTGTCACAGGCAGATGACTTGGCCTGACACAAAGCATGTCTACCAGTTCATCGGGACGGTCTTTGAGTCCAAGCCTCAGAGACAGCACCAGCAGGGCTGAGGTGATGTGGTAGGTGTCCATGGTGTAGCCAGGGTACCTTGTAACCAACTCACAACCGATGTTGGGAAAGTTGTCATCATTTTCATCCATCTCATTCATGAGCGCAGTGACTAGATTGGTCATCCGTTGCTTGAAAAAGTGGGCCATGTTTCCTGGAATTATTTTGGCCATGGTGCATCTGGAAGATGCCTCAAGTACATGGATGACAGATATTTCTGGAAATTCTGTCAGTGACACTGGTGTTCCAGATGGACTTCTGTCAGTGACACTGGGGTTCCAGATGGACTTCTGCTGGCTTCAGGTTCATCATCGCTCATTTTGCTGCAGCCTTGGGAAATGACACAAAAAATTTTTATCGCTTGAGTTGCAGCAACTTCTCACGTCTTGCTACTGGAGGTGGTGGAAGAACGATGTTGCCGGTGGGCAACCTGAACATTTGCCAGAACCTGGAAAGTCACAGTATTTTATAGTATATACTCAAATCATAGGCTGTTGTCACACTCACACATTTAGTTAAATTAATATTAATAAACAGGGTTGGAAAGAAAGAACACAACAGAGTGCTTTGGAGAAGAGTCGTTTCCGCCCTATGCTCTACTCAGAGGATTAAGTAAGTATCAAAAGAAATTAGACAGTGTGCAGTATACAAGTATATATTACAGAGTTACATATATTGTATATACATACTTCAAATTACCAGCTGGTTCCTGAAAATACAACTGAACAAATAATAAATTATTGTTTGAACTGGCAACTAGTTTAACTAAGTGTGTTGCTTAAGGTAGATATTAACTAATGTTTTCAAACTGGGAAAAGATACTGCCTCTTTATGGGGTAAAATATCCATCATAACAATTAATATATTATGACACTTGTTGACCAATTTTACACACCCTCTCATGAACCATTTGAACTTGTTGCACAAGACCATCTTGATGTTTGTCCAGATCCTGTTCTGTAAATGTTGGTATGTCAACATTGTCACCCGGGTCGACAACATCCATCTATGTAATAACGCAAAAGAAAAAATAGTATGGTCAATGGTGCTATCAGTATAAAATCACTCAGTGTGACCAATGCAGTACAACAAGAATGCAAATAATTACAACAAATTATCATTTCAGAAAATAATACATTGTACTAACAATAACGCTTACAAATAACAACATAAATCACTACTAGCATCATAATACATTCAGAATTACCCCACGGAATTTTTGAAAAATGAAAGCATTACTGTTCTTCCAAGGGGTCATAGATGAACCCCCTGAAAGCATGGTGGCTAAAATGCAAAACGTCTAGGAGGAAAAAACTTAACATACATACCCTCACATATACCAGCACTCTCATATTTCAGAGTACAACTGAAAGACAGTAATGTTATAATGACCTCCATAGGCGGACGTGGATGTCGGTTGAACATGAGAAAGAACGGGGTGAACTTTGTAGATCCTTGTCTCTGTGTGCGGAGACTGAAGGCCACCTCCTCAAGATATTCATCCCAGTCAGTCTGGTGCTCAGCTG
This sequence comes from Lamellibrachia columna, assembly GCA_963662155.1. Lineage (NCBI taxonomy): Eukaryota > Metazoa > Annelida > Polychaeta > Sabellida > Siboglinidae > Lamellibrachia > Lamellibrachia columna. The sequence goes on from OY759275.1 coordinate 9,870,434, forward strand.
CTAGCTTACTCAGTCTCGTCTTAAGCATCTGGTTGGTTCTGCAACATGTTTCATTTGCTATGTGGTAGAAAGTATTCCAAGTACATAATTTTATTAGCTTGTTGTCTGCTTTTGGCAGTAAAAGTGCATGTGCCAATTTAACATTTGCACACAATTTATTTTTCTTGATATGTACAATTTTGCATATGCCATTTCTGTAATTTAATCAAAAATAGTTTTATATGGACCAGATAGCAATTATGAATCATCATACACATGTCAACATGTATGTCACAAACTATTTTCTAAGAGTTTTCTTCCAAAAAAATATTATGAATAGGAAATGTTTTCACATTTTTGGCAGTAAAATTGTGATTACTAATTTCAGTGGGCAACTTACAGTCTGTGACCAATTATTTTAGTGCTTGAACAAATAATTTTCACATTACATTACATCTGCTATACTGGTAGTACCTTTCATCCAAACCATTAATCTGTGGATGATACGCAGCTGTAATCATACGCTTAATGTCAAACCTCTTCGCCAAATCAGTGTTCAACTGATTTACGAATTCTCGACCCTGGTCTGAGAGCAGTTTCCTGGGGGCACCATATCTGTAAAACAACTTAACTGTATAAGAAGTTTTGGCATAGAGAAACTATGATTTTTACTTAATGTAAATAAAAGAGAAAAACATATAAGATGTAATTAATTTTAGTCAACCATTGGCTTAGTGGAAGTATATTACTGGCCAAAGTGTGCCCTTTCTTTAATATGGATAAATAACATTGATAAGAGTTGACAATGAATTGTTTTGCACATGCCATTTTTATAATCTAATTTTTACTTGTTTTAACTTATCTGCTTAACTTATTTTATGTTTATCTAATGTATCAACTCAATGTGGTCGTTTATTTAAGTTATTTATTTAACCTAGATTTATTTTAAACATAATTGCTGTTTCCATACAAGTTAGATTTGTCTGGGAAGAAATTTGATTTTGCTGAAATATAAAAAGTGAACATAATAATTTACATGCCTGTAGATGTAGCTTTTGAGCCCTCGGGGCTGTGTGTGGCACGTGGGCTCAAAAGCTACATCTACAGGCATGTCTTAATGGAAACAGCTCCACATACTTTGTGAAGTAGTCCGTCAGGGTCAGAACATACTTCAATCCAGTCTGAGTCTCTGGTAAAGGCCCTACAAACAAAAGAACCAAGTTATGTAAAAACAAATTGTGTACCTACTTTTTAAATAGTCACTACATTTTTCTTATCAAATGGGTAACAACTAATAATTATAGTTCCAAAAGAATAGGTTAAATCCTGATATTAATTTTTCACAGATTAATTTGACTAAAAGCATGGAGATATCCATGCCATTTACTTGTGCTGTTAGAAATATAGTAATAATGACAGCAATTCAATTATTAATTATATACTACTTTACACCCACCAATGGAAAATCGTTAACCAATGTACAGTTTCCATATTTCTCTGATAAGTGGAAAAACAAATACATAACTTTGTAATTAAATAACTAAAAATAACTACCTTTGTGTGCCAATTGGTAGATCAGAGGCCATTTGTCCAAGGAAGCAAATGAACATAGAAATGGGTGACTGGACCTTGGTGCCTGGGAGGAGATACACATACAATGTCCCAAAATTAGCATATTAATATATACATGATGATGTACATCCATGTTTCAGCAGATCAACCATAGGTATGTTTGTATACATTACATAAAAAAAATGTCACTAAAATATCTACCTATAAGGTCCATCCCAACCATATGCATGGGTTCAACAATCTTTATTGGTATAAGCTTTGGAGCCACGGTCTTTAGCTTCTCATACCGCTGACAAGCATCACATCTAGCAATCTGAAACATAACAAATAAAAAAGTTAATGCACTATACATATCAGTTGTGAGAGTAAAATAAAAAAATTGAAAAAAACATTATAACAAATCACATTCATTATAATATAATGGTTCTCATAAATTTATGACAACTATAGTGTATATAGATCTAGCTGTTTAATTATTAATTCATTGCTTGATTGTTAAATTTCAATGCAAAACACACAACAATAGGTAACACTGATGTTTATAATTACATATAAAACATCTCAGACATCTATATTTTTAAACATAAAAAATTAAAGCCACCAGTTTGCTTCATAACTGGAATATAGTTGTTAAACAGTACTGTTAATGTGAACGTCACTTACGTATACCTTGACGTCGTCCTTCAACCCCTTCCAGTAGAATCGCTGGGTGATCTTATCAACTGTAGCATTGATGCCGCTGTGGCCAGCATGTGGAGCCGAGTGCATGTGCCACAGGATTCTATGCTTCTCATCAACATCAGTGATGATGCGCTGGCATATGTCTGTGTGTGGTGGATGGTAAACCAATGCTCCGGTATCTAGAAATATTTATTAAAGTCATCTAGGCATTATTTATAAAGTAATGTCAGTCAAACAATATTTACTCAATGTCGGTACTTATAGCAAGTCTATTATTCTGTAGTTGTATCGTTATTTCAGAAGGTAAATTAACTAGGCCATAGTTTACCTCCCCTTAGAAGCATCATCCAATGCAGTGCTCAAAATAGTAGTTTCTAACAATTTAACTACATGATTTTGAAACATACACTAAGTTACTTAAATTCCAGAATAGTTCTGGGTATATACATGTTAAATGTAAGTATATAATGTAAAATTCTATATTGTAAATTAACACCTGTAGATATTTTTTTTCTTCTATAAGTTTTGGTGAATGGAAGATCATTTTTATAATTTAAGCCAATGTATATGTATAATTTCCAGAGTACTAGAAATAAGCTAGTCCTTTAATTAAATGTTGAAAATAATAAATATATTTGGTGAGCATTTTCAGTTCAATATCAATATAATTATAAGAGGAGATGCAATGTTTCGGTCAATATGCCCATGCCAGGGGTATTTTTGCACAAAGTGCTATACCAGTTGGAATCGAACCAACTACGAAAACCGAGACATTAACGTCTACTCTTAACTGCAAAAAGTTAAACTGATTACTCTAAATGGCAAGTTTAGACTTTAGGGTGATGAATGTGTGTCAACTTCTCTCTTGACCCTGACATTGTCCAGGGTTATCAAAACTGCATTAGTGAGATGGCAGAAATAATCCGAAATAATGTGATAATGCGAAACATCAAAGTTAGTCAAATCAAAGCATTCTCAAAATAGTACTTCCTTTATTAATAAAGCATCAGCAGAATTATTGTTCACAATTTAAAAACACAATTATCAAATGTCCTTTTATTTTTTCGCAGATGCAGAATATGCCCAGAAAGAGACGATCAATCCATGCGTCTTTCCATAGTCTGTTCTTTGTAGAATTAACATGTTGCTGCTTAATGTCAACTTTGGAGGAGTAGGTCGTTTTTCTTTTCCAGACATCAATAAGGCAGCATTTCAACTTTATGTGCGTACTGTCAACTTTGGAGGAGTAGGTTGTTTTTCTTTTCCAGGCGTCAATAAGGCAGCATTTCAACTTCATGTGCGTACTGTCAACTTTGGAGGAGTAGGTTGTTTTTCTTTTCTAGACATCATAAGGCAGTGTTTCAACTTCATGTGCGTAGTACTGTCAACTTTGGAGGAGCAGGTTGACACCATAAAGCAGTGTTTCAACTTGATGTACCGGTCATCCTCTATAACATAGAACTCACAAAAATAAACATAGAAACAAACAGTACGTCAAATAATACATTCTGTAGTATTTGGCACCTTTATCATCTCTCCAGACACCACACAATCCTTCAAGAAGGGTAAGAAGAGCCAGTATACTGGTGATTAATAATTTTACCAGAAATCGATACTGTTGAAGAGTCATTTTATGCAATTCTACTACTAAACTGATTGCGACAACTGACATTATTTAATTACAGAATGGGTAAACCATCTAGAATTAACGACCATAACATGTTTAACTACATCACATAATCAACAAATCTAATAACATCTAAATGATTCGGGACACATTTTGCAAGTGTATGACGTTCTGACAGGGTTTATGACGTGTTGGGCATTTTCCTCTCCAAAACACAACCCTGAAAAAGATAGAAAAAACATTTAATTTGAAACATTAGATCATTTAGTCAATTATTTGAAGCTACATTGCATCATATATCATTGTTATAGTAACAAACAGTTGTTGCACGGCAATGAAAATAGCTTACCTTTTTCATGAAATATTATCGTTTCAAAGTGTTTGCAGCAAAGACGGCTTGAGATTCTGACACAGAGTCAATGTTTCTTCGACTTCATATAGCTCAGGGGATAAAACAAATCAACTAATTTAATAATACAGTGTCTGATCTCGTATACTGACCACATGACAAGGAATGACTTACACATCGGAGATTGGATTCATAGTTTGGACAGTAGGCATCTTTTGCGAGATTTAGAATTTGTCGGTCTATTTGCATAAGTACTTCACTCAAAACAACTTTTCTAACAGTTTGCTTGCATAAATTTCACAGAATAGTTGTTAGAGATTTAGCACATAGATATCTTGTGAAAAACTGTTCTGGTTTTTTTTTTTAAATGGTAAAACATAACAGATAGCACGAATTTGGGTTTACTCCCACCGCACCAGTATATACGCCGAGCAGCTGTGTGAATAGCCTCGTCCTTTTGTAGTTTTGGGAAACTACTTCACGTTGTATTTAATGAGAAAACTAAGTTTATTTGCACTCCATTAATTGATGGTAACCCAACTGATTAATAATTACGGCTATGGATCGCTAACATCTTACCCACCGTCTACTTCGTATTTGTCGTTCCTGATGGCCTTCTGTACAGCATTCTTCAAGCGCTTATTGGTACCTGCGCGATGTGTGTAATTGACAAGATAGTGTTTAATGCAACCCATATATTCCTTATATTTCTCGTCTCTTTCCTCCATTCCTATCGTCGTCATTTCAATCAAACTCAAAGGAGGCCTTCTTCAACTTATATAACTAAAAAACCCACGTGAACTAAAAACACGGCTACTCCTGGCACGGCTGTAAAAAGCGTAACGTCACAGGATATCAAATTGTCTACTGCGCCTGCGCGCGCTTGCGCAGTATGCATTTTGCGGAATCTGGGCACGCGGATACTCTGGGCCCGTCACACCGGACCTCAGCTGACCCTGTCACTGTCAGTGTCACATCGTAATTCGTTTCCGAATTTGCGTAAACATACCTCGATTGCAATGTCGGAATCAACATCGTCAAGCTCGCTTGTATACGCTTCTTGTATCTGACGCGCTGCCTCTGCTGCTGTGTATAAGCGGCGGCCGGAGGACATTTTTAAATGTCCCAAAACAATTGTTGTTGCCGCTGTCAAACTGCTGTCAAACGCGATGAATAAAATTGAGAACGGATGTTTTCAAGATACCCATAATTCCCTCTGATAGCTCTAGATGTGTATCACGTTTAGTATATAGCTTGATCACTAGATGGAAGCACATAAATCGAATTACAGCACAGTGCTGAATGAACTGACCGTCAATGCCCGACTTGAGGAGAATTCGCCTGACCGTCAATGACCGACTTGAGGGCTAAAGAGTTAATTATCTTACATGCAGGCTTATTATTAAAATTATGCTTCTTTTTCTTCAGTGCTGCCAACCTACGAACATCCCAGAATTTAACATTCTATGGTAGCGCACCCTGTCGGTTTTATGGCAGACACGTGGACTAAGGGAGGCAGAAATTTTCGCACATGGATTAACTGACTGTCTAACAATGTCTGGCGGTCGAATGTTTGAAAATATACGATGATTTCACAGGTAAATATGTTGGGTATATGGCATGTTTCAGTAAACCCACAAACATAGAGCAAACCGTGACAATGTGAATGATTTCTGAGCAGAATTGAGAATTGACCTGTATTTAACAAGATTTAACAAGATTTGCCATCCAAGCCAAAGGCCCAGATGGCAAGTGGACAAGGAAGCCATTGGCTTATCGAGAGTCCAACAATGTTCACCTACTTATAACCCGCCCTCCTGATATATGTGTCAACCTTGTTTTTAAACATATTCACGCTGCTAGCAGTTACACAATCTGTAGACAGTTTGTTCCATTCATTTATTGTCCTCTGTGAGAACGAGTGCTTCCTGATGTCCAATCTACATTGATCCTTTACTAATTTTACCTCATGTCCTCTAGTTCTGCTATCCTTCTTGAGTGAGAAAAACATATTTCTATCAATATTTTCATACCCATTCAATATCTTAAAAACTTCAATCTGATCTCCTCTTAACCTCCTTGTCTCTAGAGTTGTTAAACCACATTCTTTCAGGCGTTCTTCATAACTAAGGTCTCTAAGTTCTGGAATCATTTTAGTTGCTCTCCTTTGTATGCGTTCAAGCGTATCTATATCCTTCTTACGATATGGTCTCCATGCTTGTATACAGTATTCTAAATGAGGTCTAACTATTGCTTTATAAAGAGGTATAATTAACTTTTTTCCCTTATATGTTATGTTTCTTCTAATCAATCCAAGAATTTGATTACCCTTTGAAGCTGCAATACCACACTGCTCTGAAACTTTCATATCAGCGCTTATTGTAACTCCTAAGTCCTTTTCTTTTACAGTAGTACCAAGAACAGTAGCTCCCATTTTATAGTTTACATTCAAGTTCCCATGTCCTGTATGTAGGCATTTACATTTCCCAAAATTGAACAGCATCTGCCATTTCTCAGACCATTTCACTAATCTGTCTAGATCGTTTTGTAAATGTTGTTTATCACCATCAGTATTAACCTTTCTAAACAGTTTTGTGTCGTCCGCAAATTTCAGTACGTTACTTGTTATACTCTCGTCCAAGTCATTGATATAAATTAAGAATAATATAGGTCCTAATACTGATCCTTGAGGTACCCCACTCAAAACCGATTTCCAATTTGAAACTTCGCCATCTACTACAACTCGTTGTCTTCTGTCAGTCAGCCATTGTTCTATCCAGTCAGTTATGCTATCCCCGATACCATGGGCTTTTAATTTAAGTAGCAATCTTTGATGTGGCACTTTGTCAAAAGCTTTCTGAAAATCTAAGTAGATAATATCTACTGGCGATCCCATGTCTATCCACTTAGTGATTTCTTCCAAAAAACATAATATATTTGTTAAGCATGACCTCGCTTTAAGGAATCCATGTTGAGATGAATTTAATAATTTATGCTTAACGAGGAAGTCCACCATATGGTCTTTAATTAACCTTTCTAATAATTTACAAATCACTGACGTTAAACTCACTGGTCTGTAATTCTCTGACTTATTTCTCGAACCCTTTTTAAATAATGGTATGATGTTTGCTTCTTTCCATTCAAACGGAACAACTCCCTCTTTTAATGACAAGTTGAATACTCTTGCAAGTGGTATACTGATTTGATCTACTGTTTCCATTAGTAATTTTGGAGGAATCCCATCCACTCCCGGTGATTTGTTATCCTTCATTGCCTTTATTTTCCTAGCTACCAATTCTGGAGTTACAACTAACGGTCCTAAATAGTCAGATTTAGCCCCCTGAAATTTAGCATCAGCAACTGGTAATGAACTAATATCTTCTTTTGTAAACACTGAACTGAAGTAACCATTTAGGTCTTCCGCCATTAAAAACCCCTGTGATATTATATTTCCAGCACTGTCTTCTAGAGGTCCAACCTTGTCTTGTACGTTTTGTTTACTCCTGACATATGCATAAAAACTCTTGCTGTCAGTTTTTATGTTACATGCCAGTTTTTGCTCATAGCTTCTTTTAGATTGTCTGATTTCAGTTGTAGCTGCATTAAGTGCCTCTTTGTATTTTGCATAGTCTTCTTCCTTTCTGGTACGCCTATAAACCCTCCACATAGTTTGTTTTAGCATTATTTTTCTAATTGCCTCTTTTGACAAGTGTTTCTTTCTACACCGTTTTCCTTGTTTTCGGAAGGGAACAAATTTATCAATGATACTCTCAATTTCATATTTTAGAATATTCCAACATTCAATTGCAGTCTTATCCATCAGCATGTTATTCCAATCTAGCTGTGCTAAGTATTTTCTCATATCTTTGTAGTTACCTTTGTGGAAGTTTCTCTTGTACGTTTTCTTATTTTTACTTTCTGATTTTACATTGATGTCAAAATGTATTTGATTATGGTCACTATTACCCAATGGTTCAAATATTTTTACATTGTCCACTAATTCTTGTTGTGATGACAAAACTATATCTAATACATTTTCTCCCCTGGTTGGTTCTAGTACGTGCTGAGTAAGAAAGCTATCCTGGATTAAACATAGAAATTGTTGATCCTCAATCCCTGTGCTCTCTAGAGAATTCCATTGTATGTGTCCATGGTTAAAATCTCCCATTATGATACATTCCCCTTTACTAACTTCCTTTATAGCGTTTTTTATTTTTGTGTTGTCCTCTTCGTTTATGTTTGGACTTCGGTAAACTAATCCAATAGTTAATTTTGAATTTCCTGAAACAATTTTGCACCAAACAGCTTCATCGCAATCTGCTTCCCTTTCTAGTTTTATTTCATAAGCCTGAATAGATTCTTTAACATATAAAATAACTCCCCCGCCCCTTCTTCCTATTCGATCTTTCCTAAACATTACGTATCCTGTCAGTCCTAATTCAGCATCTGTTATATCTATGTTAGCCCATGATTCAGTTATACCAATTATGTGAGGGTCAATATCTTCTACCATAATGTTTAATTCGTTTTTCTTATTTACTATGCTCCTTGCATTTAAACATACGCATCTATAACCTTTTTCAGAGATGATTTTCGGATGATTTGATATTGGTTTATCTGTGCTAGTGGCCTCTTGTTCTGCTTGAGACACCTCTAGGTAACCCCCCTGCACTTCTAGTTTAAAGAATGTTTACTTCCAAAAATATTTGTCATTGTACCCAAGTCGCTATCTACTGCTGCTGAAAGTTTGTCCGCGAATACTGCCGCCCCCTTTCCACTTAAATGAAGCCCATCCTTCATGTACATATCAGCCCTCCCAACAAAACTTCCCCATAAATCCACAAATCCAACTTCCTCTTCCCTACACAGCCTCTGGACTAACATGTTAATTGCCATCCCCCGACAATTTCGATATTTATGACCCCTCCTGCCCATTACAGGTAAAATCCCTGACAGTATTACCTGCTCAACCCGCGTCTGTTTTAGTGTTCTGACCAACTGCCTATATTTCCTAACAATGGCATTCGGTATTTGGTATTCCAAATGTAAACAAACTGATTGGAGTTAGACCGCAATTGTTTTTCATGTGTGTGCGTGTGTGCGTGCGTGCGTGTGTGGTGTGTGTGTGGGTTGGTGGGTGTGTGTGTGGGGGGTGTGTGGGTGGGTGTGTGTGTGTGTGTGTGTGGGTTGGTGGGTGTGTGTGTGTGAGGTGTGTGTATGGGTGGGTGGGTGTGTGCGGTGTTCGGTATGTGTGCGTTGTTTGTGTTTATATACAGCTGAATATGTATTGTTATTAACATTGATGTCGATTGGAACCACTGGTAATATGAGGATGTATTTCCATACCCGGCTATAGGCCTGGCTACTTTGTTAGACTTTGATGGACATCACATATTTAAAAGAGATGCAAGTTTGTGATGTTGACTAAAGTTCCTCAGAATGTCATTTACATGATGGCAATGATTGTGAGGAAGTTTAAGATTTGTTGATGTTTCAGTTTTATTTTAATCAGACAAAAGTTATCGTTTTCTTTTAATCAGACTCGCTCTGTTCGTGAATTGCTTCGCGTACGGGGGCGGCTGACGGTTGTCGCTGCTGTGCGCCGAGCACTGACAGCAGCTTTCAAGGATGAGTAGGTCGACTGGCTGTAGCGGACGGTGGTCTTCAAGTGTACATGGTCTACGTTACGTTCAGCGTCTTGTAAGGTGTATCGTAGCTCAAAGTTCTCGCTTCGGAAGCTGTACACACATTTTGCGAATTTGTCATGGTCAAATGTTTAGTGGGTTGCTCCGTAGTAGAGGATGTCGCGGTGTTCATGGGTCTCTTTTGGCAATGATGGCCTGATGTACACTCTGTTGAAATCAGCATCATCTCGGAGACGATTTCTGTCCATGAGAACTTCGTCTCTGGTGGCTTCATTCAGGAAGGTGATTTTCATAAGTGGACGTCTTCGTTTGCTTGCTGTTTTGGGAATCGGAATACATGTTGTATATTGTAATTGTAATTAGGTGGCATGCACATGTGGTATCGTCTCGACGTCGTTCTTGTTTCGTGTGTGTTTCAATGTAGGGGGCACCAGTGACAACTATTGATGCCTTCACATCGTCGGATTCAGAATGGTCCGACTGTCTGTTTTCCTACGTGTTGCCATATTGCGTTTGGCAATATCCCCACTTAAAGTGGGAGCGTCGCTAGCAGGTTTCGTGGGACGGGCTTCTTCGAAGGATTTCACAAAGGCTTTTGCCGTTATCTCGGCAAATGTTGGAGTAGGGAGGTCACATGTATCGGAGTCTGGGATTGAGCCAACCATGGTAGTCGTTAGTCAAGTGTATGTTCTATGGAGCGTATGGTAGTTGTGAGGTTGTTGTGTTGTGTGGAGTTGTCGGGTTGCTTGTCAACACAGGCATGGCACCAAAACAGAAACGACTGTGAGTTAACAATATATATATATTTAATTTGATTCGCCCGTATCTGATGCATGAGCCGAGATAGGTGAGAGGTTGGCCTAGAAGACAGGTGGGATGTGTTAAAGACACATCCCACCTGTAATGTGTAAGTAATCTTACAACATGATAGTTAATAATCTTACAACATGATAGTTAATAATCTTACAACATGATAGTTAATATGGATTCATTGTTCGTGTATCTTTCAATGTATAATTACGATGTTGTTTTTATTCAGTGTCCTTGTGGTTTTCCGTCTGGTCTGTAGTTGAGCCAGACAAATATCACGCATCCACTTCACTACATTTCACCAAATTTAGGCGTTGTTATTATGGAAATTACAGATGGTTATGTTTATATTATTTATACGGGCGCATTTGATGCTCAAGTAATACTTATGGATATACAAAACAAGACATGATGTTCTGCAGCCTGAAATCTACCATTGCAGTTCGTATTCTGCTCTGTAGCAAAGGACTGAAATACGCGAGGTATGTTCGCACATGACTGTGCAGTCATGCCCGAATACCCTGAAGCCTATCTGCACACCAGTGATTAATACATAATATTTTATTGATAACATATACGTTTTTCTTAGTTTGGTAATTGGCAGTTGTAAACTACTAAATATACATATTAGCAAGGTGAAATTTTAACCTTCTGGCATAAACAGTTCATTAGTTATGGCATGTAATACCTTAGATGTGCAGACATGCCCCACCTTCCCCTACCACACTTAGGTAGCTGGGGACAGGTCATTATTTCAGTTTCGGGTTCATGTCAATCAAATAAAGTGGCAGTGATCTAGAGATGGTACACCGGGCCACCTTTTGCGATTTTTTGCTCCCAGAAAAATATTTTAGATAGGGAACTGGACAACAGTTATAGTAGTCAGAGGATTACGTTACTTATGACTGGCTGACTGCATGGGGGCATATGTGTATGTAGACAAAATCATTTTGCTTTTGGCAACGTGTTGATTTTCTTTAAAAAGAAATTGTAGGATTTGACAAAAACTCTGTAGCAGGTCAGTGATATGACATGCAACTTAAGCCATTGTGATAAAATCTGAATGGTTATGCATACAGTACTAGAAAACGTTAACATGGTCGCTATGGAAAACAAATAATCATCTGTCCCTAGCTCTTTCCCAAGTTGGCTGTATTTTATATTCAGGTATGAATGTAAATGTGCTTACACTCTACCAGAACTGCAACACATGAACATATTTTTGTATTTGTTCTACATTACTAGCATTATTATGACCTTTTGTTGATAATAATTCACAGTGTACAGATTAATATGTTGACATTGCTACTTTTGCATTTGTAACCTTTTTAGCGAGTTAATTTGTTTTATCACAGTTCCTGCTTTATAACCAGTCTAGTATTCATAAGATTAACCTGTGTGTGGTAATTTCTTTGTGGAATGTGTGTACATGTGCGTGTGTGAGGTTGTCCATCACCAATTTAAGTTAAGCACAATGAACTGATTGTCATTGATAATGTTTGGAATAAAATTGTGACTTTTATGAATGTCAGTATACGTTAACTAATATTAGATTGTTTAATTATTTTAAAGCAGTTGTTAGAAGGTAATAGTAAGGAGATGTATGATTATTGATGACACATAATGGTTATTACAATAACAATAATATACCAAATTATGATTTATGTTCTAATATTTGCTTCTACCATTTATAAAATCAGTTTGATGAAGATGCACTCAGCTGCTCTAAAACTCCATCCACTGATTTAGCCCAATGTGAATCAGGTATGTTGCTATTTAAATCTGTAGTGTGTGGATAGTTCAAGTATTATATCATGTTTAAATCTGTAGTGTGTGAATAGTTCAAGAATTATATCATGTTTAAATCTGTAGTGTGGGGATAGTTCTAGTATTATATCATGCGCTGTTGGTTTAATAAACAAGTGCATACGTTTTTTTTAAATCACTAAAGAATCAACTTTAATAAATTAGGCATTTATAATGCGCTGTGTATCCGGGTAAAAATCTGCTCAAAGGTGCTAAAAAACATTGAGCATTAGACTGGATCACCTTGGAAAGTGTGATGTCATAATAATATTCTAGACTGGAACACTTTTGTCTTTGCAGATTGTTGACCGGATCCAGTCAAAAGTAATGTAATAGTTCATCTGATGATTTCATAGAAAGTAAATAAAAAAATTTGTCCAAACGAGCTAACATGTCAAATATGATTGTGTCTCTTCCGACCACTTACCTCTATGCTTTACTATATATGCCAAGTTATTACCTTCCTCTGAAGCCCCCATACAGGAGCAAATTCAAGCACCCTGGCCTGTGTGGAATGCTGCCTCCCCCCAGGATTTCCATAACTATCATACACAAACTGGTTTGCTTTTATCTGCTATTGATGTACCTCATGAGGTTTTAAGATGTACTAACCCTAATTGTAATGATTGAAGTCCATCGCACTTTGCTAAGCAATCTTTACAATGATATTATAATATTACTCAAAGACGCTGCCGAGGTAATCCCTACTAAGGCTAACAACACGTCTTCTAAGTATACTGTTCTTGGCTGGAACGACCTAATCAGAGACTCCCATCAAGCTGCTAGATAATCCTCTCTCATCTGGCGGTCTGCTGGGAGTCCTCGCCATGGTCCCTTGTATGATATAATGCAAATTAGACGTGCCCATTTTAAACGCAACTAAAGACTATGTGAAAAAAATGCTGAAATTCTTAAAGCTGAGTGACTTGCTTCTAAATTATGTAATAATGACTTCAAAAACTTCTGGAAGGACATAAAACATATGAACAGGCCCTTAGCCAGAAATAAAATTTTGCCAGTCTTGAAAATTCTAAAAAACCTTAAACGCGCGAACGGCTTCCATGGAAGCTGTTCGCGTCATTATTGGCCCAATCATTATTGGCCAATGCTGGTTGATATAGTGACAGCAATTACTGGCCCGTTTGGTTTTTGTACTGGTAAGTCAGTGCAAGTTGAGCAAATGTCAAATGACAGCCATTATTGACCGAATTAGGTTTTTTCAATGGCAGGCCAAGTCTGGTTTAACCATTATTAGCCCAATCTAGTCTTACTAACTGTGCAGCGAGGTCGGCGTTATCCCCTGCACAGTAATACTAATAGAAGAAGAGCCAACACATGAAGGTTCACGAAAAAGTAACTTGAAACTTTATTTTAAATATATAAACATGGAAGTAATGTCTTAAGCATCTTAAGACTTTAAGTACATGCATGCAAACACGTCTAATATCAACAAATATGATTAATTTACAATCACACTCAAAATCAAATGCTTGTCACTAAACGTAAAACAAGACAACAAGTAACAATAGAAGATATAGCACTCAGTAATATAACTGGTTTTGAAAGTAATACATTGAAATATTACTTCTTTGATAAAACAGCAACCATCCAGATTCAGTATTGCCTATTGTATTGGACAAAAAAACAATAAGAATTTACTACACTGCTATACTGAGCACAGCCATAATCGTTCGTTGTTTGCCTGGCGTTTGAGCTGAGGAACTGGGAAACTGCTGCCGATGGTAGGTCCTACACGCCGGTAATGTATGTGAATCGGAGCACGAATCAGACTCAATTTCAAAGTTTACCACGATCGCGCTTGGCCACTGCAGAGTGCCAGCGGTGGGCGACAATACAGTAGGAAGCGGCAGGCACATCAACATTATGGATCTCCACCAACGTAACAAAGGATGCTGACTCGGACTGTTCAGGGACAATCGCAAGAAAGCTGCTTTTATTCACGTTTATGAAAAAGGCATCGATTGTCGTGAAAGTTGACGTTGACATATCGCATCTTTTCACTCGCATGGTAGGTGCCATTTTGAACTCGCCCCACGACATCCGGGTGACGGGACGGTTTCTTCAAATGAGAGCGCCAATGGATAGGCACTAAGAAAGGCCATATAAACGCGTTTCCCAACCAATTACATCCACGATTACAATGAATAGTGATCAACCGCAATATAATTATTTTCCAACCCTCTCAAGGTTAAAAATATATAGTCTTATAGATCGGCGGTATTCGCTATTCTGCCGCCGACAACAATCGTCGAATCACGACAGCGTGCGCTAAGAGTCACAAAGACAATTCAAACAATTTTATTATGAAAAAAAATTAATCTTGTAAAAAGAAAAACCCGTCTTTTATTTTTATATTACCCGTCGTGGTAAGACATTTTCAAGACGGGCAGACGGGTCTCTGGCTAATTAAGGGTCTGCATATGAATAATGCCAGGTTGCCAAATCCTAGCAATGTTGGTGGTGCTTCTGGTGTGGAAAATGTAAAGAATATGTGGCTTCATCACTACTAGTCCCTATTTAACTCTATACATGTACCTGGTTCTCCAGCCAACATCAAGAAGATCAAAGAATGCTGTAGCAATGTGTAGGCTGTGGGTGGTAAGCTTATGCCTAAATTAAGAATAGACCACTGTGAAGCAAATTTGAAAATAAAATTGCGTTTATTACAGTTTAACTACTAAAATTATACAAAACCAAGTTTCTCAGTCCTTACACAATTTGCACTACTGATCTAACTTCGGTACCTCATCAAAGTATAAAATGTCAACCGAAAGTTCAAAATACAACCAAAAGCAAGAGCGTTAAGAACAACAATAAAAGGTAAAAGAACAGATGACATTAAACACAATAATAAAGATGACCTAAAAGACGACTCAAAATAAGACTTAAAAGATGACTTAAAAGACGACTTAAAAGACGTCTTAAAAGACGACTTAAAAGACGACTGGCCACAATCAGGAGTGGGCCAGGACTTGCGTTCGCCTGTACAAATACAAAACCGAACAAGTAAGCTATTTGCATATCATAGTGTCCAGTGTAAGATGACACATCAACATATGTTAAATACCATATTTCCAACACATTGGTGTTGTTCACAATATTGTCTGTAAAATACCTGTTTCTTATTCAGTACTAATATATAATCATACTTGTAGGTATTAATGTAATACTATACTCTACATGTAAAACACCCTTAATATAATAAATTCAACAGTCAACAATGTCTTCAATTTCACATGTGCATGCCCTGACTAGCCTAGCAGTCATTCCACTGTTGTTTACAAGCAAGTCTTGGACTCTGCTCAACTTACAGGTCTCTAGGGAATACTCAAGATCAGCCCTCTCCCAGCCACCTCCTAGAGCAATTAATCAATGTAACTTCTAAGGGAGAGAGGGTACCAGACTGATCCTGGCTTAACTATAGGGACAGTTACATAATACCTATATACATGCACAATTTATGCTTGCACCATGTCTATCACATCTTATAACATATTAACTAAAACAGTAGCACCACTAAACATGATCAAAACTTAACTTTCTAAAGGGATCTGTAGGTTTACCAGCTACTGACTGCAAGTGGTCAAAATCTCATTAAGCCCTGTTGGGCATTCTTCCCTAAGGTCCAAGGACCACTTATTCCTGATCTTCCACACATTAGTAATCAAAGTCACCACTAAATAATTATAACTGATAAAGTAAATACCTTGACATAAACAGATGGACAATTCTCTATCACACAGTATGATACAATTATAAATTGAAAACATTGCTTAATAAGGTAGAAAACATCATTTAGGGACTTACCAAAACAGAGTTGTCATTAACTGTAGAATCAAGCCTGGCCCACTGGGGCAGGGCCCCTTCCACTGACCCCTGTCTCTAGGGTAAAATTTATGTTTAAACAACTGAATTATTAGTAATAAGACCAACTACCTACACAGTAAATACAACTAATTACAGGACAAATAGTCATAGCAATAACAGTTCACTAACTATATTCTCTAAATTACATTACCCTGGGTGCTGCCATCATGTGGTGGGTAACTAAACTAATCGAACCGACAAGTGACTATGTCACATCCACCCCACTTTTGCTAACATTGCCTTAATGTTAACTAAACACAAGTAATGTTAATTCTAGTATCCATTCAAAGCCGAACGTGGCTCTCTAAAACGGTTCGAATGCCATCCTGCCGTTGTTCGTGACGATCGCCGCACTGTTGTAATGTCCTCATGTGATTTTTCTGCCTCAGAGGTGTCTGTCGTTACGTCACAGCCATCGTTGATTGGACTGTCGCCGCTGTCATCACTGCTGCTCACGCGTTGCAGTGGTTGTGGAAGTGAACTTCGTATTATGCATCTCCACTGCAGTCGCTCGTCGTCGGATAATTCTTCATGACGGTCAGGGTCTACTGTCTTCTCATCAGAAAGACAGGGCAGCTTCCGCCTCGTTGTTGTTTCTGGTTGGGGACACAATCGAAGATCCACCCGATTCACAGTTCGCAATTCTCCAAACCCGTCAGCTGGTTCGATCACGTACACGTCGTTCTTTCCCTTTCTCGCAACAACTTTGTATACTTTTCCTTCCCAAACATCTTGGATTTTGTTACGACCTCGGATGTCACGTTTTCTACGGTATACTCGTTGTCCAAACGACAAGGGAAGATCACGTGCCTTGCAGTCGTAGTGTTTCTTACGACTATCAGCTTCGTGTACCAGCTGTCTTCGTGCAAGTTGATAGGCTTCTTGCAATCGTTGGTGACGGGAAACCCAGTCACTTGGTTCCACCTCCTGTTCTCCTGTACCCAGCAGTAGGTCGATTGGTTGTCTAGAATCTCTGCCAAACATCAGGTAGAATGGTGCGTATCCCGTGCTGGAATGTGGAGTCAGATTGTAGGCGTTGACCACTTCGTGTACATGCTCAGCCCACCTTCTCTTCTTCTTCTCCGATAATGTTCTCAGTAGATCATGCAGTGTCCGATTAAACCGCTCGCATTGGCCATTTCCAACTGGGTGGTAGGGAGTAGTATGAGAACGCTGAATTCCATATAGTTTGCAAAGTTCACTTATTAGCACTGAATCGAAGTTGCGCCCATTGTCGCTGTGTATCCTCTGCGGAATACCGTAAGGTTCAAACCATTGTGTAACCAGTGCCTTGGCTACTGTCTCTGCTTTCTGGTTTCGGGTTACCACTGCAACTGTGAACTTTGTAAAGACATCGGTGATTATGAGTACATTTTCCCGACCATCTGACGAGGGCTCTAATACTGTGTAATCGATGGCGACCACCTCTAGGGGTCGTGTAGCAATGAGCCTTCCCAGTGGTGTTCTCATCTTCTTTGCGGGAAATTTACCAAGCGTACAACGCTCACACAGATTAATCCATGTTTGTACATCTTTGTGTAACGTCGGCCAGTAGCAGCGTGCTCTCACCAGTTTCTCTGTTCTCTCCACTCCTTGGTGACCTTGTTTGTTGTGCAAACTTTCTAGTACGCTATCTTCCAAACATCTTGGCAGCAACAATTGATAAATTTCGCCAACTTTAGAGTCTAGCACGCGCCGGTAGAGAACTCCATTTGTTTCCACAATGTGATCCCATTGGCGTACCAACTGGATCACATTTGCTGTCTCAGATGATTTCTCGTCCATCGTCGGGCGTCTTCCTATCTTCCGGTAATAGATGAGTCTACCAATGGTGGAATCAGCAGCCTGTAATTCTCCCATTGCCTCTTTCGGCAGTCCTGGCAATGTTGTTGTCGCCTGTTCTGCGGGATCTGTCTTTACCTTGCATTCACAACACTTAGCAATCTCGCGATTGGCGGATTCCTCCATCACCGCTACCCTCAGATTCACTGGCAAGTGAGACGTCTGTGTGACCATAGCAAGGCTAGCTTCAACAGTGGGGATGTTGATGCATGCCTTGTTGCATTCACTAAGGCATGACAATCCGTCAGCATTAGCATTACAGCGACCAGGGCGATACCGTATGTCGAAGTTGAATGGTGCCAAAGACGCAGCCCATCTTTGCTCAACAGCTGTCAACTTTACTTTCTTGTTCAGGTACGTCAGTGGATTGTTGTCCGTGTAAACAGTGAATGTTCCACCAAGCAGGTAATCGCGGAACTTTTCGGTCACAGCCCATTTTAAGGCTAGTGTCTCCAATCTCATTGCAGAATAGTTGACATCATTCTTCTCAGCACCCCGTAAACTACGACTAGCATATGCTATCACATGCAGTTTTCCTTCTTGCATCTGGCTTAGGACAGCTCCCAGCCCCTTGTCACATGCATCTGTCTCAATAATGAATGGCAGATTATAGTCGGTGAATCCTAGTACTGGTGTTGTCGTCAGTGTTGTCTTTAAAGCATTGAATTCTGTTTCACATTCGTCAGTCCAACATTTCTCTAAGTCGTACATTTTGCTGGTTCTTCGCTTCCCTTTTCCCGCCTTGCAAGCATCGGTTACCACTCGGTGTAGTGGACTCGCGATTTGAAGATAAAATTGCGTTTATTACAGTTTAACTACTAAAATTATACAAAACTAAGTTTCTCAGTCCTTGCACAATTTGCACTACTAATCTAACTTCGGTACCTCATCAAAGTATAAAATGTCAACCGAAAGTTCAAAATACAACCAAAAGCAAGAGCGTTAAGAACAACAATAAAAGGTAAAAGAACAGATGACATTAAACACAATAATAAAGATGACCTAAAAGACGACTCAAAATAAGACTTAAAAGATGACTTAAAAGACGACTTAAAAGACGTCTTAAAAGACGACTTAAAAGACGACTGGCCACAATCAGGAGTGGGCCAGGACTTGCGTTCGCCTGTACAAATACAAAACCGAACAAGTAAGCTATTTGCATATCATATATTTGAATCCTTGATATTATCCAGGGTTTCTACTTTTTTATCTATATGTGTAAACCAATTTGGATTTAAAAAGCATCACTCAACTGAAATGCTC
Source organism: Lamellibrachia columna (assembly GCA_963662155.1). Lineage (NCBI taxonomy): Eukaryota > Metazoa > Annelida > Polychaeta > Sabellida > Siboglinidae > Lamellibrachia > Lamellibrachia columna. Next base: position 9,889,896 of record OY759275.1, read on the forward strand.
ATATTTTTATTAAAAGAACTCTTTCGACACTACATAGCGAATGGCTCATCTATGTATGTCATTATGCTGGATGCCTCTAAGGCCTTTGACAAAGTCAATCATAGTAAGCTATTCACCAAACTAATTGACCGGGGATGTCCTTCTGTTATTGCGCGCATTCTTTATTACTGGTACAGAACTCAGAAATTCACTGTCAGATGGTGTTGTAGCTTCTCAGAATGTTTTACCGTTTCAAACAGTGTTAAGCAGGGTGGAATCCTTTCTCCACATCTTTTTAACGTTTACATGGATGACTTAAGTGTAAATTTGAATAAATTACAAATTGGCTGTCTTTGTGCAGGAACCATAATGAATCATATGATGTATGCCGATGACCTTTGTGTTCTTTCACCTAGTGTTGCTGGGTTGAGAAAACTCACCAATTGTTGTGCCGAGTACGGCAATATGTTTGATATAACATACAATGCCAACAAATCTTTCTGTATGGTTATTGATAACAAACCTAGGGACAAGAAAAATATTCATCCTGTTGTTATCAATAACCATACACTACCTCACACTGAGAAATGTAAATACCTTGGCCATATTATAAACAATAACCTTACTGATGATGACGATATTGCCAGGCAGTAAAGATGTATCTATGCGCAGGCAACTGCTTTAGCCAGAACATTTAACTTATGCAACAGTTCCATTAAACAACTTTATTTAATTCATACTGTGGTTCAATGTATACCTCAAGTCTTTGGTGTAATTTTAAAAAAACTGAGTCTGGAAGGTATTATTGTTGCTTATAACAACAGTTTTATAATTTTACATAACTTATCACCCCGCTGTAGTGCAAGTCATATGTTCGCTACTAATTATGTCAAATCCTTTAATGAACGCATTCGCTAATAAATTTTTAGCCTTTTATGCCGGTTAGAAGAATCCGACAATATACTTTTTGTGAATTATTTTCACACTTTTATTTATTATCGAAGTCCATTGATTAAACATTGGATTGATCAATTGTATGCTTTTAATTCATGATGTTTGTACTTTTATACAAATATATTTTTTATCCTGACTTATTTTATATATATTTTTACTGCATGTCATGTATGTATATGTATGTATATTTATATTTTTTTCTCACTACATGTACCTCTATTGTTCAACATGTGTGTATATTTATGTTTTTTTTAATTGTATGTATATATATGGGCTCTTGCCTGAAATAAAACATTATTATTGGATATTAGATGGGATTGTTAGGAGGTAGGTAGATACAGCTACTTGTACTTTTGCATACATACTTGATGTATGTACAAGCCACATTTTTTATTGAATAAATCAAGTAATCCAGATGGTCCACACGTACACTCACATGTACACATGTACACACACATGTACACTCACATTTACACACGCTCGCACACATGTACACACGTACATACACACGTACACACACATACACTCACATGTACACTCACATATACACACGCACACAATTAAATTCACCAAACGTATTTTTAGACACTAGATTTTTTTATGAAACAGAATACGGCAACAGCACTGTTGTCTGGCCTCCATACGGTCACAACCCGAGAGTCACTCTGGTGACAATGAAAATGACAATGACAGTGTCACACACTTGGCTCGTCAATGTTCTCTCCTCGAACACTCCCATCATCATCACCATCGTCTTCTACCGCTTCCTCCTCCTCCTCTTCAGCCTGTGAAACAAAGAATGTCAGTGCCATGTTAACTATATACACATGATGTCACCATTGTAAGGGATGTTCTCAAAGGACTCTACACAATATTAGGGTCTAGCAGCTGTTTACTAAGGACAAAGACATTTTCTACAATATGTCGAGATATTTATACACTCATTTACCATGCTTGGCTGTGGGGGTTAATTGTCTACCGTTGATAACAGGATTTATTCAGATTTTAGCTGGTATCTGGTAGAACAATACAATGGCAATCCATTTATACTGGGGCCAGGAATTTGTTCTGGAAGTTGCTGCTTTGCCAACCCCCTAATGCCAGGCATTTGTTCCGGAGGATGCCACAACACCAACCCCCAATGCCAGGCATGTGTTCTGGAGGATGCCACTATGCCACCCCAATGCAAGGATTGCGTTCTGGAGGATGCCACATTGCTAACCCCCTAATGCCAGGCATGTGTTCTGGAGGATGGTATTATGCCAACCCCCTAAAGCCAGGTATTTGTTCTGGAGGATGCCACTATTCCACCCCTCTAATGACAGTGACAGGCATTTGTTCTGGAGGATGCCACTATACCAACCCCCAATGCCAGGCATGTGTTCTGGAGGATGCCACTATGCTAACCCCCTAATGCCAGGCATGTTTTCTGGAAGATGCCACTATGTCAACCCCCAATAGGCAAGTGTTCTGGAGGATGCCACTATGCCACCCCAATGCAAGGATTTTATTATGGAGGATACCACTATACCTCCCCCCGATGTCAGACATTTCCTGGTTGACGGGGGAGATTCTACCCTGCACAATGTACACATTGAAAATGGTTAATGGAAATGGTTATTAGTATAATATATCTTGTGCTGTGTTCCAGTGCACTCGTATTTACCATGAATACGAGTTCATGACATGTAAATAGAGTTCACAACCCCCAGTCAAGTTGTTACCAGTTGAGAGCTCGAAAGTTGAAAGGGAGCCCGAGTAGGGGGTCGTGAACTCTGCTGACATGCCATGAACTCTGCTGACATGCCTTGAACTCGTATTCACGGTAAAAATGAGCGCACAGAAAGCAGCATTAAAGTAAGTCAAAAGAAAACGTCTAAAAGAATGTGATTGTTGTCATTTCCCACTAGCTTGTGACGTCAGTCATTGGCAGAAGTGTCTGGGATTGGTGGGACACCAATTCATGGCGAAATCAATAATTTAAGCTATAACAATTGCAAAATTTACCAACTGAAAACGAATGAGAAATCGACATGACACATACACTCAAATTCTGATTTATACCATTTTATACTGTTAATTTTAAGTTTATTAAAAAACGTATATATACAAAATATATTTCAGGTATTGATGGTTAACAACTTTGTTTCTATTTCACAATAATTACCCCATGGCGTGACTCTTTTCAAATTTAGTAGCATCTGTTTAAAACAACTTGTTTCGGTTCTATATTTACAAGCTGACATTTGTTTGTTCTGGATTTCCCGCAAATTACTCATTATGTCATAAAATACAGTCAAATATAATAAATAAACATTATTTCACATATTTCCTGTACATAAACAAACCATATATAAAGAAATCAATATTTTAGACCTCATAATAATGTCCATTGAGCAACTTCATGTGTGCATTAGTGCCCTGCATGGGCTGTGCTTTGGGCCCATGGGCTGGGCCAGGCCTTTACTAAATTTCTAAGGGCCGGGCATGGGTCTACACGTTATGGGCCTGGGCTGAAAAAATTAAACACTGGTCTTTGGCTGGGCCTGGGGTGAACGGGCCAGGCCTGATCCTGATTAAAAAACCGGGTTAGTTTTGTTTTACAAGCATGAGTGCACACACACACACACACACACACACACACACACACACACACACACACACACACACACACACACACACACACACACACACACACACACACACCAGTATAAATAACAAAATCACCATAAAAAGTGTCTTATTTATTAAACATTCAAGGGTGCATTCCATTCAAGTCTTCCTGTCTCAAACAATGGGAATTAGCAGGCAGGTGACTTAATTGACCAATCTCTGTAAATAAACCTTGTCCACTGAGAAAGGCAACTAAATAAGGTTGAGTGGTCTGGCATATTTGCTTAATAAGAAAGATTTGGACAGTGACTGTTAGCATTTGGTAGGAAGGTATGAAACTTCAATATGACAGGGACTGTAGTTAGCAAGAGGAAATGCAGCCTCAGACTCAGCAGTGTAAAAAAACATTCTATTCCCCAACAGCAATGTGAGCAAGTAGTAGTAGACCATAACAAGTAGTAGTAGACCATAACAAGTAGTAGTAGACCATAACAAGTAGTAGTAGACCATAACAAGTAGTAGTAGACCATAACAAGTAGTAGTAGACCATAACAAGTAGTAGTAGACCATAACAAGTAGTAGTTGAACATAACAAGTAGTAGTAGACCATAACAAGTAGTAGTAGACCATAACAAGTAGTAGTAGACCATAACAAGTAGAAGTAGACCATAACAGGAACACACAATAATAGACAGACTCAGTATTCATTCAGTATTTATGAGAACGTATACATCAAGCAATGTTCAGATAATATATAATACTCTTTTATAATAATATATATGTTATATTTTATTTAATATTATATTTACTAAAATAATACATATTATGAATACAGCATAATTGTGTTTCTTTTTTATTACAAGATAACATATATTCTTCTTAATTGGTGGCTTGTGCATTGTCACGGCGCTTGCGGGCCACAGGCTTACCCGTCTTTCACGGGTATGACCCGGGTATGGGTCTGAGACACGTGGGCCGGGCCTGGGCCAAACGTTAATGGGCGTGAGCTACATCTGGGCCTAAATTCTAGTTTGTGGGCCTGGGCCAGAAATATTTTTGCTGGCGTGGATGCTAACTGCGGCCTAATTGCGGGCTGGGCAGGAACTTATGTCGATGTTAGACGTAGATCACGTAACTCAGGAACAATCGTAGAAAGCAGAGTTGTTTGATTTAAATCATTTCATTTAAATCATTGATTTAAATCATGATTTAAATCACTCCAAAAAAAAATCATTGATTTAAGATTTTTATAATCGCTGATTTATATGAATTTAACACAAATAATTGTTTACAAGCTTCAAGATCAACAAAGTTTGGTATGTTTTTTAATACAAAAGCACAATGTGCACACACATGTGTAGTTGTATTGTCATCAGGTAGCCTGAGTCAAATATTTTATGACATTGTGTATGTTTGAGCTATTCCCTTTCTGAATGCAGTGAAGCCACACAAACTTGTCTTCAAGAGGAAGTATCTTTTCAAGTCAGAAACCCTAAGTTAAAGTCCACTTAGAGCTTCTGCAGCTGTGCTGGTTGTTACCAATTCAGTATGTTGACTCAAGTGAGACATTCTGGGCTAATGTGTGTTTATCTGTACCAGTTTGCAGTCTGGTTGGAGACCCATAGACTACACAGAGCCCTGGACAGGTGCTAATTCACCCTCTCAGCAAACAATAATTATTACTGCTGCAGCCACAGACACACAACATGCTTTCATTTCCATGACAAATTATTCAATTACAGGTGGTGAGGCGTTGTGGACATTGCCTAATGTCTTTATATAAGCAAAAATCATATACCCTCTGTTAAGAAAAGTACCCAAATCAATTTGAATAGAACACATTTGAAAGAGTTTATAAATATAAACATCTATATAAATGTCTATATACCAGAAAAATAAACCATCAGAGGAATACAGTAATACATATTTTGATAAGAAACAAGTTGAGGGATTGGTATAGATTGAGATAAAATATGTGGATCACTCTTAAACTTTTGGAATAGTATCTGAATAATAATAATAATAATCAACTTCTATGGCGCCTATATCCTCAGGAACCTGAGCTCAGAGGTGCAACAAAACAGAATCATTAAGCATAATCGTGAACAGGGACGTGCAAAAGTCAGTATCAGAACGAGGGACAACCAAACATTTATGGTGGAAATGCAATTTGGAATAAATGTCTTGAGTTTTTTTCGGAAAATACCAACAGTTTCAGATGTTTTCAAACTGATAGGGAGTTCATTCCAGACCCTAAGCGCAGCGACAGAGAAAGCACGTTTACCCAAGTTAAGTTTTGTTTTAGGTACAATAAGTTGTGAAATTGATGATCTGAGCTGCCTAGGGATATTTGAAAGGTGCAGGAGACTAGCCAAGTAGGGTGGTTGTTGTGTAGGTAGAGCACGATATGTAAGAGTGGATAGCTTAAAATTAATTTGATAAGAAACTGGAAGCCAGTGCAACTGTTTAAGTAGTGGTAGTGATGGTGAAAACTGAGGCGCCATGAGAACTACACGTGCCAGACAATTTTGTACTCGTTGGAGTTTAGCCAAGTCTCTTTTAGCAATGTTATTTAGTAGTGAATTATAATAATCAAGGTGGCTACTAATTAATGCCATTGATATTGTTTTAGCAGTAGATATAGATATGTGATGCCGAATTCGACGGAGATCACAAATATGATAGAAACAGGATTTACATATTTGAGAAATATGCTGGCGAAAGTTGAAGTCACTGTCAAAGACAACACCAAGATTGCGAACAGTATCTGATGAGAATGTATCACTGCCAAGCAGTTTAACTGGAAAATGGTTGATGACTCTATTTCGTTGTTGTTTAGTACCAATAATAATAAGGTCTGTTTTATCTGGATTAAGCTTTAGCTTACTTGATTCCACCCAAAACAAGATATCAATAAGACAATCACTTAAAGTCGAAACAGATTCTTGTACATTTGATTGTGAAAGTGATATGTAAACCTGTGTGTCATCAGAATAAAGGTGATGACTGAGATTATGATTAGTAATGACTTGGCTGAGCGACGTAGTATATAAGCTGAACAGAACAGGGCCAAGGACGTAATCAACTGGATAGAAAAGTGGCTTAGACACAGAAGACAGAGAGTAATAGTAGATGGTGAGATTTCAAACTGGAAATCTGTTTTGAGTGGGGTACCACAGGGATCAGTATTAGGCCCTATACTGTTTTTAATATATATAAATGATTTGGAGGATGACATATCTAGCAAAGTACTAAAATTTGCAGATGACACAAAAGTATTCAGAAAGGTTACTAATGATACAGATAAACAAAGTTTACAGGATGATCTAGACATTTTTTTTAAATGGTCAGAAAAATGGCAAATGTTATTTAATTTTGGGAAGTGTAAATGTATACACATAGGACATGGAAATATGGCAGGCCGATAGGGCCATAAACGCGAAGATAGTTACGCGTTGAATTAGATAGTAACACATTGATATATCAACCAATGACAACGCGAAGATAGTTACGCGTTGATATACCAACCAATGAAAACGCGAAAATAGTTATGCGTTGAATTAAATAGTAACGCGTTGATATATCAACCAATGACAATGCGAAGATAGTTACACGTTGATATATCAAGCAATGAAAATGCGAAGATAGTTATGCGTTGAATTAAATAGTAACGCGTTGATATATCAACCAATAACAACGCGTATAGAAGGCCGATAGGGCCATAATGATACAGATAAACAAGGTTTACAGGATGATCTAGAAAAATTAGTTAAATGGTCAGAAAAATGACAAATGTTATTTAATTTTGGGAAGTGTAAATGTATACACATAGGACATGGAAATATGGACGAGGAATATAAAATGGGGGATGCTGTACTAGGTAGAACCACACAAGAAAAGGATTTAGGAGTAACATTTAGTGCTGACATGAAAGTTTCAGAGCAATGTGGGATTGCTGCTTCGAAAGGAAATCAAATTCTAGGGTTAATTAGGAGAACTATCATGTATAAGGAGAAACATCTAATTGTACCCCTGTACAATAGTTAGACAACATTTGGAACATTGTATTCAAGCGTGGAGGCCATATCATAAAAAAGACATAGACAAGCTAGAAAGAATACAACGAAGAGCAACTAAAATGATTCCAGAATTAAGAGACCTTATTAACGAAAGTCGCTTATTACAATGTGGTTTGACAACACTAGAGACCAGGAGACTAAGAGGAGACCAAATAGAAGTGTTTAAAATAGTGGACGGTTATGAGGATGTTGATAGGAATATGTTCTTCAAACTTAAAGAAGGCAGTAGAACCAGAGGACACAAAGCAGCATTAGTTAAGGAGCAGTGTAGGTTGGACATGAGAAAGTACTCTTCCTCACAGAGGGTGATAAATGAATGGAACAAACTTCCAAATGATTGTGTTAATGCTAGTAGTGTGAATATATTTAAAAATAGAATTGACAGATATCTGATAAGGGCGGGCTACACATAGATGAGAAAATTGTTGAATTGTCGATAAGCCAATGGCTTCCTTGTCCACTTGCCATCTGGAACTTGTTGTTCGAGATGGCAATCTTGTTAAATCTAGTGATCAAGCTATACACTAAACGTGACACACATCTAGAGCTATCAGAGGGAATTATGGGTATCTTGAAAACATCCGTTCTCAATTTTATTCATCGCGTTTGACACCAGTTTGACAGTGGCAAAAACAATTGTTTTGGGACATTTAAAAATGTCCTCCGGCCGCCGCTTATACACAGCAGCAGAGGCAGCCCACACTCATGCCACCTCACTAAAGATGTGGAAGCTGTGTCTCATCCATGACATGGTGGACAGCTACGAGACCACTTGTGTGGCACGTCGCATGTCGGCTGTTGATAATCTTGTCGTTGTCCACGTCGTCTGTGACACTATCGTGCCAGGACACCCCTTGGTTCGTTTCCAGGGTCGGGGACGGTCATGCAGGCAGTGTGCCCATCAAAAGAAGAAAACGGTGAAGGGCTGTTTTGTGGAGAGCCGATTCGGTTTCTCAAGTCTCAAGTGGTTTACTCCGAACAGCCCAAACTTGGGCTAACGCAGGAGTTGTGACAGGTGCAAAGCTTACCGGTGTGGTTCAGGGCCCTGCTTTTTGGCATATCACCAGTAGAGATGTGTCATCATCTAATCTGTAATAAATGCTGTAAACTTCTCATAATTTGTTATCAATAAAATTGTTGAACATTCAATTATATATCTATCTGTCAACCATTGAAATATGGGCATCATAATATAATCGTTGTCTTTATAATTATTAATCCATGATTTAGATTGATTGTTAGTAGTATAATTAGATAGGCTAAGAGTAGGGCTAGGCTGCAGTATCATGAGTATGCCTATGGCAAGGCTAGCCTATGGATATCAAACTGAGTCTATTCCATGGCATTAGTGTATGTTTATTAGAGCTGATACTGCCCAAAATATGTAACATATTATTACAAATTATATATCAATGTGTAGATAATTTAATGTTCTTTCAAACAAACACAACTTGTAATGGTAAAAGTCAAGCATAAAAAAGTTACACCGCAACAAAATATATACATTTTTTTTTCTAAAAATTTCTTAGTATTAAGCCAGGAGTGGTCAACATATTTTAAAGATACAACAACAAATTTGTTACTACTGTGTAGGTAATTTAATTCTCTACACAATAACTACAACATGCAATTGTGAAAATTGAATAATAAAGGCGCTAAAAAACTGGCACACATAATATTTAAAAAAATCTAGGTCAAATATCTGAGGATGCACAGGCTTCACATTAAAATCGTGTGAGTGCTAAAGGGTTAAAGTTTCTCTAGGCTAGAATAAAATCAAGTCCTTTAAAAAATCAGCAAAACTGTTCAGTTCACAGGATCCGATGTCTTGTGACGCTTGGAGACTTTTCGCATAGACTGTTGGTGTACCATGTTATGAAAGAAAAACAACCTGTGTATAACCTGTGTATCACATTCCAATGTATTGATCCTGCCTTAAAAATAAATGTTTCAAAACTGTTTGTTTTTGATGTTTTTTATTTGTCGTTGATGTCGTTCATACATTCTATCTTCAAAGTATTTACTTTCTATCATTAACGTTTTGATTAGCAAGTGGGCTACCTAAGAAGCTGTCGGGCTACTTCACTTTGCAAGGTTGGTAGCCCGACTGGCTACCTTCCATGACTTGCTAAATCTCACCCCTGTACATGTGTGTAGAAGTGGCGTACAGGTGTGTAGAGATGGTGTAAAGGTGTGTGTACATTTGTCCCTAGTAGAAAGAGAGGGAACTATTCTATTGAGTGTTCTCACAAGTAGTGGTGATGTGGTGTGGGTTCAATGGTCAAGAGACGTGTGTTCAGGGAAGATCAAGGTACAGTAGTACCTGCCTTCAAGGTTATTATTTTCGATTCGTAGGCCTATTAGTTCAGTACATCATCATCCCAGTTCCATAACGGTATACGTACATGTATTTTATTCAGTTAACGATTAAACAGGGTGTGACATTTAAAAATAATACACGTTTATGGTAGTTGACTCGTTTAATAAGCTCTATAAATTACATATTGCTGTTTAAGACAGTGCTGCAAGCACACTGTGGCTTTGACAGCGTTCTTGGACTTGGAGCAGTGGGCGGCGATCGCTGTTGGTTAGTAGCACCCTGGTGGCAGACATGGGAACACCTAATGTGCCTTATTTCAGCCCTCCACTCCAGCATGCTTGTCCCTCCGATGAGGGGACACCTGCCATGTAGGGACACTTTTGCTTGGATACAGAAGTATCCATTGAAGGCAGGTACTACTGTATTCCATGAATACATGGAATAATATACGTATGATCTCAACTAAAGAATTCCTATTACAAATATGTTATCTATACTAATAATAACTATTTAATAATACAGACTGACTATATATAACACTGACACACGCACGTGCACGCATGTTTGCACACACGAACAACACACTTCAAAGAATATAGTATTCCATGTTGTTGACCCCCGACAGATAGATTACATACATAGGCCGTCGCCTCTTTGGTCCTGGCCACCTTGTCTTGTATGAATTTACTAAACTCCACGTAGAAGGCCTGCCTGCCTATATATCACTATATGTGTTTGTGTGAATGTCATCATAGCAGGCCATAGGAAAGTCACATTGTGCTGCGGTTTACTTCAAACAGGCATTTATTGAGCTAGCACAAGGTGTTTTGGGGACAGCACACCTGTATACCTGTACACCTGTATACCTGTACACCTGTGGTTTACTTTGTGATTTTTAAGTCATAGCTTGATAATGATGTTGTTACTGTTCTAATGTTTGTTGTTTGTAGGACTTGTGTTATGATCACGGGAGAATTGTGTTAGGTTCCAAGGCATGTGTGTACGTGCAGGCGTGTGTGTGGGTGCATGTGCAGGCCTGTGTGTGGGTGCATGTGCAGGCCTGTGTGTGGGTGCATATGCAGGCCTGTGTGTGGGTGCATGTGCAGGCCTGTGTGTGGGTGCATGTGCAGGCCTGTGTGTGGGTGCATATGCAGGCCTGTGTGTGGGTGCATGTGCAGGCCTGTATGTGGGTGCATGTGCAGGCCTGTGTGTGGGTGCATGTGCAGGCCTGTGTGTGGGTGCATGTGCAGGCCTGTGTGTGGGTGCATGTGCAGGCCAGTGTGTACGTGCAGGCCTGTGTGTAGGTGTGCACGCAGATGGGTGGGTGTTCAGTTTGTACATATATCGTACATTTGCAGTACATTTATTGCTATTTTAGAAACCCTGTATGTATTAATAAGATTGTTTTAGTCGACTGTATATAAACAGTTGATTATATTGTAGGTGCGTAAAATTTAAAACACAATTTAAAAGAAGACTTTCTGCAAAATGTATAAAGAGCGTCAAATGTACAATTATACACTGAAAACAGCTCAAAGTTGAAGAATGGTTTAATACCCATTCCAAGTCGTGAAAGACATTTTTGACAAAGCCCCTTTGCCATAGGGGACTGTTATTGAGTTCATACACAGTTTTGTAGTGTCGGGTGGAAATTTCCATCATATTGACAGGTTTTCCCAACGTTAATGAAACTAATTATAAAACTTCCAGTTCGAATCTTGTATTAATTAAAACTGCAAATATGGCTGTGTAATAGTTCTTTTATATTGTGGCTCATTAAGTCGGATGCCCACAATCCGGAAACCTCTGCATCCAGACATCATTTCACGGAAACGGAATTTCCAAACACTAATATCCCTCATTAATTGTACGATTCATTTATCCTGAAAACTCATTAATCCGGACACATACATTGTGGACGAAGGTGTCCGTATTAACAAGGTTCCACTGTTCCAGTGTGTTTGGTTTAAACTTAATCATGTATTAAGCCAAGTACATACGCTACAGTTTTTTGGAGGTAAAATTTTTTTTAGGGCAGGTATAAACCGAGTCATGGCAAGTAGCCAGAAAGGGTCATGTGAAGTGATGCAGGGAAACATGAGTGTAAACACGAGTGTAAAAAGGAGTGCTGCTATTGTATGGACGAGTATGGCAAGCTACCTGTTTGCCTGCCTGCCTGTATGTTTGTTTGTCAGTCATTACAGCAGACCATAGGAAAGTCACCTGGGTGCTGGGTACAGCTTCAAGTCTCAAGTAGGTTTACTTCAAACAGGCATTTATTAGGCTAGCGCACCTATGAGGTGGCGTATTTTGGGTTTTTTAAGTCATAACTTGATAATGATGTTGTTACTGTTGTAATGTTTGGTGTTTGTAGGACTCAGGTTATGATCACGAGAGAATTGTGTTAGGTTCCATGACATGTGTGTATACAGGCGGGTTGGTGTGCAGTTTGTATGTATATTATACATGTGTAGTATACACAGGCGGGTTGGTGTGCAGTTTGTATGTATATTATACATTTGCAGTACGTTTACTGTTATTTTAGAAACCCTGTGTTAATAAGATTGTTTCAGTTGACTGTATATAAATAGTTTATATTGTAGGTGCATAACATTTAACACACCTTTAAAAAAAAGAATTTCTGCAAAAGTTATAAAGAGCATGAAAGTACAACTGTACATTGAAGTTGAAGCCATTTTAAGAATGGTTTAATACCCAGTCCAAGTAGTGGAAGCCATTTTTGACAAAGCCCCTTTGCCATAGGGGACCGTTATTGAGTTCACTACACAAGTTTTGTAGTGTCGGGTGGAAATTCCCATTGCATTGACAGGTATGCTCTACATTAACGGGAACAACAACAAGGCACTAGTTAAAATGCTTTTTTTGTGTGTACAACAAATTTTATTGTATGTACTACATGCCAAACTAAAAAAATTGGCTCCATTAGGAACTTAAGCCAACTACATGCTATTTTATTCTCACTGTTGTTTGTATTACAATAAAATGCCGCACAATAAACCATCATGACGCTCGCTTCTAAACAACCCCATCGCTGTCAACAGTCTGGTGAATGAATGGAAAGTTCCAGTCTTGTAGCACTTCCTTATTATATTTTAAACATTCATTGACGTCATGTCGAAGCTTGCTGATAAGCACAGGAAAAATATGCACAATCGATGCAGGCTGGTAGAACAGAGTATTATTTGGAATTATTAACTAATGGAATTCTAATGAATTTTTCAGTGTTGTGGAAATGGAAATATACTACAAGATTTAATATATTATTTCAAGCAATCGTTGTTATTCTCTTTAATGAAACTAATTATAAAACTTCCAGTTCAAGTGTTGTATTAATTAACACTGCATGAAACAAATATGTTTGTGTAAGTGTACTTTTCTTCTGTAGATTTGTAAGTGTTAATCTTTGGTTCACTTAATGTGTGTTTATTTATAGTAGTTTAATTGCTGAGAAATAGTGGTTCTTTTATATGCAGTGGAACCTCGTTAATCCGGACGCCGAGAATCCTGAAACTTCTCCATCCGGACATTTCATGGAAACGGAATTTAAAAACACTAATATCCCCCATTAATTGTGTGATTCATCTATCCAGAAAACTCATTAATCCGGACACATACACTGTGCACCAAGGTGTCTGGATTAACAAATAAAATAAATATAAATGTGGAATTAATGGACAATTTTCTTAGTTGATAATGACTGTTTACAAAACAATATGACATTTTTAGTTTATGTTATAATAACACAACATAATGAGGTTAATTGTGATAAAACAAACAGTTATGTAAGACTGTTTCTATCTAGATTGCTAAACCTCATTATAGAACGTATTATCAAACACGTAGTTTGCAAACAGTGTCAATTATACTGCCCTAAAGCTGTTTGCCAATCTGTCACCATTTCAAAGCTCATTAAATTATACAAACTCTGGAGACTTTTTTATTATCTCTGCTCCAGAGAATGCTATTTTTCAGGTACACCCCTGAAGTAAATAATAAATTATATTTCTATATGATGAGGAAGTAACTTAGAATGCTGTTTTATGATAAACTATTTTCAATGAATAAATAATTTTACAGATGATTTCTGACAAGTCCTATTTTCTTCTAAACATTCAACATTTTGATTTTTTATGCAGTGGTTGCTCAGTATTAAATAAAATGACCTGGCAATGTAAATCAACAAGAGTAGCTAGGTATTGTTAACTCTATCACTGTCAAATTCTGATTGTTAAATGGCTTCCATTTTACACAGAAGCAATTTACAGGACACTGCAAGATCTGTTAGAAATTTATATATTTTATAAAAAATATGAACAGCTTAGGACATGTTTCCAAATTGTACTAATTGTATCAACTACTAATAATCACATATACATACAGCACACAGCACATTGATAAGTAAAAATTGTTATGCCCTGTGAATCAAGTGAAGAGGAATAGTGACATAATCTGATGCTGAACACATGCAAATCAGACATTTTAAAGAGAGAATTAAGGGTTTTTTCCCCTGGTGTGTCAATTATTATTAAATTAGTGTTGTGTTGCCCCCTTGTCATATATTAGCAACTAAATTATAGCAATTAATACCTGTGAATTTACATTCTGCCATCATATATAGATATTAGGTGTCACACACGTAACGTAGCGTTACGTGTGTAACACTTTTATATTTCTTATATTTTGGTATCACATTAAAAGTAGTCGTGTTGATTTATAAACCATTTGGAAATAAAAAATTAAAATTATTTTGGAAAAAAGGAACAATGACATCATCTGAGACTGAACACACACAAATCAGACATATTAAAGAGAGAATTAATGGTATGTTTCACCTGGTGTGTCAACTATTATAAAATTAGTGTTGTGTGGCCCCCTTCTCACATATTAGCAACTAAATTATAGTAATTAACAGACTGTGAAAATACATCCTGCCATCTTACATAGATATTAGGTATGTGTCACACACGTAACGTAGTGTTACGTGTGAGACACTTATATATTTCATATAGTTAAATAGTATTGCATATATTCTATGTTTCTTATTACATATGTAGTAATGTGTTTAACATAAACCATTTGGACATAAAATTGTTTTTGAAAAGTTTTTGTAAAATTGTGTTACAAGTGTGACATTGAAATTCATCTTTTTAAAAACTATATAACTTTTACAATCAATATGGTCATGTTTTATTTTTCACTTCATTGTAACAAAGCGGCAACTAAATACTAGTTCATGACTTTTAAAAATTAACATCAAAATGTGGTTTTGTTTCTATCTTGAAAATGGGTATTGTGATAACTGAAATAACAAACTGCTTACCTGAATGCAATATGGCCATTATTTCACAAGAAAAATGTATGAAATAATATTTTTTAAACTTGTTTATAACGAGATATAGAAGTAAACAGATAAAAACTGTCATCCCAATGTGCCAGACCCTGCACATCCCAGCATGATGATCATGTGGTTCAATTCGGAATGCACATGCGGCTCGGTTTACAGCGCATGGGGCTCCCTAAAGGACCATCAAATTTTCATGTATAAAGACCTTACCCAGCGATGTTCACTCATGTCATTCCTAGCCAGGGCTGGGTTGAATAAAAAAACTATATTGGAATTATTCAATTCATATATGAACTCAAAGTTTTTGTTACAGCTAAACATACATTTGTACACCATTTTAAGACCTGAGTTGAGAAAATCTGTCCAAATTTTAACAAAGGGTCTGCGTGGCAATGTTACCATGTGGCAATTGGCAATTTGAAAAAAGAACTCAAAAGTTCTGCTCAAATCAAACAGGTTTCAGCTCCTGTTCTAAGGTAATGCCCCTTGTGTGTGCTAGGAATGTGTGAAGCCACAGCCACCCCAATGGGGCATCCCAACAATTAGTAATTGGCTAGCTTGCTTCTCCTGCATTGTTTCATTGAGCAGGTATTTTTTGAAACCATAAAATGATCAGTCTACTGGTCTTTTCATGTTGTTTCACGTTGTTTGAATGGCTCAGCCATTGTCTGTACATTGTTTATAATTACTGGCTGATGGTATAACATGCAAACAAACCTGATATTTTGTAAGTTTGAAGCAATAGATATAATAGAAAAGTAATAGACTATTATCTGTTACATTAGGATCTATTACTATTACTTTTGAAAAAAGTTCCTCTATTATTATTACAAAAAAACCTATTACAATTACATACAACTATTGAAAAAAATAATTGAATTCAAATAAATTAAATTAAATTGAAAGGAATTTGAATTTATTAAATTAAATTAAATAAAAAATTGACTCCAGCCCAGTTCCTAACATGAAAATTACAAGGTAAAAAAAATAACAGACTGCTGGACCCATGACGGTCACGTAATCATGAAAGACAATAACAACATGATTAAGAAAATCAGCTCACTGCAGGAACTAAATATTTACTAACTGATACACACATTTGAATGAACACTAATCAGTTTTTTGTGTATCTATTATTGTATAAGTGTATGCATGCATTT
Organism: Lamellibrachia columna; assembly: GCA_963662155.1. Taxonomy (NCBI): domain Eukaryota; kingdom Metazoa; phylum Annelida; class Polychaeta; order Sabellida; family Siboglinidae; genus Lamellibrachia; species Lamellibrachia columna. The sequence continues at coordinate 9,906,366 of OY759275.1, forward strand.
TTGTTTTTGTTTATTATGCTATGTATGCATATACATGTGCAGGTGTATGTTGTATCAGCTGGTATATACCTGTATGTCAAACATGGATTGTAAACCCCAATTTACAAGCTCACGACATATGCGCGCGTGCAAGCACGTATCATCCCAATAACCACATTAAATGAGTTATAAACAAAATGTTGTAGCAGCAACACCCATACACAAATAAGAACACAACCATTCATTTAAACCAACATTTAATAGGATATAGTCAACCAAAATAAAAACAACTGTTTTTCGCACAATACAGATGCTTTAATTTTCACCACTGTTAAAACATAATTTCATGTTTCTATCATTAATAATTGTAAAAACAGTATACTGCATGTAAAAAATAACAACTTACTGACTGTATGTGTATCAAAGATTATTAAGAGGATATAGTAAGTAAAATTCACAGCTAGAAAATGAAAATGTTGACTCTGACTACAAGATTTTCACCATATGACTGCCCCCTTAATCCTGTATGGCCTCACATAACATGTGCTGCAATGTCCGTGTTGACTAGATATCATTTAGCATAACATTACATTACTTACATAATCATGCCTCAAGTCCCAAAATTACACATAGGCTACTTAGTGCTGGCACCTGGCGATTGCAGGCTACACTAAATCTTCAAGGAAGGTGTTTGGGCCTGAAGGCTAAGTTAAGGGGTTGATAACAATTAAACATTGTCATTCACTTTCAAGAGTGTGCTTGATTGTAGTTAGGCGGCAGACATTTTTTTATAATAATAAGAAACTTACCCGATTAAAGTCTGGAGCAAGCGCTTGATGATTTGGGTAGTCTTGGTTCTCCCGATCCCGCCGAGAACGTTTTAGCAATGGCCAATGCCATACGGGACAGAGCAAAAGCCTTCATTCTGTGCCTATGTTATGGTAGGCACTTCAAAGAAAAAAATATATATCATAATAGAACATTGGCAATTGATTTAAATAAAAGGTGAAATGTAAAAATTCAGAAATTTTTTGTATCGTATACAAGAAAAAGACTAAAATTTTTGTGTTTTCTTTCAATCAATGTATGATTAAAATAGCATAACTTTTTTATTTTGCATATATTTTAATATTTTTTCAGGAGTTGTAAGCACATTAAGTAGGGTCATAAATATGCATAATCCAGTCATGTATGTTAATAAGTCAATATTGGCTAAATAGTGTGTGAAGTCAACTGACCGACACATGTCCATAACTTACATGATTATGAAGATATTTGTATAATTTTTTCAGGGTTTACAAACTCATTAACAAGGGTCATCAATGTACATCACATACTCATTTCATAACTCAATTGATGCATTTAATAAGTCAATATTGGCTAATTAATGTGCAAACTCAACAGGCTAACACCTTTTAATAAAAGGCCATATAACTTCCATGATTATGAAGATATTTGTATAATTTCAAAACACATTAAGTAGGGTCATAAATATACATTAGTCATCATTAATAGTAACTCAATTAATAAGTTAACAATGGCTAATTAGCATGTTATTTCATCAGACCAATACATTTAAATAAAAAGTCATAACTTCCATGATTATGAAGATATTTGTATATCTTTTTGGCAGAGCCTGGACTTTCTTTCCCTGCCAAATAATATATACACACACGCACTCATGCACACACAAAGAACATCAAAATAATCTTGCATTGTGACAATGGTGAAATAATTGTTTGAGAAATATATAGTAATTGGTGTTCCATATAGTTCTAAATGTTTTTTGTGAAGAAAAACAATGCCTTTCATAAATATAACACAATTTATTATATATTCTGGGATTTTTAATTTCCTACATGTACTGCACAGTACACTGCAGGTTCAGTACAGCAATATTTATATTTCAATCACTGCTTCATAAAATAATGTAGACTTTATGTTGTGCAATGCAACATGATTTTTTACAGTATTTCACTGTTGAATCCAACATTTCTTCTATTGAATGGACGACGGCTGCAAGATTCTACATTATTCCCTCTGGGAGCCAAGTACATGATGATTGTTCACAATACACTGTATGCTGTGTAGCAATATTCACAGTTCACTGTTTCATAAATCCATGCCGGTGAAGTGTGTCAATGATCACAGTACACTGTATGCTGAGTGTAGCAATATTCACAGTTTACTCTCATATATCCTGAAATAAAAAAGTCTTATATCAAATATATGCAACCTACATCTCAAACAAAGGTATATATTTAAAAAAAATTATACGTTATGTTAACACAATGTTACTAATATATATATATATACACAATGTGTTTCGCATGCTACGTGAAGTCCCTGTACAGCTGGCCATAGACCAATATTTCACACCCGCTGACGTTGCTGGCTGGCGAGGGCGACCATGAACAACACCCCCAACTGCCCTCGACAAAGATCTGCTGGAAGTCAGCAAGCGTCTTCAAAACCAGCAAGATCTATACTGACTGAGATTGCATAACCGAAATCAATGGAAGAACTTCAGCCAGAACATCTTGAAGTTAAATTTGTTTAAATGATTCATACATTTCTTGCTGCAGTTATGATTTGGTCTAATTATCTTGATTCTGCGTTTAAATGTTGTTAAGTTGTTTTTATACCATCACCCCCCATTAAGTTAATTGTGAAAATCCACATAATATATTAGGTCAGAAAACAAAATCTTGAAATTTGGTCTTGAGAGGTGTATCTATAATACTATATTCAGCAATTTTGTCCTCCGGCACTGGCAGCTTGTCACAAAACGTCTTGCTGTAATTCAATAATTAATTGTAAATGTTTTACAAGTATTTTAACTAAAGAATGGCTTCACAATTAGTTTGAACTCAATGAATAAAATAATTAATAACAATCAGTTTTAGGATTGATTTTAGATACAAACTTAAATTGGAAAAATCACTGAAAAAATATCAAACAACTGTTCCAAAATTGTCGGCATATTAAACATATTAGAGTATGGTTACATCTAGAAATTTAAATATTTTTTTTATAATACAGTAATAAACTATTGTATCATGGCGTGGGGTTACCAAGGTAGTAGAGTGGTGAAAATAAAAAAAGCTATGCGAATTTTAACTTTAAGTAAATATAATTCACATACAGAATCACTTAAATTTGTTAAGTACCGTATTGTTCCCTATATACGCGTAGTGCGCGAGTGCGAAGGCTTGGGGGCGCGTCTATTAGTTCTCAAACGTGGCCCGAATTGTGATCTGCCGCTATGGGTGACACCAGCCTCTAAATAAGATTGGTAGCTAATCCGCAGTGTTGCACCACTGTGAACTATGCGAAGAATGCGGGGCGCTTCTAGGGAATGACACGGGAACCATGTCATTGATCACCGATATATTTCATAACTAGCACTTGTTTTGCGTGATGTATTTTGTCCAATCTACATGTGCTTCGAATTGTTTTGATGGTGCTAAATAAACTTAATGTGAGCCTACAATAAAGTGTTGCGTTGTTTGATTTGCACTTAGCAAAAATGCAGTTTCAGCGCATCTACCAAACCAAGCAACACTATCGATAACATCACAAAAACACACGAGACAGACACTGAAAAGCACGTTCGTTCGCGTTTTGTAATTCCAGACAAACAACGTCAGCCGGCCACCACTCGATTCTTTGAGTATCATCAAATAGACAATTCAAACTTGCACGCTTTGTTGACGGCACAAATCCAGCAAATCTAATTACTGCCCTTGGATGGCCAACCCTCGAACGAAGGCGCATTATCAAACAAGCCACTACCTTCTACAAAATTCTAAGCAACATTATTGAGATCACCCCCCCCCCTCCAGGCCTACTAACTCGCTCTCGAACCCGTGGACAATACATAGCCCCCAAGTGTCGTATAAATGCAATGGTCTTTTCATTTTATCCCAGAGCCATTCGCATATGGAATATGATTCCATCAAAAATTACCAACATAAAAAACCCAAAATCATTTCAAGAAGCTATTATGGAACTCCCTTTCACCACACCTCCTCACTTAAACTGCCTTTAAAACACAGTGCTCAGCGTAAACTTATCCATGGTGTGGGTCCAGTCCACCACAAACTCCTGCGTTAGCCCAAGTTTGGGCTGTTTGGAGTAAACCACTTGAGACTTGAGACGGCGAGTGAGCGATAAAATAAATAATTATTTCTAAAGAGTCTGCAAGGTGACGCCAGCTGCAGCAGTACTGCTGTCATTGCGTTTGGCCGGCCTTCACTTCTGAAAATCTATGCTTTTGTGCATTTTTTACTTCTCAAAAAGGGATGTGTGCGTCTATTAGGCAATGCGCGTCTATAGGGAATAGTGCCCTGCGCGGGCCGGGCTTTGGGTCCAAGCCCGACCCGGCCCGCAGCCCGCGGGCCGGGCCGGGCCGGGCCGGGCCGGGCCTCTACATAATTTCGCGGGCCGGGCCGGGCCTGGGCCTACATACTGCGGGCCCGGGCCGGGCCTGGGCTGAAAACAATTTAAACACAACGGGCTTGGGCCGGGCCTGGGCCTAGTGTGAGCGGGCCGGCCGGGCCTGGGCTGGGCCTGGACATAATAAAAATATTCATACAAAACACCGATTATTACTTTATTTTTTAATAAAAACTGATTATAAATTGTAATTCCAGTTAATGAATGCTTAAAATTATTTCTTTAGTATTATATAGTTGCAAATTGAGACCTTGCATGGAATCTAATGGCTGGAAGTAGCCAGCCCTAAATGTTTACTTTAGAAATATTTGCAGAGGCAATCAAGCCATGATTAACCATCAACTTATCACCCTTTGACCCTACCAGTGGACATTCTATTGTCTAGGTCTTCCCTCCAAACACTGCCCACCTGAATGACCTGCCCACTGCCAAGTGCCCACTAGGCCACTAGCCCACTACCCAGTACCCAACCCAGTTGGTAACTGGTATTTCTCCCCAGTCTTAATTCATTCACACTTGTACTAATTCACACATGTCTGAACCTGATCTGTCTCAGGCTAGTGACTGCACACCTGCTGGAAATGCCACTGGGTGTCTGTGCCAGTGGGTAACATTTAATTGAAATATCATATTAAATTACGTTAACTTAGTTGAGCTAATTCAATTAACAATATAAATTGGGGTTATGGCTTGCATATGGGTTAAGTCAGGTTAGATAAACAAATCTCCTACCTTAACCATAAGCCAATACATTAAAGCCAAATATAACAAATGTTATCATATTTAATAGTAATGACACTAAGAAGTTTTTCTTTATTTTTCTTCAGGATATTCGTAAGTTTGAAGAAGTTGGTGGTGCTGGATTTGGGCCGGGCCTGGGCCTAAAACTTGCGGGCCGGGCCGGGCCTGGGCCAAACATTCACGGTCTGGGACGGGCCTGGGCCGGGCCTGGGCCTAAATTCTAGTTTGCGGGCCTGGGCCGGGCCGGGCTTGAAAAATTATTGCGGGCCTGGGCCGGGCCTGGACTCTAACTGCTAATTGCGGGCCGGGCTTGGGATCAAATTCTAGGCCCGCGCAGGGCACTAATAGGGAACAACACGGTAGATGATTGATTAAAGTTACATGAACTTAAATTCTATTTTAAATATAAGCATCAAGACTTACCTGCCTACTTATTAAACTGGACAATAACCCCAAATATACACAATCATAACACACAAGTTGTACAACTGATATATATATATATATATATATACTCATTCAGAACTAAATATGAATCTGCCAAAAGATGTCTTAGAAAGTAGTTACCGAGAAGATAGGGACTCATAGTTTGCGAGGTTTTGTAAATTATGCGAAGTTTATTTACTGGTGTTGTGATTGTTGGGAAACCCAAACCTGTCCTCAATAACTGAAAATGCACATTTGCCCGCACTTTCACTTTCACTCCCATAACTACATTATCCATTGAGATGTGGAATCAATCTGCAGCCTGCTGCTTGTGAGAAATCAATCAGTGGGTGTGTGTGTTAATGTATAATTTAATTAATCATCTCACTGATGAAGCATGGCAAGTCTGTGTACGGCAATAGCTAGTCATGGTACATGTGTATCTCAGTACAGGCAATGGAGCAGGTGTATTTCAGTACAGGCCATGGGGAGGTGTATCTTGGTACAGGCAATGGGCCAGGTATATCTCGGTACAGGCCATGGAGCAGGTGTATGAGCAGGTGTATTTTGGTACAGGCCATGAAGTATATGTATCCTAGTTCAGACCATCAGGCAGATGTATCTTAATTCAGACCATCAGGCAGGTGTATCTCAGTTCAGACCATCATGCAGATGTATCTTAATTCAGACCATCAGGCAGGTGTATCTCAGTTCAGACAATCAGGCAGATGTATCTTAATTCAGACCATCAGGCAGGTGTATCTCAGTTCAGACCATCAGGCAGGTGTATCTCAGTTCAGACCATCAGGCAGATGTATCTCAGTTCAGACATTCAGGCAGGTGTATCTCTGTTCAGACCATCAGGCAGATGTATCGCAGCACAGGCCATGGGACAGGTGTATCCCAGTGCAGGCCAAGGGGCAGTGGTATCTTGATACAGGCTTTGTGACAGGTGTATCTCAGTACAGGTCGTGGGACAGGTGTATCCCAGTACACGCCAAGGGGCAGTGGTATCTTAATACATGCTTTGTGACAGGTGTATCGCAGCACAGGCCATGGGACAGGTGTATCCCATTACAGGCCAAGGGGCAGTGATATCTTAATGCAGGCTATGTGACAGGTGTATATGAGTACAGGCCATGGTACAGGTGTATCCCAGTATAGGCCAAGGGGCAGTGGTACCTTAATACATGCTTTATGATAGGTGTATCTCAGTACAGGCCATGGGGCAGATATATCACAGTACAGGTCATGGGATAGGTGTATCTAAATACAGGTCGCAGCACAGGTGTATCTCAGTACATGTCATGATGAAGGTGTGTCATAATACAGGCCATGAGACAGATATGGTAATAGCAAATAAGATGTTAGCCTAGTCATTCCCTGTTATTTATCCAAGTGCATACTTAGTTAAACTTAAAGAAGAGTGAATTAATCGTTAGGCCTACTATGGCTAAATAATTTTTTTACGCGAATGGTTTAATTGTGATTTTCAATGACGTTGTTTGTGCACTTCATTATTATAATTAAAGATTTTTAAAAATTTAGATTACTAATTTATTCTACATGGGTTATCATAATTAGAAAGTGCTCTCGTATGGAGTACAGCGGTATTTTTTGTGTTGGACGCAAGTGTATTTTCTATAGCACTTGTTAAGAGATATTACTAGTAGTTGTTTGCTATTGTTTTATTTGTAGGGCCAAGATTGACGTTTGGTGGAGAGATATATAACGCTGGAAACTTACGGTGGAAGGGAAGGCCATCAAACATGTCGGACAAGGTGGAAATCAGCATCGACCTTAAGACAGCCATGCTGAAGCAGTTGAAGTTTCTGCGCGACGTTGACGAGAATCCATGGTTGTATAGTGGGCCAAACCTTCGCAATGCCATACGTAGGTATGAACAGTGCTGGTTGCCTTTGGCTTCTCAATACACCGGTCTGCAGCCGCCGCTGGACATCCACTGGGTGTGGCACGTCCACATGCTGGCTCCGTATTTCTACGAGAAGGATTGTCTGACACTTGTTAACACGGTAGTGGAGCATGGTCTTCCTAAGGACGAGCAGCATGGGCTTGAAGTGACGAAGAAACTCTGGGCAACACGTTACACGGAGCCATTCATTGTTGACTCGCATACTAATCTCGAAGACGGAATTCAGAACTACAGGACGAAGTGTAGCTACAACATCGAGGCAGCCGTGTCACGACAGAAGGTGTTCTATTATCAGGTGTCGCTGCCGCATTACTCGGATAGCAAGTTCTTGGACAGCGCTATCCGTCGATACAAGAACTTCCTGTTTCTCAAGCAGCAGAATCCAGACACATTTCTCGCTCCGTGTTACGACATCGACCTTGCATGGCATGCACACCAGGTGGAGCCAGTGGCTTACAAGAAAGACACCTGCGCCATATTGGGGCACATGTACAACCACAACGATACCGTCAACGACCGAAGTGCCAACTCAAAACTGACCGAGACGGAGAAAAAAATGCGAGAATTGTGGAAAGAGTTCTTCAAAGAAGATTTTGGCATTAGCGGTGCAATGTACAGGGGTGAGCCTCCTCGCGGGAAACTTGACAGATTCAACTCGGAAGAAATTGCAAACCTCTCAACGAAGGTTGCAGATGTAACCCTGAAGAGTGTGACGTTTGAAAACTTGGCAGCAAGACAGAAGTTTCAGTCGAAGGTCTCGCTGGAAGGCACGAAGGGCTCCAAGTGCCTGACAAGACTACGAGGGCCACGGACAAACTTTGCAACGAACCGCAAATTCAAGCTTGATACAAGCGTGCATCAATCTCTCAACATGACCATCAAAACGAAGACGGGTTTCCTGTGTTGTGGCGAGTCCCAGCAACTTGCCTCTTTCAACTACCCTCTTGGCGAGCTCGTGGAAACCAGCCCCGCCTCGGGCGCAGAGAACATCACTCTCCACTTGGACGACAATCAGACGCTTGATGTCACCCAGCCGAGTGTCACGATTACTGCGTCTGTTGGAGCTTGGCGACGCGGGCCGCTCGTCATGAAGCTCGAGCCAGGATCATTCCAGACTTACACGATCCCAGAAGACATAGAACAGCTGTGGGGGCCGGTGCCACTGCGGACACTGCCACCCGACGTCCCTAACAAATGCTACGTCGCTTCACACAGGTAAGTTACCATGGCAACTGCCGATTAAGAATTTACATGAAAGGTAGGTTTATCCTGTGAATGAAATGTATTGGAAACTGGAAATGTGCTGCATTTCCATTTTGTGTTTAGATGGCTTGATTTTTATATAAAATTTCAGTTACAAAGTCATTCCATCTTCTCATTGGTCATGTTCTGTGTAATTTCTGCAATCAACGTGGTGTCATCTGCGTAATATTTGTATTGAAGATTGTTGATGCACTTTCCACCAATCCTGACACCCGGCGTTGAGTCTAATTCTGTTCTTCTCATGATGGCCTCAGTGTATAGGTTGAAGAGATATGGAGAGAGTACCTAGCACTGTGTGACGCTTTTGTTAATGCCAAACTATTCCATCTGACCATGTTCCGTCATAACACCAAGTCCTTAGAGGAGCTAAGAGCAACATATTTATTTACAAGGCATTTGTTCACAGGGTCTGATATGTGGATTGTTGCTTCAATGAACCGTGTCTATTCTAATAATAATAACTATAAATAAAATGCTTCTTTTGCGCTAAAATCCTCGGGAGACCCAAACTCGGCAGCGCACCAAAACAAAAGGGGTTAAGCAGTTCATAATCGATAAGCAGTTCCAGTTGTAAACAGTTGGGTTGGTACGCTATATAAGGAATTGTACAGATCTTGATAAATAATGCAATATATCATACAGGGAGCAAATGCAATGATTTAAGAAGAATAATGAGTGAGAGAAATGAAGAGACCGGGTAACTACCCTTGCCAAACAATTTTGCAAACGTTGAAGTTTCAAGATGTCTTTGAGAGCAATATTATAAAGGGAATTGCAATAATCAAGTCCACTGCTAACAAGAGAAGTTGCAATAGTTTTGGTAACAGTTAGACATATACCAGCGAATACGACGAAGGTCACGAATATGAAAAAAAGCAGCAACGACAAGTTTGTGAAATATGCTGTCTAAAATTTTAATTATTATTAAAGGTAACTCCTAATTTCCGTGCTGAGACGACCGGTGTGAAATTCTGGCTCAACATTGGTACCAATAATAAGAAACTCTGCTTAGTTCATTGAATTGTGTCCAAGTTTTTGCTTCAATGAACCACGTCCATGCAACAGGCTGTTGAACCGTATCCATACTGTAGGTTGTTGAACCATATCCATAGTTGCCGGTTGCTAAACCATGTCCATGTTGCAGGTCATTGAACCATGTCCATGTTGCAGGTACCTTTGCGCAAGTCGTATGTAGAGGAAAGCTACACTTACCCACATTTGCCTTTTTTTCGATGAATTTTGGTTCAGCTGAACCGAAGTTGATTTAATAATTTGTCTGATGCTTTCGTCAAAATTAAATAACACATTTGCAGAAATGTTGCTGGTTGTTGAACCGTGTCTGTAGTTGCAGGTAGATGGACCGTGTCCATGTTGCAGGTTGTTGATAGTTGCATGTTGTTGAACCGTGTCCATGTTGCAGGTCATTGAACCATGTCCATGTAGCAGTTCGTTGTACCGTGTCCATGTTGCAGGTTGTTGAGCCCCACCCTCCAGTTGAAATTCACCTGTCGTGTCATTCACTCTGTTCCACTGATGATGTCAGCTGTTCAAGTGTTTTTCGCAGACAAGATGGTCGCCGTGTCACACCTCATTGGTTCTGACCAACTGCCCGAGCCAGAACAGGTTTCTATGCTTTCTTTCATTATCCCTTATTGTATATCTTAATTACAACAATAACAATTCCACAGCGCCTAAATACATGGGAACTAAAGCTTAGAAGTGCAACAAACCAGAATTGTTAAGCATGATATCATATACAGAGATGTGCAAAGTTATCATCCAGTATTGCGTTGAACAGTTTAGGCCATCATAAACACATGAATCAGGTGCATTGAAATTCACATCTGCAGTGTTTATAGTTCAAGTAATATGGGCAGTCAGTTTAATAAAGAATGCACACTTTTGTTGAAATCGTTGAAAGAAATGACTTTGATCGTTAGATCAGGTACCTTGCGAAAGTCGTATGTAGAGGCAAGCTGCACATAACCACATTTGCCCTGTTTTCGATTAACTTTTTTTCAGCTGAACCGAAGTTAATTTAATAATTTGTCTGATGCTTTCGTCAAAATTGAATAACACATTTGCAGAAACGAGCTAGCATGTCGTAGTGGATACTATATAGGTTCAAGTTAACGTCTGTGCGTGCGAGAGAAAGACAGACAGCCATGTAGAGACAGGCCCACAGGGAAACACACAAAGACAGAGACAGAGATCATAGCATAATAACAAACACAGTTAATGTTATCAAGCAAATGTATGTTTATATGTTCAAATATTATCTTATCAAACACCTAAAAATCTTTGATAAGTACTGTTGATTTCAAATTCCAAAACATAGATTCTCCTAAATATATTCATCTGCTATGCAAACGAATAAATTAGACCGTATGTCCGCCGACTTGCAGGTGAACAAACCAGAGAATAGGATCTGCCTAAGCAGCGCCAAGGGTGAGCGGGCCATGCTTATCAAGGGCTCCGATAGCGATTGGGGCATCTGCGTTGCATGCTGGGAAGGACTAAAGAAAGGAATCGCCGGAGTGTCTGGTATGTACATATATTAGCAAATACATTGGGCATGTTTTCAGCGCCGGATTTAGGGCAGAGCAGACAAGCAGTTGCCCAGGGGCCTCCACAAGTAAGGTAATTTACGTGCTCAAAGGTAACCAATATTTTAAATATATTAGTTTGTACTGATAGACTTGCTCAACGGAATCTCGGTTATTTGCCAACCTCCACCACAGTCGTTGGTTTCAGTAAATACGCCATTTAGTTCTTTCGAGGTCGCTAGGTGGCATACGTTCATTGGCATTGCGATGCTACAGAACACGGCAACGTTTGTGATATTTTGTTGAACAAGTTGTGTCGTAACTGTCGTTGTTACTTGTCGCAAGATCTTTTGTGATCGGCATATATAATATATGTTTTACAAATAATTCTTCTCGTGTATAAATATGTCAACATCGTTCAAATCATTTGACTTTATCTTTACTACATAATCAGCCTGTCAGACTCATAGACATAGACTGAAATATTATAAACTATGAGTCTATGCTGCAATTTGTTGTCCTACCGATATCCTAAATATGACACCAGTTGGTAACTGCGGATATTCCGCGGATAGTACATTTTCATGTCTACTTTCCACAGAGGCAAGTAATTTGTTTATCTAAGTAATCTATCTTTATTGCATAAGCATTAATCTCCTTTAATATGAGCAGCAGTTGAGATCGGCACAAGGCTTCTCGGGTCTTCCAGACCGGCGCAGAAAAGCAGAATAACACAAAAGAACAGGCCGAAAAAGATGCACAAGTGTTTGCAAAAAAACACGGCGGACGACTGATTTCATTACGTCGCAACCTCGTGCTCCCAAATCTGGCACAGGTGCTTTCTGTGATGCCTCAAGCAAAACTAGCACGAAGGCTTGTGTGCACCAGGAGTGGCGGATGACTGATTTCATTACGCCGCAACCTCTTGCTCCCAAATCTGGCACATATGCTATGCGTGATGCTTCAAGCAAAAGTAGCACGGAGTCCGAAGGCTTGTGTGCATCAGGAGTGGCGGATGAAATGGCAGACAGCGCAACCGCTACTTAGGAAAAGAAAGTGCAGATAACCCACACATCGATTAAATAAATGACGACAGCCTAGCAGGTGAGCTGGATGAAGACGATGAACCAACGGATGTACAGGCGGAGATAATAGAACCTCATCCAGATGGGGCCATTAACGACAGTGCTTTGTGGCCTGACCAGCCATCGCAAGGGCTTGTCGACTAATGGGCTAAGAATGGTGCCATAGATCTGCAGCACTGTGATGACAATTTGTTGAAATTTAAATCTTCACAACAAAAAGTTGGACACACCTAGTATGTTTGAAAGAAAGAATCGAAATGGAGAAGTTGTGAAGCGCTCATGGTTGTGTTTTTCGCCAGCTGACGTCAGAGTCTAGTGCTATGTTTGCAAACTCATGGCTGCAGCACATACGCAGCTTACCCATGGCCGGTTCTGTGGCTGGAAGCATGCCAAGTAGTCGGATGTTTGATCATGACAGATCTAAAGATCACCTCAATACCGTGGTGGCGTTGGCACGCCGTGCAAAGGAAGCACAGCGCGTGGACCCGCCAGCAAACGGAACAGGCGGCGAAGTATTGGAACGGTATGCTAAAGATGCTGGCCAGTGTCCTCAAATTTGCATGTGAGCGTGGCCTAGCGCTTTGTGGTGAGAATGAGATGCTAGGATCAGCCGCTAATGAAAACTATATTGGTAGGCTAGAGCTTGTGGCCGAGAACGACGATTTCCTTAAATAGCACATCCAGAAACACGCCAATCTTGGAAGCGGCCATACGAACTATTTGTCCTCAACAATTTGTGAAGAACTTGTGCAACTCACGGGAAAACGTGTATTGGATGAGATCATTTCGCGCATCAAACATTCCAGATACTACTTGATTACACTTGATTCCACGACCGACGAGAGCCACGTTGATCAGTTAACTCTAGTCTTCCGATACATGGAGCACACTACACCGGTTGAGCGATTTGTCAAGTTCGTGCCTAACCAGTGTCACAAGGCGCAGGAAATGTACGATGTTTTGACGGAATTCCTCGATACGCACGAGATTGACATAAAACATTGTCGGGGCCAGTCATACGACACAGCTTCAGTCATGAGCGGAAGGTACAATGGCCTCCAAGCCAAGGTGGCAGCGGAGAACGACGTGGCGACGTGGATACCTTGTGCAGGGCACTCAGTAAACCTTGCTGGAAAGGCAACCCCTGAATGCCGTCCAGCTGCTGTGGGTTTCTTCGAGTGTATCGAGGCGATTTTTTTTTTTCACTGCATCCACACATCGTTATGAAATGCTGACTGATTCGCTCAAATCAGCTGACAGTTACGTCTGCGTACCAAAACGGGTCACCACCACGCGCTGGTCGTGCAGAGCTGACGCCAAAATTGCTGACGACCCGGATGAAATGCCTAACGGCTTACATGAGCGCATGTGTACGCTGGATACGGACATATACTCAGTCTTCTGGCACGAGATTCTAGACAGGGTCAATGGTACGAATAAACAGCTAAAGGATCCCAAACTAGATGTGAACGCTGCAGTGGCAACTCTGAAATCGCTGAAGTTTTATTGAGACAAAACGTGAGTGCTTCAGTGAGTACGAGGGGCAGGGAGCAGAGAAATCTGGCACAACAGAAAACGTGCAGACTCGTCAGCATCGACGGAACGTGCGGCTGAATCCGTGATCCACTAGAATGCGCCGGAAGCAGAACTTTCTCCTTCGCAGAGGTTTTGTGCTGAGAGTTACATACCGGCTGTCGATCAATTTGTCAGCTCCCTTGAACAACGGCTCTCTGCTTATGAGCTAATCTGTGCTCGATTTGGTTTCTTGGATCCACTGGAAAAGCTCAGTCCTGAAGAGATCCAGAATGCCGCGACGAAACTCGTCAACATCAACAAAGACGATCTGGACCAATGCCTCCGTGTTGAGCTTATCCAGTTCGCTGAATTCTCAAACATATTTAAAGAAGAGGAAGGCGATGACATGGGTAAAGAACACTTCCTGTATAAGTTAATACTTGACAAGAGTGTTAAGGGTGCATTTCCAAATGTCGAAATTGCACTTCAAATATATATTGTGCTCATGATCACTAACTGCAGCGATGAACGCTCATTTTCAAAACTGAAAAATATCAAGAGTAGGCTCCGAACAACTATGACTTAGGAACGCCTCAACTGTCTAACAGTAGTGAGCATAGAACATGACATGTTGAGACAAATAGGCTTTGACGAGCTCGTCCATGACTTAGGTAGCCGCAAGGCTCGCAAGGTTCCTGGTGTTTAATCGAGCGTAATCACAGTTTATGCTCTCCTCCTAATCACTGTAATGTTCTTGTCTCAATAATATTATTGTGTCATGCTCTTGTTCAGTTGTATGTATGTTCTAAATGGAAACAAGTTATATTTTGCAGTGAAGTAGTAGGTAGGAGGAATGAGAACTGTTATTATGCGTTACCCGGTCAATCGCTGCCAAGGGGCCTCCACAGTCCAAAATCCGGCGCTGCATGTTTTTTATCACACTAAGCAATAATAGATGGTTACAAAACATTAGTATATAGGGATATTTATGGTTTAGTGCCTCTAATCCAGTCGTTTGTCGTGCCCGTGCTGACGTATAGCATCGCATTTCAAACGAGGCACTGTACCGCCGGTGTTGATGCCGCCCAATCAGCGAAGCCGTCCTGACAGCTCGATGGCGTCTATTCGGTCACATGCTCCGTGTGTCGCCCGACTCACGATTGACAACTACTTTGTCAACTCAGGCTCTATGTCGTTCAAAGGTCGACCGCGCACGACACTGCCGAATGCGTTGGGTGCCACGCATTGGACGTCAACTACGTTGAACAGTGGCGAGAGTTGACACGGAACCTCACGACCTTACTGTCTATAGACAGCTGTCTACTTCAGCGATGTCTTTTTAATGACTATTGTTAATGACATGGACCGGCCAAAAGAAACTATTTGAAATAGCTGCCCTCGAAAGCCTATTTTGAAGCTTCAAAATCATTTGACCTTGACAATCAAGGTCAAGAACGCACAATCTGATCCGTGGATCCGAGTGTATTTTGATTCTACGTACAATTTTACATATTGGATCCAATGTTCATGCTTTTGTTCAGCACATCATGATTAATAAAAAAAAATGTCTTAACAAAACAGACTAGTGTGAACGCATTATCTTTTAAAGTCAACGTGGCATTGATATAACGAACCCTGTTTCATTGTTAAACCAGGTTCCCCTGGCAGTCCCGGGACGAAAGGCGTGAAGGGCAGGCCCGGCCACCTGGCGGTGCGATTCGTGGACTTTCACAGTAAAACAAGGAACCACGTCCAGATCCCGAGCAAGTCCGGCCGGTATGACTTTGAAATCAAGGACATCAAAGTAAATCTTAGCGATGCTGTTATCACTCTGAACACAGAGACACGTGATGTTGCCCAAAACCTGTGCTTGGCATTCAGCATCTCCGTGCTACAGGTAAGAGAAACGTCTGATCCTCTTGCATCAGACATGTCTGTCTACCACCTACACTGAATCACGCACATTTCTCTAGCACTCACTTTGAGTGATCTAAATTGGGTCATATACATGTCTCTTGCACTTACCTTGAGTCAAGCACATCTCTCTTGTGTACACCTTGAGACACACACATCTTTCTTGCACCTACCTTGAGTAACATACATCTCTCTTACACTTACCTTGAGTCACACACATCTCTCTTACACTTACCTTGAGACACATACATCTCTCTTGTGTTCATCTTGAGACACACACACACATCTCTCTTGCACTCACATTTAGTCACACTCATCTCTCTTTCACTCACATTGAGTCACATCCATCTTGCACTCAACCAGGATTGAATAAAACATGATTAAAAAATAGATTTTTATTTAAGTCAGATTTTTTAATTAAAACGAATAAAAAAAATATTGTATACCCGAGTCTTAACAGAGGGTACATGATTTTAGATTGGTTGAACATTATATATACCGGTAATATAATTATAATAAAGGTTGACTTAAAAGAGCAGCATAAATGTCACAAAAATATTATATCAGAACTGTCAGCCTTCTATTACTCTATTACCAATGCTAACATTTACATCCTGAAAAATACAATCACTTTAAATCCTTAGCAAAATTGTCCTGTTTAACTGTGAATTCAGAAATATGACCATCAAACAACTTGAGTACTTTAACAAAATAACCACTTAAAATCAAATGAACACTCTAAAACAGACTGAATGTATACAGGCTTATACAGAGTTGATTTAACAAGATAACTTGGAGCTGACTCTGCACTATACTAGTGCAGAGTCAACATACTGAATTGGTTACACCTAGTACAAGTGTTTGCTTAAGTTGGATTTTATCTCAGGGCTTCTGACTTGAAAAAAATGCTGCCTCTTGAAGGCAAGTCTTTGTGGCTTCACAACATTCAGCGTGAAGAAATATATAAAACGTCATCAATTGATACCAAATTAGAATGAAACCACATTATAAGAAATTCAACTAATTCCAGTCCATCTGTGAAGGTTTCATGACCTGAAAGTGAACAGTTGAAACACACCCGATGTCATACAATATTTGACTAGAAATAACCGAACACTGAAACAACGTAATATTTAATTTGTTTTATTCAGTCGAATGGATTTAGAACGTAATTAACATATTTACAAAAAACTGCTCATTATGATTTTGTATTACAAAACATACGTAACTTTGTTAAAATGCTTGTCAGAATTTTTATTTGTGTTATATTCATACAAATCAAACCAAAAACTCGAAATAAAAAATCAAATAAAAACATTAATTTTTGTAGTGATTTAAATCAGTGATTTAAATCAATGATGTAAATAAAAATGATTTAAACCAAACAATTCTGCACTCACCTTGAGTCACACTTGCACTGGGTCTTCAGATTTCGACGAAATTGCATTGTTTCCTACTGACGTAATACTAATAAGGAGTAAATTCCTTAGAATTGGCGCAGCAACCAAAAAAGCCCTGGTTCGAATGTTTTTTTTTTTCAACTCTAGGAACAAAAAGTTAACAGAACAGATGATATTAGTGACGCATGCGCATTGGCACTATATACAACTGTGGTTTAATTATGAGCCAACAGGTGTTGTACATGTTATAAATAATGTCTATTGTATGACAGCAGATAATAAAACTGACGACATACACATTTACTTAAGTAAAATCACCTCTTTCAGAAATTATAATAAACAAATATAAAATAGTGTTATGACCAATTTCGAAGTCTACCCATTTCAGGCGTTGTAAAGACATCACAAACATATCACACTGATGTCATGAATGTATCACATTGACGTCATGAATGTATCACATTGACATCACAAACATTGCATTGACGTTACAAACATATTTCATTGACGTCACAAACATATCGCACTGACGTCACTAACATATTGCAATGACGTCACAAACATGTCCCACAAGCGTAGTTTTATTCTTAGCCGATAACTGTTGTACGTATTGTGAATATTGTCTATTAGATGATCGAAGCTGTCTAGGAGTGACCTGCATCCGATGACGTTGCTTGATGACGTCCTGTGCTGTAGGTGCTGTGTCAACCGCCTCAGACCGTCGCGTCAAGAGGGGACAAACAAGTGAAAAAGATCAAGAACGACTCCCTCCCCCTCGTTGTCGCTTCCGGCTACTTCTGTGACACCCCCTCCAACTACATGCATGCCTCCGACGGCGGCGCGACATCTTCTGCGGACGCTGGCGGGTGCGGCGGGTGTGGCGGGTGTGGGGGGTGCGGAGGATGTGGGGGTTGCGGCGGGTGTGGAGGATGTGGCGGGTGCGGTGGATGTGGGGATTAATTGAATGAGCTTCAACGACGTTATGATGACTTGGGTGAATTCGACACCTTGGAATATTTTGACCCGACTTTGTGGGACTGCAAAAAAGAGCCTCTAGAAGGCTACTACAGTGTGAAGTGAAGTGAATGTTTATTCAACAACAACAACAACAACAACAACATAATACAGGTGCATTGTATGGTGTGCTGCTGCTGCTGAAGGGACATAGCTGAAGTCATACGACTTATAAGGTGCTATGCCCTTTTCAAACTAAATAAATGCAATATAAGTAAAACATTAAATACAAAATAGCATTCACAATTCACTTATAAACTTATTACAGTGGTGTTTGAGCTAATTATAAATTAACTAATTGGTGTATGGGTGATGTTGTGAAATCATTGTCATTGAATATCCATTTTTATATTTACACATAAGAAATTGCTTCTGAAGAAACACATAAATATACTTGTCATAGTATACACACAGAAAAAATAACAAAGGTAATCGGGACACCAGTCTTTGTTTTGGAATGCACCGTGTATGGGCCAAAGCAAGGTCATTATGGCAAATACCCGTAATAGTGATACTAGGAACTGTCTATTAGACCTTGTGTTATGTCTTTTTTCTTTTTAAAACCATTTCCTGTTTGAGCCAATATTTTTCATTGATGTGTAACGGCTTTTCCTTGTTAGTTTGATTGCAAAAATAAAAATAACAAATAAGTAGCTTGTTTTTGACAACTAGATTATTTGATAATTTTTGCAGATTCATTCACCGGTGAACAAACTGTTATAAATATGACTGGCTGATTAGCAGCCTACTTAATGTGATGTGTCACTGTGACAGATGTATACATTAATCCAGAAACAAATGCTAGATGAAGTTAGTAAGAAACACAGCCCCATAATAATAATATATTTCTTATATATCGCTCCAGTCCATTAATTGTTCTGGAGGACTGTGCAACGACATAAGCATAGAAATGCATAATATAATCTTTAATATCTGCAATTATGTCCAATAAATGTATTAAAATGTTTTGTCTGTGTAAATAGTTAAAGATAATAAGCACACAAATAGAAGCCCAAAATAATTAAGTCAGATCACAGTGATGAATAATAGTAATTGTATATTAAAATAATATGTCTATTATGGAAAATCACACTTGTGAACTTAACAGTTTTGTGGAATTGCACTGAACCTACTAAAATGCAAAAAAAACTACCTATCAGAAGAAACCGTTATCCTGTGGACAGACAGGCATGTTTAACTATCAAATCTCCACCAGCGTAGAAAAAGCTTAATAAAAATTAGTTTAGACCTACATGTTAATATTTACCTGCAGAGTACTCAAGATAAGCAACAGTTTATATAAACAGACTGACTGCCTGCTTTGAAGTGTTTGTGTGTTTATGTTGGAATATATTACAAAGTTTACATTTATTCAGAAGTTTTATTAAGAGTTGTAACTGGACGTGTTAGTGTTTTTAATGAGGCAGTATTTTGATAATCAGATGTTGTAACTAAGGTATGGGCAGCTAGCGTGGCATACAGAAAACTGTATGCATATGTGTATGCATGCAGAAAATGAGAGTAGTTATACATTGTGTGTATGGGACTGTCTTAGTAGTAGTAGTAACCAATAAAAAATTTGCTTGTATGTCATGAGCTGGGCATCTTTCCTTCATGGTATGCTGTCTACCGCAGGAGTGACAATTGCTTTTATTCACTGTCCTGACAGAATGCACACCAGTCCCAGTCTGCATTCCTCTTAATTGTGACATGTGACTGATCGACGCTTCGTGTGTTCTTCCGATGTTCAAAGCTTGGTCTAATGTCAAATTCTCATCTTTTGCGAGCAGTTCTTTCTGTAGTTCAGGCAGCCTATTGATCCTCATGTAATAGGCATCACAGAATCATGGGCAAATGAAGATATAGTAGATACTGAGTTAGCACTGACAGGCTATGTAATGTTTAGGAAGGATAGACGAGAAAGAATGGGAGGTGGAGTAATTTTGTATATTAAAGAATCTATCCAAGCATATGAAATTACACTGAAAAGTGAAGCAGATAGTGTGGAAGCAATTTGGTGTAACATAGTTACCAGGAACTCAACATTAACAATAGGAGTAGTTTATCGTAGTCCTAACATAGGACAAGAGGAAGATGTAAAATTACAAAAGGCGATAAGGCAGGTGAGCAAGGGAGAATGTGTTATAATGGGTGATTTTAACCATGGCCATATACAATGGGAATCATTAGAGAGTGCTGGAGGTGACGACCATCAGTTTCTACTTCTAACACAGGATTGTTTCCTTACTCAACATGTCTTGGAACCAACCAGAGGTGGGAATGTGTTAGATTTAATTTTGTCTTCTCAAAATGAATTGGTTGACAATGTTAAAATACACGAACCTTTGGGTTCAAGTGACCATAACCAAATCCATTTTAATATAAAAGTAAAAACAGGGAATACATATAAAAAACAATGGAGGAGGAACTTCAACAAAGGCAAATATAAAGTGATGAGAACATATTTAGCAAATATAGATTGGAATAACTTGCTGAAGAACAAGACAGCAACAGAATGCTGGACTTGTTTAAAATATGAGATTGAGGGCATTATTGAGAAATTTATTCCATTAAGAAAACAAGGGAAAAGATCCAGGAAAAAACACCTGTCAAAAGAAGCTATTAGAAAAATTGCTCACAAACAGATGCTGTGGAGGGTCTATAAACACACTGGAAATGTAGAAGACTACACAAACTACAAAGAGGCACTTAACCTAGCTACAACTGAAATTAGAAAATCTAAAAGAACCTTTGAAAGAAAATTGGCAGGTAATATAAAAAAGGACAGCAAGAGTTTCTATGCTTATGTAAGGAGTAAACAGAAAGTTCGAGATAAGGTCGGACCACTGGAAAACAACAGTGAAAACATAATTTCAGATGGGTTCCAAATGGCAGAGGTCCTGAATGAGTATTTCAGCTCAGTTTTTACCACAGAAGATATCAGCTCACTTCCAGTTCCATTGACTAAATTTGAGGGCAATAAATCAGAACATTTAGGGCAGTTATTTGTAACTCCTGAAATGATAGCAAAGAAAATTAAGAAGATGAAAGATAATAAATCACCTGGAGTTGATGGGATACCACCAAAACTGCTAAAGGAAATTGTTGATCAAATTAGTACACCACTTGCAAACTTATTTAACTTGTCACTAGAAGAAGGAATAGTTCCTTCAGAATGGAAAGAAGCAAACATTACGCCGCTATTTAAGAAGGGATCGAGGAAGAAGCCAAAAAATTACAGACCAGTGAGTTTAACATCAGTTGTATGTAAATTACTTGAAACATTAATTAGAGACCACATGGTGGAATTCCTCGTAAAACATAAATTAATAAATACATCTCAACATGGATTCCTAAAAGCAAGGTCATGTCTAACCAATCTCTTATGTTTTTTAGAAGAAATTACAAAGTGGGTAGATGACGGGTCACCAGTGGATGTTGTCTACTTAGATTTTCGGAAAGCTTTCGATAAAGTGCCACATCAAAGATTGTTACTTAAACTAAAAGCCCATGGTATATGCAATGATGTAATCAACTGGATAGAAAAGTGGCTTACACACAGAAGACAGAGAATAATAGTAGATGGTGAGATTTCAAATTGGAAATCTGTTTTGAGTGGGGTACCACATGGATCAGTATTAGGCCCTATACTGTTTTTAAAATATATAAATGATTTGGAGGATGACATATCTAGCAAAGTACTCAAATTTGCAGATGACACAAAAGTATTCAGAAAGGTTACTAATGATACAGATAAACAATGTTTACAGGATGATCTAGAAAAATTAGTTAAATGGTCAGAAAAATGGCAAATGTTATTCAATTTTGGGAAGTGTAAATGTATACACATAGGACATGGAAATATGGACGAGGAATATAAAATGGGGGATGCTGTACTAGGTAGAACCACACAAGAAAAGGATTTAGGAGTAACATTTAATGCTGACATGAAAGTTTCAGAGCAATGTGGGATTGCTGCTTCGAAAGGAAATCAAATTCTAGGGCTAATTAGGAGAAACATCTAATTGTACCCATGTACAAAGCAATAGTTAGACCACATTTGGAATATTGTATTCAAGCATGGAGGCCATATCGTAAAAAAGACATAGATAAGCTAGAAAGAATACAACGAAGAGCAACTAAAATGATTCCAGAATTAAGAGACCTTAGTTACGAAAGTCGCTTATTACAATGTGGTTTGACAACACTAGAGACCAGGAGACTAAGAGGAGACCAAATAGAAGTGTTTAAAATAGTGAACGGTTATGAGGATGTTGATAGGAATATGTTCTTCAAACTTAAAGAAGGCAGTAGAACCAGAGGACACAAAGCAGCATTAGTTAAGGAGCAGTGTAGATTGGACATGAGAAAGTATTCTTTCTCACAGAGGGTGATAAATGAATGGAACAAACTGCCAAATGATTGTGTTAATGCTAGTAGTGTGAATATGAAAATAGAATTGACAGATATCTGATAAGGGCGGGCTACACATAGATGAGAAAATTGTTGGACTCTCGATAAGCCAATGGCTTCCTTGTCCACTTGCCATCTGGGACTTGTTGTTCGAGATGGCAATCTTGTTAAATCTTGTTAAAAGCCTCGTGCCCACTATCAGCTGCTCAATGAGCCTGTCTTCCTTGCTTGGTTGAATTTACACTTGAGCGCTTGCAATTTGCATCGAGTCATATAAAAGTCGATCGATTCTCCTTCGGTTTGGCTAAGCCTTTGTAGGTAGTACCTTTGTACTCTGAAATTGACCTTGGGCTTTAAGTGTTCTTCAAACTTGGTCCATAACACATCTGGTTTTTCTCTGTCACTATCAGATAATGTCCATGAGTTGAACATTCTTAACCCTTCATCGCCAACATACAAGAGCATATGGCTCACTCTCTTTTCTGGCTTTATGTCCCTGACCGTAAAGAAGATCTCACACTTCTGTTTGAACAATTTAAATGTTCCTGGCAAGTCTGGACTCGACCAGTTCATGTGCGGCGTGTTATGATTGTCCGTCATTATTTGACACTTGTTACAATCAGCGTTTGTTATCGATAGTCATTTTGTTTCTATATCTACACCACTGCTTTTGTTGACACGATCAGCTGTTCTTTGTTTATTTATGCGTCACTCGCCGGACCCTCCTTATAGATGGGGAATCCCTGTATGACGTCGCACATTCTTAAACGAGTCATCGAGTTCGTTCACTGTCATCGCTTCCTGTATTACTGCGCTCGTACGCTTTGCGTGAAAGAATTTGTGATACGACCAGATATTGTCAAGTAGTAGCCAACTTTATGTGGCTATATACAGTATATTCGGTTTTACACAGTCAGTTGCACCGCTAATTTAGCCTAAGCTACGCACAGGTTTAGCGAAGCTACTATGCATCGAATTACGTTGTTTCCGATTTCATTTCATCGGCGTGACCTCAATGTCAATGTTTGTAGTTAGTTTTGCGCCCTTTTGGCGACAAAGTACCGGTTTCGGTTCCATCGCCTTTCTCCTAGACGTAGATTCGCTCTTGCTGCCACCATATAATAATATGAAGACACACCGAAAAACAACAGCAATATTTTATAAAGCATGTCTTGTCTTAACTGAGAAGGCTCTATATGTCTTATACTGTTCATTGGCTCTTCCATACATGACTTATTTTGCAGATATTTGTGGAAACACATATAGACCCAATTTGTTACATGTTTTCTAGAATTGTATGTAGAGGCAAGCATTTGGATCATGCAAATCCCATGTTCTACAAGATGCATGCTCTGAAGTTGTTTGATTTAATTAATCTAAAGACTGCAGTAGTACAAGGCATATAATAACATTTTGCCTGTTAACCTGCAGAAATTATTTGTACATTTTGTAGCAATTCGCAAGACGAGACATGTAAATATGTAAAAAGAAGAAGGTATACATTCGAACTGAAATTAAATCAATGTGTTTATCTAATTATTGGGTTAAACTATGGAATTCTCTTGAATGTGAACTTAAAAGTTGTTGTAATATACAAGTTTTCAAGGCACTTTATAAAAAAAATTGTATTCTTAGTTATATTTTAAATTAACCGATACTATTCATTATGTTATTATTATACATACCGGTAAATACAAGTTTTAAGGGTAGCTAACATGAGCTTCAGATAAGCTCAACTTTGCTTGTTTTCACTATACCCATCACTTAGTTACATTTGTGTGTAAACATGGTTACTTCAGACTAATTCAGCATACTTATTAGTTATAGTTTTTGATTAACTACATTAGTCAGTAATTAGTTGCATATATAGTGTGTTACAATAGGCGTCATTTATCACTGTGAGTTGTTGAAAGGGCAATGCAATCATAAGTTGTATTACTTCAGCATTCTCCCCTTTCCAAAATAGTGTACTTCATTGTAAAGATGTGACAATTGTAAATTGTTTCTATCACGAGTGTGTAGTGCTGACGAATGTCATAGTTGTGTGTGTAGGGTATATGATTGAAGTAGTCAGGTAGTTGATTATTAAATGATTTGTAATAAAAGTTTAGTTGCATTCATTGAACTGTTCTTATGTGTGAATCATATGTTATTTGCAACAATTTATAGCCAGTCAGTACACACATGACACATGTCACTGGTGTGTGCATATATAAAATTACATAATTGCACATTACGCACACACACACGCTCGCTCGCTCGCACCCACCCACACACGTCCATACCCACCCACACACCCACCCCATTTTTATTGTAAACTTCTGACGAACATACAAACACGAATGCTTGTATATAGGCCTAGCTATGCATGTAACATATCATTATTACAATTATGTAACGAACACACGAACACACGTGCAATGTAGCAGACGATTATTATTTATAGTTCTAGCCTAACTCATATTCTTCTATTTAGGCCACTCGCGCTGTCGCTCATCCAGCATCGTCGAGTAATCTCCGCCAACACACGTGCAACGTAGCTGACAATTATTATTTATAGTTCTAGCCTATAATATTCTTCTGTTTATGTCACTCGCGCTGTCGCTCAACCCAGCATCATCGAGTAATATCCGCCCATTTATATTAATAGCCCAGAACGTTGATAGGAAAAAAAAATACGCAGCCAGATCGCGTAGTCTGCATCGTGTTGTGCGTGTATCTTAATAATGCTATTAATTTAGTTCCTTTTCTGAACAAAATGTGCTTATTCTTCCCAGGATGAGAAAATCACACGTATCAAACTCTTTGGAAAAGTCGATGTACACTGTGTCAACGAACCGTTTTGAGTCTACAGCCTTAACCCACAAACTTACTGCAGTTCAGTAGCTGCAGCTCTGGGATCGATTGAGGGTAGTATGCTAATAGGGCGGTAATCATATGCCTGCGATGCATCTCCTTTCTTGTAACTAGGGGTGATGTCCGCCGATTTCCAGAGCGAAAGACGTACTGCTATCGAGTGACATTTTGAAAATAATATTAAGTGGAGTACACAGTTCATACGAAAGACATTTAAGTAGCGCCTACAGCGGATGGTATGCCATGCGGGCTACGGCTTAACTATTGTGGCAGCTTACATGTGAATTCACGCACAAGCTCTGGATAGAGCTTAATATTAGATAACTGAACATGTGTACGCATGTTCAATTCTGGCAAAGTCCCATCGTCCTTAGTGAAAACAGACGAACATTTTCCATTTAATTCATTGGCTTTTTCAGTATTACCAACTGCTAATTCACCACATGTGTTAAGTAGTGTGTTAATCTTTGCTTACCCGCCTATAGTTGATGTATTTGTAAAAGGCAGAACTGTCACCTGATAGCAAGATCGTTCGCTCCTACTGTTACCAAATTGCTGGACAGCGAGCATGTGTTCGTTTTGCGCGGCACGACATTTGGACATACCGTTAGGCAGATGTTTACATTTCGATACGCGTTTACATTTAGTGCGAACTTTGACAATATGCTTAGGGTAATTTGGGGGCTTCCTCTTAGATGCGCTTGAAACAGGCAAACACTTAGAACATCTGGAAAAGAAGGTGTCCAGGAAGGTCGTGAGCATTATGCCTATCGTGGAGCATTCAGACAGCAATCCGTGTCAATTTATACCGGATAACTGATATTTTAGAGAAAATATATCCGCACGCCTAAAGTCGTAATTATTGTGTGTGTGTGTGTGTGTGTGTGTGTGTGTGTGTGTGTGTGTGTGTGTGTGTGTGTGTGTGTGTGTGTGTGTGTGTGTGTGTGTGTGTGTGTGTGTGTGTGTGTGTGTGTGTGTGTATGGCGTGCTGTGGGTAGTGCAAAAGATACTTTGAGAGAGAGAACTAGTGCCACGTGATCGCTAGCACAATCTAGAAAGCGAAAATTATCAGTTGCAGCAACCTGTGCCACAGCCAAGGGATCGCTAGAAAGTACAATATCTAACGTATTATTGCCTCGGGTTCGGAAATTTACATGGTGGGTTAGAGCATTTTCAGTTATGCAATCAACAGGCTTGTTAGCAAATGCATTTGAATGTTGAGCATTTGAATGCGCATTCAAATGCCTCCATAAAATGTTTAATGCATTTGCATTTGAATGCGTACCTTAAACATTTGCATTTGATTGCGACCCACAAACATTTGATTTGTCAAATGCACAATCAAATGTACAATCAAATGCATGCGTAATTCTTTGAATAATTATTATTGTTAGATTCACTTTCACAAATTCACAATATGCCATTGGAAAAAGTCCTTTGTAGAGAGCAGTACCCTCAGCAGATTAAGAAATCATTGTCTGACCTGTGAATCCACTTTCACAACGTGCTGTTGAAAACGTGCTCTGTAGGCCAACTGGTCAATGCCTGAGCTGTTATTCATATAACATGAAAAGACCAACTGGTCTATAGGTTGAAGGCTTCAGAGATTACCTGTTCATTGAAATAATGCAGACAAATGACTCCCTTGTGTGTTGTGTTGGCACTGTTGGGGTGGGTTAGCAATGCCAGCCCTTAATATTTACAGCCAGAGAGAGTGATTAGTGGTAGCTGTAATTATCCACCAGATTATCTTCCCAGTGACTCCACCAGTAGACAGTCTATTGTCTTGGGTCCCCCTTCCATTCTGGCCTACCTGAAGGATTAGCCTTTCATTCCCTGCTATGGTTCCTACCACCTCTGTAGCCCTGGAACTGTGTGACTGGTATGTAGTGGTACTTAGTGGTAACAATAATGTACTACTGTATTTATTAAATAAATAAATAATGTGTTTGTATACATTATATAACAAGCAAGAAACTAAATAAGTGTTGCATAAGAAATATATATACAATCAGCTGTGTTTGTATATATTGGCTATTTTTTCTCCAAATAAAACAAATCGTTAATATAAAGCCAAAACATTTGAAATTAATTCAAATGCATTTGCAAATGGGTAACCAAAACATTTGCATTTGCATTTGAATGCGACTCCAAACATTTGCATTTGAATGCGTTCCTAGAAAATGGCATTTGTATTCGCATTTGCATTTGAATCAAGTGAAACATTTGCATTTGCATTCACATGCGTTTACAAGCATTTGATAACAAGCCTTGCAATCAGTGAAAGAGTTGCAGGGTTGAGTCCTGGGAAAACTGTTGTTATTACAATGAATGAAGGGCAAGTTAAAATCACCAAGGATGACACTGTTATTGCTGTTCCTAACAAAATGTGTTATCATGTCGCATATGCATTCCTTATAAAGGTTAGTGCAATTTGGTGGGCGACGTGGCAATCTTAAGGTCTATACATACGGCTTCAACTGTGCTGAGGTTTTCAGGAAGACATACACGGACGGGGTATAAATCGTGGTTACAGAAGACGGCCACACCTCCACAGTACGATTATTTCTATCACAACGAAATAGATCATAGGTACCATTGGATAAGACTAACCATTTCGCTGCTGTGTCGCAACAGGATAGGTATGTTTCAACAAATGATATTATTAGTTTCCTAACCGAGCGGCTCAACTAACACTACCTTCCCCTACTGCGGGCAGTGGCATAGTAAACTTTACATTCATTTACAACAGAGTCGAAATGGTTGGATGTGTTGCGAGTGTCTAGTCAATCAGTTCCAATAATGATGTGGTCGGACTCGCTCTGTTCGTGAATCGCTTCGCGTACGGGGGCGGCTGACGGTTGTCGCTGCTGTGCGTCGACCATTGACAGCAGCTTTCAAGGATGAGTAGGTCGACTGGCTGTAGCGGACAGTGGTCGTCCAGTCTACACGATCTACGTTACGTTCAGCGTCGTGTAAGGTGTATCGTAGCTCAAAGTTCTCGCTTCGGAAGCTGTACACACACTTAGCGATTTTGTCCTGGTCAAACGTTTAGTGGGTTGCTCCGTCCCTTATGAAAATATACCATGGTATTTACCATGGTTTACCATGATTTACCATGGTTTACCATGATTTACCATGGTTTACCATGATTTACCATGGTTTACCTGTTTCAAAACACGATTGTTTACAATGCATTTAATATGGTATGTTTTCATAAGGGTATACATATAGCTCACACAATAGGTCGACGTGTGGAAAGTAATTACCATAGGTTTTAGTTATCTGAACAGCCACATATTGTCGCTGCTGACAGGACGAAGCTACCTTTAGCAAGGTGAAATATTAACTTTCTGGCATAAACAGTTAATTAGTTAAGGCATGTAATACCTTAGATGTGCAGACATGCCCCACCTTCCCCTATCACACTTAGGTAGCTGGGGACAGGTCATTATTTCAGTTTCGGGTTCATGTCAATCGAATAAAGTGGCAGTGATATAGAGATGGTACACCGGGCCACCTTTTGCGATTTTTTGCTCCCAGAAAAATATTTTAGATAGGGAACTGGACAACAGTTATAGTAGTCAGAGGATTACGTTACTTATGGCTGGCTGACTGCATGAAGGCGTATGTGTATGTAGACAAAATCCTCTTGCTTTTGGCAACGTGTTGCTTTTCTTTGAAATGAAATTGTAGGATTTGACAAAAACTCTGTAGCAGTCAGTGATATGACATGCAACTTAAGCCACTGTGATAAAATATGAATGGTTATGCATACAGCACTAGAAAATGTTAACATAGTCGCTATGATAAACAAATAATCATCTGTCCCTAGCTCTTTTCCAAGTTGGCTGTATTTTATATTCAGGTATGAATGTAAATGTGCTTACACTCTACCAGAACTGCAACACATGAACATATCTTTGTATTTGTTCTACATTACTAGCATTATTATGACCTTTTGTTGATAATAATTCACAGTGTACAGATTAATATGTTGACATTGCTACTTTTGCATTTGTAACCTTTTTAGCGAGTTAATTTCTTTTATCACAGTACCTGCTTTATAACCAGTCTAGTATTCATAAGATTAACCTGTTTGTGGTAGTTTCTTTGTGGAATGTGTGTACATTTGTGTGTGCGAGGTTGTCCATCACCAATTTAAGTTAAGCACAATGAACTGATTGTCATTGATAATGTATGGAATAAAATTGTGACTTTTATGAATGTCAGTATACGTTATCTAATATTAGATTGTTTAATTATTTTAAAGCAGTTGTTAGAAGGTAATAGTAAGGAGATGTATGATTATTGATGACAATAACATAATATACCAAATTATATGATTTATGTTCTAATATTTGCTTCTACCATTTATAAAATCAGTTTGATTAAGATGCACTCAGCTGCTCTAAAACTCCATCCACTGATTTAGCCCAATGTGAATCAGGTATGTTGCTATTTAAATCTGTAGTGTGTGATAGTTCAAGTATTATATCATGTTTAAATCTGTAGTGTGTGGATAGTTCAAGAATTATATCATGTTTAAATCTGTAGTGTGGGAATAGTTCAAGTATTATATCATGTGCTGTTGGTTTAATAAACAAGTTCATATGTTTGTTAAAATCACTAAAGAATTGACTTTAATAAATTAGGCATTTATAATGCGCTGTGTATCCGGGTAAAAATCTGCTCAAAGGTGCTAAAAAATATTGAGCATTAGACTGGATCACCGTGGAAAGTGTGATGTCATAATAATATTCTAGACTGGAACACTTTTGTCTTTCCAGATTGTTGACCGGATCCAGTCAAAAGTAATGTAATAGTTCATCTGATGATTTCATAGAAAGTAAATAACAAATTTGTCCAAACGAGCCAACATGTCAAATATGATTGTGTCTCTTCCGACCACTTACCTCTATGCTTTACTATATATGCCAAGTTATTACCTTCTTCCAAGGCCCCCATACAGGAGCAAATTCAAGCACCCTGGCCTGTGTGGAATTCTGCCTCCCCCCAGGATCTCCATAACTATCATAAACAAACTGGTTTGCTTTTATCTGCTATTGATGTACCTCATGAGGTTTTAAGATGTACTAACCCTAATTGTAATGATGAAGCCCATCGCACTTTGCTAAGCAATCTTTACAATGATATTATAATATCACTCAAAGACGCTGCCGAGGCAATCCCTACTAAGGCTAACAACACGTCTTCTAAGTATACTGTTCTTGGCTGGAACGACCTAGTCAGAGACTCCCATCAAGCTGCTAGAGAATCCTCTCTCATCTGGCGGTCTGCTGGGAGTCCCTTGTATGATATAATGAAAATTAGACGTGCCCATTTTAAACGCAACTAAAGATTATGTGAAAAAAATGCTGAAATTCTTAAAGCTGAATGACTTGCTTCTAAACTATGTAATAATGACTTCAAACACTTCTGGAAGGACATAAAACATATGAATAATGCCAGGAGCCAAATCCTAGCAATGTTGGTGGTGCTTCTGGTGTGGAAAATGTAAAGAATATGTGGCTTCATCACTACCAGTCCCTACTTAACTCTATACCTGGCTCTCCCGCCAACATCAAGAAGATCAATGAACACTGTAGCAATGTACAGTTTAATGTTCAAATGATTGTTAATATTAAGGAAATTCATGATGATTACAATCATAACCCCCATAATTAAAAATAAGGCGGGTGACCTGTCTGATAACAACTACCGACCTATTGCTCTAGCCACAATTGCTAGTAAATTATTTGAATCCTTGATATTATCCAGGATTTCTACTTTTTTATCTATAATATGTGTAAACCAATTTGGATTTAAAAAGCATCACTCAACTGAAATGCTCATATTTTTATTAAAAGAACTCTTTCGACACTACATAGCGAATGGCTCATCTATGTAAGTCACTATGCTGGATGCCTCTAAGGCCTTTGACAAAGTCAATCATAGTAAGCTATTCACCAAACTAATTGACCGGGGATGTCCTTCTTTTATTGCACGCATTCTTTATTACTGGTACAGAACTCAGAAATTCACTGTCAGATGGTGTTGTAGCTTCTCAGAATTTTTTACCGTTTCAAACGGTGTTAAGCAGGGTGGAACCCTTTCTCCACATCTTTTTAACGTTTACATGGATGACTTAAGTGTAAATTTGAATAAATTACAAATTGGCTGTCTTTATGCAGGAACCATAATGAATCATATGATGTATGCCGATGACCTTTGTGGTTTTTCACCTAGTGTTGCTGGGTTGAGAAAACTCACCAATTGTTGTGCCGAGTACGGCAATATGTTTGATATAACATACAATGCCAACAAATCTTTCTGTATGGTTATTGATAACAAACCTAGGGACAAAATAAATATTCATCCTGTTGTTATCAATAACCATACACTACCTCACACTGAGAAATGTAAATACCTTGGCCTTATTATAAACAATACCCTTACTGATGATGATGATATTGCCAGGCAGAAAAGAAGTATCTATGCGCAGGCAAAGTCTGGAAGGTATTACTGTTGCTTATAACGACAGTTTTAGAATGTTACATAACTTGTCACCCCGCTGTAGTGCAAGTCATATGTTTGCTACTAATTATGTTAAATCCTTTAATGAACGCATTCGCTCATCAATTTTTAGCCTTTTATGCCGGTTAGTAAAATCCGACAATATACTTTTTGTTAATTATTTTCACACTTTTATTTATTATCGAAGTCCATTGATTAAACATTAGATTGATCAATTGTATGCTTTTAATTCATGATGTTTGTACTTTTACACAAATATTTTTTTTATCCTGACCTATTTTATATATATTTTTACTACACGTCATGTATGTATATTTATATTTTTTTCTCACTACATGTACCTCTATTGTTCAACATGTGTGTATATTTATGTTTTTTTTTTTTACTTTTATGTACATATATATGGGCTCTTGCCTGAAATAAAACATTATTATTATTATTGGATATTAGATGGGTTTGATTGTTAAGAGGTAGGTAGATACAGCTACTTGTACTTTTGCATACATACTTGATGTATGTACAAACCACATTTTGTATTGAATAAATCAAGTAATCCAGATGGTCCACATGTACACTCACATGTACACACGTACACACACATGTACACTCTCATGTACACACGCTTGCACACATGTACACACGTACATTCACACTTACACACACATAAACACTAACATGTACACTCACATATACACGCACACAATTAAATTCACCAAACGTATTTTCAGACACTAGATTTTTGTATGAAACAGAAGACGGCAACAGCACTGTTGTCTGGCCTCCATACAGTCACAACCCGGGAGTCACTCTGGTGACAATGAAAATGACAATGACAGTGTCACACACTTGGCTTGTCAATGTTCTCTCCTCCAACACTCCCATCATCATCTTCTACGGCTTCTTCCTTCTGCTCTTCAGCCTGTGAAACAAAGAATGTCAGTGCCAAGTTAAATAGATAAACATGATGTCACCATTGTAAGGGATGTTCTCAAAAGACTCTACACAAAATTGGTTTATAGGGGTTTAGCAGCTGTTTACTAAGGACAAAGACATTTTCTATGATATGTCAAGATATTTATGCACTCATTTACCATACTTGGTTGTGGGGGTTAATTGTCTACCTTTGATAACAGGATTTATTCAGATTATAGCTGGTATCTGGTAGAACAATACAATGGCAATCCATTTATACTGGGGCCAGGAATTTGTTCTGGAAGTTGCTGCTCTGCCAACCCCTTTATGCCAGGCATTTGTTCTGGAGGATGCCACTACACCAACCCCAATGCCAGGCATGTGTTCTGGAGGATGCCACTACACCAACCCCCTAATGCCAGGCATGTGTTCATAAGGGTGCCACTACAACCACCCCCAATGCCAGGCATTTTTTCTGGAGGATGCCACTACACCAACCTCCAATGCCAGGCATTTGTTCTGGAGGATACCACTACACCAACCCCCAATGTCAGGCATGTGTTCTGGAGGATGCCACTATATCAACCCCTAATACCAGGCATTTATCTGGAAGGATGCCATTACACCAACCCCAATGCCAGGCATTTGTTCTGGACGACTTAGCAAGATTTAACAAGATTGCCATCCCAAACAACAAACAACAAGTTCCAGATGGCAAGTGGACAAGGAAGCCATTGGCTTATCCAAAGTCCAACAATTGTCTCATCTATGTGTAGCTTGCCCTTATCAGATATCTGTCAATTCTATTTTTAAACATATTCACACTACTAGCATTAACATAATCATTTGGCAGTTTGTTCCATTGATTTATCACCCTCTGTGAGAAAGAGTACTTTCTCAAGTCCAAACTACACTGCTCCTTAACTAATGCTGCTTTATGTCATCTGGTTCTACTGCCTTCTTTAAGTTTTAATGGATGGATGCCACTACACCAACCTCCAATGCCAGGCTTTTTTCTGGATGATACCAATACACCAACCCTTAATGCCATGCATTTGTTCTGGAGGATGCCACTACACCAACCTCCAAGGCCAGGCATGTGTTCAGAAGGATGCCACTACACCAACCCCCAATGCTAGTCATTTGTTCTGGAGGATGCCACAACACCAACCTCCAATGCCAGGCATTTGTTCTTGAGGATGCCTCTACACCAACCCCCAATGCCAGGCATGTGTTCTGAAGGATGCCATTATACCACTCCCAATGCCAGGCATGTGTTCTGGAGGATGCCACTATGCCACCCCCAATGCAAGGATTGTGTTCTGGAGGATGCCACTATGCTAACCTCCTAATGCCAGGCATGTGTTCTGGAGGATGGTATTATGCCAACCCCCTAATGCCAGGTATTTGTTCTGGAGGATGCCACTATTCCATCCCTCTAATGACAGGCATGTGTTCTGGTGGTTGCCACTATGCCACCCCAATGCAAGGATTGTTTTCTGTTCTGGAAGATGCCACTATGTTAACCCCCAACAGGGAAGTGTTCTGCAGGATGCCACTATACCACCCCAATGCAAGGATTTTATTATGGAGGATGCCACTGTACCCCCCCCCCCCCCGATGTCAGACATTTGCTGGTTGATGGGGGAGATTCTACCCTGCACAATGTACACATTGAAAATGGTTAATGGAAATGGTTGTTGGTATAATATATCTTGTGCTGTGTTCCACTGCACTCGTAGTTACTGTGAATATGAGTTCATGACATGTAAATAGAGTTCACAACCCCCGGTCAAGTTATTGTTGCCAGTTGAGAGCTCGAAAGTTGAAAGGGAGCCCGAGTAGGGGGTCATGAACTCTGCTGACATGCCTTGAACTCGTATTCACGATAAAAATGAGCGCACAGAAAGCAACATTAAAGTAAATCACAAGAAAACGTCTAAAAGAAATTGTTAAATCCTTGTTAAATCTGTTAAAGAAGTGTCTGGGATTGGTGGGACATCAATTCATGGCGAAATCAATACTTTAAGCTATAACAATTGCAAAATTTACCAACTCAAAACTAATGAGAAATTGACATGACACATACACTAAAATTCTGATTTATACCATTTTATACTGTTAATTTTAAGTTTATTAAAAAACGTATATATAAAATATATTTCAGGTATTGCTTGTTAACAACTTTGTTTCTATTTCACAATAATTACCCCATGGCATGACTCTTTTCAGATTTAGTAGCATGTGTTTAAAACAACTTGTTTCGGTTCTATATTTACAAGCTGACATTTGTTTGTTTTGGATTTCCCACAAATTACTGATTATGTCATAAAATGCAGTCAAATATGATAAATAAACATTATTTCCCATATTTTCTGTACATAATCAAACCATATGTAAAGAAATCAATATTTTAGTCCTCATAATAATGTCCATGGAGCAACTTCATGTGTGCATTAGTGCCCTGCATAGGCTGGGCCAGGCCTCTACTAAATTTCTCCGGCCGGGCCTGGGTCTACACGTTATGGGCCTGGGGTGAAAAAATTAAACTGCAGTCTTTGGCCAGGCCTGGGGTGAACGGGCCAGGCCTGAATAAAAAACCGGGTTAGTTTTGTTTTACAAGCATGCACGCACACGCCAGTATAAATAACTTAGCAGCGGATCCCAAAATCACCATAAAAAGTGTCATATTTAATGGGAATTAGCACGCAGGTGACTTAACTGACCAATTTCTGTAAATAAACCTTGTCCACTGAGAAAGGCAATTAAATAAGGCTGAGTGGTCTAGCATATTTGCTTAATAAAAAATATTTGGACAGTGCCAGGGCTGTACTGACTGTTAACATTTGGTAGGAAGGTATGAAACTTCAATGAGACAGGGACTGTAGTTAGCATTGTTCCATTGATTTATCACCCTCTGTGAGAAAGAGTACTTTCTCAAGTCCAACCTACACTGCTCCTTAACTAATGCTGCTTTATGTCATCTGGTTCTACTGCCTTCTTTAAGTTTTAATGGATGGATGCCACTACACCAACCTCCAATGCCAGGCATTTGTTCTGGATGATACCAATAAACCAACCCCTAATGCCATGCATTTGTTCTGGAGGATGCCATTACACCAACCCCCAATGCTAGTCATTTGTTCTGGAGGATGCCACAACACCAACCCCCAATGCTAGGCATGTGTTCTGAAGGATGCCACTATACCACTCCCAATGCCAGGCATGTGTTCTGGAGGATGCCACTATGCCACCCCCAATGCAAGGATTGTGTTCTGGAGGATGCCACTATGCTAACCTCCTAATGCCAGGCATGTGTTCTGGAGGATGGTATTATGCCAACCCCCTAATGCCAGGTATTTGTTCTGGAGGATGCCACTATTCCATCCCTCTAATGACAGGCATGTGTTCTGGTGGTTGCCACTATGCCACCCCAATGCAAGGATTGTTTTCTGGAAGATGCCACTATGTCAACCCCCAACATGGAAGTGTTCTGCAGGATGCCACTATACCACCCCAATGCAAGGATTTTATTATGGAGGATGCCACTGTACCCCCCCCCCCCGATGTCAGACATTTGCTGGTTGATGGGGGAGATTCTACCCTGCACAATGTACACATTGAAAATGGTTAATGGAAATGGTTGTTGGTATAATATATCTTGTGCTGTGTTCCAGTGCACTCGTAGTTACTGTGAATATGAGTTCATGACATGTAAATAGAGTTCACAACCCCCGGTCAAGTTATTGTTGCCAGTTGAGAGCTCGAAAGTTGAAAGGGAGCCCGAGTAGGGGGTCGTGAACTCTGCTGACATGTCTTAAAGTCGTTTTCACGATAAAAATGAGCGCACAGAAAGCAACATTAAAGTAAATCACAAGAAAACGTCTAAAAGAAATTGTTAAATCCTTGTTAAATCTGTTAAAGAAGTGTCTGGGATTGGTGGGACACCAATTCATGGCGAAATCAATCCTTTAAGCTATAACAATTACAAAATTACAAGCTGACACAAATTACTGATTATGTCATAAAATGCAGTCAAATATGATAAATAAACATTATTTCACATATTTCCCATATTTCCTGTATGTAAACAAACCAAGTGTAAAGAAATCAATATTTTAGACCTCATAATAATGTCCATGGAGCAACTTCATGTGTGCATTAGTGCTCTGCATGGGCTGGGCCAGGCCTCTACTAAATTTCTCAGGCCGGGCCTGGGTCTATACGTTATGGGCCTGGGGTGAAAAAATTAAACTGCAGTCTTTGGCCGGGCCTGGGGTGAACGGGCCAGGCCTGAATAAAAAACCGGGTTAGTTTTGTTCTACAAGCACGCACGCACGCATGCACGCACGCACGCACGCACGCACGCACGCACACGCCAATATAAATAACTTAGCAGCGGATCCCAAAATCACCATAAAAAGTTTCATATTTAATGGGAATTAGCACGCAGGTGATTTAACTGACCAATCTCTGTAAATAAACCTTGTCCACGGAGAAAGGCAATTAAATAAGGCTGAGTGTTCTAGCATATTTGCTTAATAAAAAATATTTGGACAGTGCCAGGGCTGTACTGACTGTTAGCATTTGGTAGGAAGGTATGAAACTTCAATGTGACAGGGACTGTAGTTAGCATTGTTCCATTGATTTATCACCCTCTGTGAGAAAGAGTACTTTCTCAAGTCCAACCTACACTGCTCCTTAACTAATGCTGCTTTATGTCATCTGGTTCTACTGCCTTCTTTAAGTTTTAATGGATGGACGCCACTACACCAACCTCCAATGCCAGGCATTTGTTCTGGATGATACCAATACACCAACCCCCAATGCCATGCATTTGTTCTGGAGGATGCCACTACACCAACCCCCAATGCTAGTAATTTGTTCTGGAGGATGCCACAACACCAACTCCCAATGCCAGGCATGTGTTCTGAATGATGCCACTATACCACTCCCAATGCCAGGCATGTGTTCTGTAGGATGCCACTATGCCACCCCCAATGCAAGGATTGTGTTCTGGAGGATGCCACTATGCTAACCTCCTAATGCCAGGCATGTGTTCTGGAGGATGGTATTATGCCAACCCCCTAATGCCAGGTATT
This sequence comes from Lamellibrachia columna, assembly GCA_963662155.1. Lineage (NCBI taxonomy): Eukaryota > Metazoa > Annelida > Polychaeta > Sabellida > Siboglinidae > Lamellibrachia > Lamellibrachia columna. Next base: position 9,944,460 of record OY759275.1, read on the forward strand.
TGTTCTGGAGGATGCCACTATTCCATCCCTGTAATGACAGGCATGTGTGGTTGCCACTATGCCACCCCAATGCAATGATTGTTTTCTGGAAGATGCCACTATGTCAACCCCCAACAGGGAAGTGTTCTGCAGGATGCCACTATACCACCCCAATGCAAGGATTTTATTATGGAGGATGCCACTGTACCCCCCCCCCCCGATGTCAGACATTTGCTGGTTGATGGGGGAGATTCTACCCTGCACAATGTACACATTGAAAATGGTTAATGGAAATGGTTGTTGGTATAATATATATTGTGCTGTGTTCCAGTGCACTCGTAGTTACTGTGAATATGAGTTCATGACATGTAAATAGAGTTCACAACCCCCGGTCAAGTTATTGTTGCCAGTTGAGAGCTCGAAAGTTGAAAGGGAGTCCGAGTAGGGGGTCGTGAACTCTGCTGACATGTCTTGAACTCGTATTCACGATAAAAATGAGCGCACAGAAAGCAACATTAAAGTAAGTCACAAGAAAACGTCTAAAAGAAATTGTTAAATCCTTGTTAAATCTGTTAAAGAAGTGTCTGGGATTGGTGGGACACCAATTCATGGAGAAATCAATCCTTTAAGCTATAACAATTGCAAAATTTACCAACTCAAAACTAATGAGAAATTGACATGACACATACACAAAAATTCTGATTTATACCATTTTATACTGATAATTTTAAGTTTATTATTAAAAAACGTATATATAAAATATATTACAGGTATTGCTTGTTAACAACTTTGCTTCTATTTCACAATAATTACCCCATGGCATGAATCTTTTCAGATTTAGTAGCATGTGTTTAAAACAACTTGTTTCGGTTCTATATTTACAAGCTGACATTTGTTTGTTTTGAATTTCCCACAAATTACTGATTATGTCATAAAATGCAGTCAAATATGATAAATAAACATTATTTCCCATATTTCCTGTATGTAAACAAAACATATGTCAAGAAATCAATATTTTAGACCTGATAATAATGTCCATGGAGCAACTTCATGTGTGCATTAGTGCCCTGCATGGGCTGGGCCAGGCCTCTACTAAATTTCTCAGGCCGGGCCTGGGTCTATACGTTATGGGCCTGGGGTGAAAAAATTAAACTGCAGTCTTTTGGCCGGGCCTGGGGTGAACGGGCCAGGCCTGAATAAAAAAACCGGGTTAGTTTTGTTCTACAAGCACGCACGCACGCATGCACGCATGCACACGCCAGTATAAATAACTTAGCAGCGGATCCCAAAATCACCATAAAAAGTGTCATATTTAATGGGAATTAGCACACAGGTGACTTAACTGACCAATTTCTGTAAATAAACCTTGTCCACTGAGAAAGGCAATTAAATAAGGTTGAGTGGTCTAGCATATTTGCTTAATAAAAAAGATTTGGACAGTGCCAGGGCTGTACTGACTGTTAGCATTTGGTAGGAAGGTATGAAACTTCAATGTGACAGGGACAGTAGTTAGCAAGAGGAGATGCCGCCTCAGACACAGCAGTGTAACAAATATTCTTTTCCCCAACAGCAACATGAGCAAGTAGCAGTAGACCATAACAAGTAGCAGTAGACCATAACAAGTAGCAGTAGACCATAACAAGTAGTAGTAAACCATAACAAGTAGTAGTAGACCATAACAAGTAGTAGTAGACCATAACATGAACACCCAACAATAGACAGACTCATTATTCATTCAGTATTGATGTGGACGTATACATCATGCAATGTTCAGATAATATATAATTTTTTTTTTTAAATAATATATCAGTAATATTTTATTTAATATTATATTTAACAAAATAATATATTATGAATACAGCTTAATTGTGTTTCTTTTTTATTACAAGATAACATATCTTTTTCTTAATTGATGGCATGTGCATTGTCATGGGCTTGCGGGCCACGGACTTACCCGTCTTTCACGGGTATGGTCCGGAAACATGTGGGCCGGGCCTGGGCCAAACGTTAACAGGCGTCAGCCAGATCTAGGCCTAAATTCTAGTTTGTGGGCCTGGGCCAGGCTGGAAATATTTTTGCAGGCGTGGATGCTAACTGCGGCCTAATTGCGGGCTGGGCAGGAACTTATGTGGATGTTAGATGTAGAGCATGTAACTTGGAAACAATCGTAGAAAACACGCTAAAATTGTAAGTAACCACGAACTTCTACTGTTCTGAGTTACATAATTTATGTCAAACATAAACATAGGTTTCTTCAAAATAACCCAACCACATGGGGAGATTTTGAAACTGCGATATTGATGGAGATATGAGGGAACAGACAGACAGATACAAACTACTTTAAAGTATAGATAAATGGCACTACATGGATCAGCACTAAAAACTCGTACAGTGTCAGAATCTGTCGCCCCGTTGACACGTCATACACCTACACATGGCGTACATGACAGACGTAAGGGTATGGTTGGTAACAAGTTTGTAGAGATGGTGTGCAGAGATAGCATACATGTACGTACAGATGTGTAGAGATGGCATACATGTGTATAGATATATGTAGAGAGGATGAACATGTGTAGAAATGGTGTACAAGTGTTTATGAATGGCATACAGATGCATGCAGATGGGGTACATGTGCATAGATGGTGTGTATAGATGGCATACAGGTGTGTAGAGATGGTGCATATGTGTGTACACCAACCATACAGGCATGTATGGATGGTGTACACAAGTGTAGAGATGGTGTACACAAGGTTTGAGATGGTGTGTGTATATTGTGTACATATGCATCGAAAAGGTGTACAGATGTGTAGAGATGGTCTACAGGTGTACAGAGATGAGAAGGTGTTCAAGTATGTATAGATTGTGTGCAGGTGTGTAGAGATGATGTACATGTGTGTAGACATAGCATACATGTGTGCATGTAGAGATGATGTACATGTTGGGACAGATGGTGTACAAGTGTGTTGAGATGGTGTACAGGTGTGTAGATATGGCACAGATGTGTACGGATGGTATGTGCATGTGCAAAGATGATATACCTGTGCATAGAGATGGTGTACATGTGTGTAGAGGTGGTGTACAGGTGTGAAGAGATGGTGTACAGGTTATGAGTACATTTGTACTTAGTAGAAAGAACTATTCTATTGAGTGTTCTCACACGTAGTGGTGATGTGTTCTGGAGTGCAATGGTCAGGGTTGAAAAACATGATTTAAAAAAAAAAAATTATCGGATTTTTTTTAATTTAAATCGATTTTTTGTTTTTAATTTAAAAAAAATGTAATCTGGTATATAGACAGTTATATAGATGTTTATATGTATAAACTCTTTCAAACCTGTTCTATTCAAATCAATTTGGGTACTTGTCTTAACAGAGGGTACATGATTTTTGCTTATATAAAGACATTAGGCAATGTCCACAAGGCTTCACCCCCTGTAGTTGCATAATCTGTCTTGGAAAGGAAAGCATGCTGTGTGTCTGTGGCTGTAGCAGTGCTAATTATTGTTTGCTGAGAGGGTAGATTAGCACCTGTCCAGGGCTCTTTGTACTCTATGGGTCTCCAACCAGACTGTAAACTGGTACAGTATTAAACAATTGTCACCAAGACTGTCTCACTTGAGTCAACATACTGAATTGGTAACAACTAACACAAGCTCAAAGTGGACTTTAACTCAGGGCTACTGACTTGAAAAGATACTTCCTCTTGAAAACAAGTTTGTGTGGCTTCATTGAATTCAGAAAGGGAAAAGCTCAAACATACACAATGTCATAAAATCTTTGACTATCGGGCTGTCTGGTGACAATACAACTACACAAATGTGCGAACATTGTGCTTTTGTATTAAAAAACATACAAAACTTTGTTGATCTCGATGCTTGTAAACAATTATTTGTGTTAAATTCATATAAATCCGCTATAAAAAAAATCGGAAATCAAAAAAATCATAAATCAATGATTTTTTTGGAGTGATTTAAATCATGATTTAAATCAATGATTTAAATCAAATGATTTAAATCAAAAAACCCTGGCTAGCACAAGGTGTTTTTGGGACAGCACACCTGTATACCTGTACACCTGTCATTTACTTTGGGATTTTTAAGTCATAGCTTGATAATGATGTTGTTACTGTTGTAATGTTTGGTGTTTGTAGGACTTGTGTTATGATCACGGGAGAATTGTGTTAGGTTCCAAGGCATGTGTGTACATGCAGGCCTGTGTGTGGGTGCATGTGCAGACCTGTGTGCAGGCATGCACGCAGATGGGTGGGTGTGCAGTTTGTATGTATATTGAACATTTGCAGTACGTTTATTGCTATTTTAGAAACGCTGTATGTATTAATAGGATTGTTTTAGTTGACTGTATATAAATAGTAGATTATATAGTAGGTGCGTAAAATTTAAAACACAATTTAAAAGAAGAATTTCTGCAAAAGTTATAAAGAGCGTCAAATGTACAATTATGCATTGAAAACAGCTAAAAAGTTGATGCCCTTTTAAGAATGGTTTAATACCCATTCCAAATTGTGAAAGACATTTTTGACAAAGCCCCTTTGCCATAGGGAACTGTTATTGAGTTCACTACACAAATTTTGTAGTGTCGGGTGGAAATTTTCATCGTATTGACAGGTTTTCCCAACGTTAATGAAACTAATTATAGAACTTCCAGTTCAAATGTTGTATTAATTAAAACTGCAAATATGGCTTTGTAATAACGGTTCTTTTATTAATTCGGATGCCCACAATCCGGAAATCTCTGCATCCAGACATCATTTCACGGAAACGGAATTTCCAAACACTAATATCCCCCATTAATTGCATGATTCATTTATCTAGAAAACTCATTAATCCGGACACATACATTGTGGACAAAGGTGTCCGTATTAATAAGGTTCCACAGTGCCAGTGTGTTTGCTTTAAACTTATACTTGCATTAAGCCAAGTACATAAATACACTACAGTGTTTTGGAGGTAAAAATTTTTTAGGGCAGGTACAAACCGAGTCATGGCAAGTAGCCAGAAAGGTTCATGTGAAGTGATGCAAAGAAACATGAGTGTAGAAAGGAGTGCTACTATTGTATGGATGATTGGACATGTATGGCATGCTACCTGCCTGCTTGCCTGCTTGTATGTTTGTTTGTCAGTAAGTCATCACAGCAGGCCATTGGAAAGTCAAGTTGTGCTGGGTATGGCTTCAAGTCTCAAGTAGGTTTACTTCAAACAGGCAATTATTGGGCTAGCACAAGGTGTTTTTTGGGACAGCACACCTGTATACCTGTACACCTGTCGTTTACTTTGGGATTTTTAAGTCATAACTTGATAATGATGTTGTTACTGTTCTAATGTTTGGTGTTTGTAGGACTTGTGTTATGATCATGGGAGAATTATGTTAGGTTCCAAGGCATGTGTGTACGCAGGCGGGTGGGTGTGCAGTTTGCATGTATATTGTACATTTGTAGTATGTTTATTGTTATTTTAGAAATCCTGTGTTAATAAGATTGTTTCAGTTGACTGTATATAAATAGTAGTTTATATTGTAGGTGCATAACATTTAACACACCATTTAAAAAAGAATTTCTGCAAAAGTTATAAAGAGCGTGAAATGTACAACTGTACATTGAAAACAGCTAAACAGTTGAAGCCATTTTAAGAATGGTTTTATACCCAGTCCAAGTCATGGAAGCCATTTTTGACAAAGCCCCTTTGCCATAGGGGACTGTTACCGAGTTCACTACACAAGTTTTGTAGTGTCGGGTGGAAATTCCCATTGCATTGACAGGTCTAAAGGGACTAGCAACAAGGCACTAGCTAAAATGCTTTTTTGTGTGTACAAAAAAATTAATACTGTATGTACTACATACCAAAATAAAAAAATTGGCTCTGTGGGGAACTTAAGCCAACTGCATGTTACTTTATTCTCACTGCTGTTTGCATTACAATAAAATGCCGCACAATAAACCATTCTGACACTAGCTTCTAAACAACCGCAATAGCTGTAAACAGTACGGTGAATGAATGGAAAGTCCCAATCTCGTACCACTTCCTTATCATCATTCATTCATTCATTCATTGACGTCATGTCGAAGCTTGCCGATAAGCACAAAAAAATATGCACAATCGAGGCAGGCTGGTAGAACAGAGTATTATTTGGAATTATTAACTAATGGAATTCTAATGAATTTTTAGTGTTGTGTAAATGGAAATATACTAAAAGATTTAATATATTATTTCAAGCAATCGTTGTTGTTATTCCCTTTAATGAAACTAATTATAAAACTTCCAGTGTTGTATTAATTAATACTGCATGAAACAAATATGTTTGTGTAAGAGTACTTTACTTCTGTAGATTTGTAAGTGTTAATCTTTGGTTCACTTAATGTGTGTTTAGTTTAATTGCTGAGAAATAATGGTTCTTTTATATGCCAGATATGCAGTGGAACCTCATTAATCCGGACGCCGAGAATCCTGAAACCTCTCCATCCAGACATCATTTCACGGAAACGGAATTTCCAAACACTAATATCCCCCATTAATTGTGTGATTCATTTATCCAGAAAACTCATTAATCCGGACACATACACTGTGCACCAAGGTGTCTGGATTAACAAATAAAATAAATGTGGTATTAACGGGCAATTTTCTTAGTTGATAATGACTGTTTACGAAACAATATGACATTTTTAGTTTATGTTATAATAACACAACATAATGAGGTGAGTTAATTGTGATAAAACAAACAGTTATGTAAGACTGTTTCTATCTAGAGTGCTAAACCTCATTATAGAACGTATTATCAAACATGTAGTTTGCAAACAGTGTCCATTATACTGCCCCATAGCTGTGTGCCAATCTGTCACCATTTCAAAGCTCATTAAATTATACAAACTCTGGAGACTTTTTTATTATCTCTACTCCAGAGAATGCTATTTTTCAGGTACACCCCTGAAGTAAATAATAAATTATATTTCTATATGATGAGGAAGTAACTTAGAATTCTGTTTTATGAGAAACTATTTTCAATGAATAAATAATTTTACAGATGATTTCTGACAAGTCCTATTTTCTTCTAAACATTCAACATTTTGATTTTTTTATGCAGTGGTTTCTCAGTATTAAATAAAATGACCTGGCAATGTAAATCAACAAGAGTAGCTAGGTATTGTTAACTCTATCACTGTCAAATTCTGATTGTTAAATGGCTTCCATTTTACACGGAAGCAATTTACAGGACACTGCAAGATCTGTTAGAAATTTATATATTTTATAAAAAATATGAACAGCTTACGACATGTTTCCAAATTGTACTAATTGTATCAACTACTAATAATCACATATACATACAGCACACAGCACATTGATAAGTACAAATTGTTATGCCCTGTGAATCAAGTGAAGAGGAATAGTGACATCATCTGATGCTGAACACATGCAAATCAGACATTTTAAAGAGAGAATTAAGGTTTTTTTTCCCTGGTGTGTCAATTATTATTAAATTAGTGTTGTGTTGCCCCCTTGTCATATATTAGCAACTAAATTATAGCAATTAATACCTGTGAATTTACATTCTGCCATCAAATATAGATATTAGGTGTCACACACGTAACGTAGCGTTACATGTGTAACACTTTTATATTTCTTATATTTTGGTATCACATTAAAAGTAGTCATGTGTTGATTTATAAACCATTTGGAAATAAAAAATTAAAATTATTTTGGAAAAAAGGAACAATGACATCATCTGAGACTGAACACACGCAAATCAGACATATTAAAGAGAGAATTAATGGTATGTTTCACCTGGTGCGTCAATTATTATTAAATTAGTGTTGTGTTGCCCCCTTCTCACATATTAGCAACTAAATTATAGTAATTAACAGACTGTGAAAATACATCCTGCCATCTTACATAGATATTAGGTACGTGTCACACACGTAACGTAGCGTTACGTGTGAGACACTTATATATTTCATATAGTTAAATAGTATTGCATATATTCTACGTTTTTATTAGATATGTAGTAATGTGTTTAACATCAACCATTTGGACATAAAATTATTTTTGAAAAAAGTTTTTGTAAAATTGTGTTACAAGTGTGACATTGAAATTCATCTTTTTAAAAACTATATAACTTTTACAATCAATATGGTCATGTTTTATTTTTCACTTCATTGTAACATAGTGGCAACTAAGCACACTTAGTTCATGACTTTTTTAAATTAACATCAAAATGTCGTTTTGCTTCTATCTTGCAAATGTTTATTGTGATAACTGAAATAACAAAGTGCTTACCTGAATGCAACATGGTCATTATTTCACAAGAAAAATTTATGAAATAATATCTTTTAAAATTGTTTATAATGAGATATATAAGTAAACATATAAAAATTGTCATCCTAATGCAATTATACAATGTCACCTCTCAGGCTCACTTTGGCTGGAATCACCCCACCCCCAGTGAATATTGCATAACACTGGTCAGTGAACATTACACTTCAGTGAACACTGCATAAACAAACCACCCCTTAAATGCCCTCACAAAAAGACAGATAAGAAGACGCATAAGCCATTTTTTACCCTGAAAGTTTTGAAACTGTTCGGGGATAAAATGTGGTGGAAAAGATCAAATCAGCCATTTACCCGCACACCCAAGTGGACGAAATGCGCGTGCTGAAGACAGAAATAACCTGCCTGCATGACACCATCATTACTAAAGAGCTGCAACCCACCCTTGTCGGACCAAGACATCGAATGCTGTCATTGGCTTCAGCACCAGACCCCGCCGGTCCCAGGGTGATGATTGTGTGGTTCAATTCGGAATGCACATCTGACTCGGTTTACAGCGCACAGGGCTCCCTAAAGGACCATCGAATCTTCATGTATGAAGACCTTATCCAGCGACATTTTCTCATGTCATTCCTAGCCAGGGCTGGGGTGAATTAAAAAATAAATTGGAATTATTCAATTCAATTCCTGAATTTGATTTTAAATTGAAAATTTTTTACCAAGTGGAATTTGAATTGAATGACTGAGTAAGTTGAATTGGAAGAAAATTAATTGAACCTCATTTTCTTGTGCAGTGCGATCTGGTTTTATTTCCAATGTGGTTCTTAATCCAACCCTAGAATTACATATATGAACTCAAAGTTTTTGTAGCAGCTAAACACACATTTATACACCATTTTAAGATCTGAGTTGAGAAAATCTGTCCAAATTTTAACAAAGGGTCTGCGTGGCAATGTTACCATGTGGCAATTGGCAATTTAAAAAAAGAACTCAGAAGTTCTGCTCAAAACAAACTATGGTGGGGTGTGATGAGCTTACTTTGAATTCAATACAGGTTGCAGCTCCTGCTCTAAGATAACATTTGTTGTCTGCCTGAACATATCTGAAACCATGCCCTTTGTTTGTGCTAGGGATGTGTGAAGCCATAGCCACCCCAATGGGACATCCCAACAATTAGTAATTGGCTTGCTACTCCTGCATTGTTTCATTGAGCAGGTATTTTTTGAAACCATAAAATGATCAGTCTACTGGTCTTTTCATGTTGTTTGAATGGCTCAGCCATTGTCTGTACATTGTTTACAATTACTGGCAGTTGGAATAACATGCAAACAAACCTGATATTTTGTAAGTTTGCAGCAATAGATGTTATAGAAAAGTAATAGACTATTATCTATTACTTTAGGATCTATTATTATTACTTTTGAAAAAAGTTCCTCTATTACTATTACAGAAAAAACCTCTATTACCTATTACAATTACATTAAACAAATTAACTGTATTCAAATAGATTAAATTGAAAGGAATTCGAATTTGAACTGATTAAATGGAATTGACTCCAGCCCTGTTCGTAACATAAAAATTACGAGCTCAAAAAAATAGCAAACTGCTGGACCCATATCAGTCACGTAATCATCAAAGACAATAACAACATGATTAAGAAAACCAGCTCACTGCAGGAACTAAATATTTACTAACTGATACACACACACTTGAATGAACACTAATAAGTTTTTGGGTATATATAATTGTATAAGTGTATGCATGTATTTTTATGTTTTTGTTTATTATGCTATCTATGCATATACATGTGCAGGTGTATGTTGTATCAGCTGGTATATACCTGTATATCAAACATGGATTGTAAACCCCAATTTACAAGCTCACGACTTATGCGCGCGTGCAAGCACATGTCATCCAAATAACCACATTAAATGAGTTATAAACAAAATGTTGTAATAGCAACACCCATACACAAATAAGAACACAACCATTCATTTAAACAAAAATTTAATGAGATATAGTCAACCAAAATAAAAACAACTGTTTTTCACACAATACATGAAGTTGGTTTAATTTTCACCACTGTTAAAGCATAATTTCATAATGTTTTCATCATGAATAATTGTAGAAACAGTATACTGCATGTAAAAATAACAACTTACTGACTGTATGTGCATCAAAGATTATTAAGAGGATAAGTAAGTAAAAATCACAGCTAGAAAATGAAAATGTTGACTCTGACTACAAGATTTTCACCATATGACTGCCCCCTTAATCATGTATGGCCTCACGTGACATATATGCCGCAATGTAAAAGGTCCGTGTTGACTAGATATCATTTAGCATAACATTACATTAGTCGTTACTTACATAATCATGCCTCAAGTCCCAAAATTACACATAGGCTACTTAGTGCTGGCACCTGGCGATTGCAGGCTACACTAAATCTTCAAGGAAGGTGTTTGGGCCTTAAGCCTAAGTTAAGGGGTTGATAACAATTAAACATTGTCATTCACTTTGAAGAGTGTGCTTGATTGTAGTTATAGGTGGCAGACTTTTTTTATAATAATAAGAAACTTACCCGATTAAAGTCTGGAGCACGCGCGCCCTTGATGATCTGGGTAGTCTTGGTTCTCCCGACCCCGCCGAGAACTTTTTAGCAATGTCGATATGACCATGTCACGTGATGTCACTTGACTTGTCAGAGTCGGGAAACATTTTCCCCAAACATCTTGCTAAAATCGTCCGTTATCGTCAATGGCAAGTTGCTCTCGGCAATAAAGTTAGGAAACATGGTTTCTGCTGCCGCTACCATGTCAACCTCGATGCCGGCGGCGACATAAGTCATAACGCGCGATACCACCACCCATACGGGACAGAGCAAAAGCCTTCGTTCTATCGACTATGCCTATGGGCATGGCAGTGGCACTCTGTTTCCTTTGACATCGTTTTTCCCGCCGTGCCCAACGCCAAAACGCACATCGCATGTCATACAAAAAACCTTGTTTCTTGCTTCGCTACTTGCGCGTATATACCGTAAATCACCAATGCTTGAACAAGCATTAATTAAGTAATTGAATATTTGTCTGATAATTTCACAAAAGCTACATAAAAAATGTGCACAAACGATATTAGGCAGGTTTGGTTTTTTGCAAAATTAATTTGAAATGAGACTAGCAAAAAAAATCGAATTGAGGAGGCACCTTTAACACCATATTTATATATATTCATAATTATATATATATATATATATATATATATATATATATATATATATATATATATATATATATATATATATATATATATATATATATATATATATATATATATATATATATATATATATATATATATATATATATATATATATATATATATATAATATATATATATATATATATATATATATATATATATATATATATATATATATATATATATATATATATATATATATATATATATATATATATATATATATAGATAGATAGATAGATAGATAGATATATTTTACATGGTAATGCTTCCACTCTATCCTAAAATTACATTTCCAACCCGCTTCACTAGAACCAATGGAACATTGATAAACTTTTTCTGTAAGCTAAATAAATTTATATTAGAAAGCACAGCACGGATCTTCACTAAAACTTTTTTGTCATCAGCCATACTTCCTATTCATAGAAATCAATCTAAAAATAACTTTCTCCTAAATTTGTAAGAGTAAATTTACAAAATAAAGTAGCAATGCATAGTGTTAAAACAGAAATTAACTCTGAGGAAATCTACAACAAACAAAATAAATGTCCAAAGAACAAATCATGAAATTCAATAAATATAAACATTCTACTTGGATAACAGTCTTCTAAAATCTATCAAATATCGAGAAGATTAACTTTATAAGCAATTAGAAATGTCTAACTCTAATTCACCTAACTATAAGGTCATTCTCGCCAATTTTAATACGTTTAACACAATATAAAAGAAAAATATTCATGTTGCCAAATAAACATTATTTTGAGTTATGTTTTAACCATTTCAAAAACATTAGAAATACTTGGAAAATCATAAATGAAATTATTTCCAAAAATAAAGCAAACAAAATATTTTATTTTAAAGATAATGGCATTACTATAACAGATAAAATGGATATTGCAAATAAATTCAATAACTAATTTACACTATAGGTCAAACAATTGCATAAGTGATTCAATATGATGGCAATAAGGATTATAGTTATTACTTAAAAAAAACAAGTTGACTCTGTTTTCAGATGTAAGAATGTAGATGAAGAAACTGTAAAGAAAAATGGAAAACCTTCCAACAAAAAAGTTGTGGTTGCGATGGTATTTCTTCAAAACTGTTGAAAATAATAGAACTCGCCATCGTTAAATCATTAACTTTATTAATAAACCAAGTTATAAATACAGGCATATTCCCTGACAAACTCAAAATTGCCAGTTATTCCTATTTTCAAGAAAGATGATCCATCACTATTAAAAAAATTATAGACCCATTTCTCTCCTTCCAACTATTTCAAAAGTATTAGAGAAAACAATTCATTTTCAGTTATCTGCATATTTCAATGATTCCAAACTTTGTTTTGATAATCAATATGGCCTTAGACAAAAACACTCATTTGACCTAGTAGACAGAATAATCACACAAATGGATAAAAGTGATGTACCATTCAGTATTTTTCTTGACCATTGACACTATTGATCGTTTAATTCTATTAAACAAATTAAAATGTTATGGTTTAGATGGATCTACTCTGAATTTATTTAAAAGTTATTTAAACAATCGAAGTCAACATGTCATATTTGAAAATGCTAAATGTGCTGTTTTATCTATAAACATTGGTGTGCTGCAAGCAGGCCTTGACATTAAGCTTTTATAGCCAATGGCCCAGCGAGCCAGTAGATTCGAAAAGTTACTGACCCCCCACAAAAGTTACTGGCCCGGGTATTTTCTCGGTTATAAAGCATTGAATGTGTACAATGCGTCGCGGTAGTTTCATGTATAAAGAGCCTGTATGTAAATTTAGCTAATTCTTCAGGCTACAAAACACAAGCCCTGTGTTCATCGAAAACTACTGATTAGGTAGGGCAGGAATGATACGCCGGTATTCCTGTATATCGCGATACATACACAGTACACAACTTCATAATTGACCATTACGGAAATGGTACACCTACGCCGGGTACGGCCACGCAAACGCGTTAGTCACAAATAAATGAATTGCAACATCAATGCGAAACAGTAGAGTGTCAATGTAAACGATTTCTGCCTATTATGTATCGGTAAGAAGTGAAATAACAATATAATAACATATATAATCGTTATAAAATTAGTTCGTTTGTAACACCAGTGCAACGTTTGGAAGTGTGACGTCTGCTGTTACGTACGCGAGGGCACCACGTTTATTTATTCGAATAATTATTGTTTCTTTCAAACACTTATTAAAACGTCGCCGTAAATTAACTTGTTTTAGTTTTCTTTCAGTTGTTTAACTGACCCAGATTTCTTCCTAACATCGAGCACCAGTGACGCGTAGCGAGGCGCTGCGAACTAGTCGTCGTTTTCTGGAGGCGTTTCACCAGTCTGCAAATTATGTTAATGAACTACAATGTTTTTATGTTAATAAACTAAAATAATCTCAGCTAAAAACATTATTTTGCGTGGCTTAAGCAACTTAAACAATAGTTAAAATATTCTCGAGAGCAACTATGGAAATCGTGTGGCACCGCCGATAGTGCCACAGACAGCGTGGTCATGACGTAAGCGAAACTGAACCAAGTGAAATTGACGTTTGCGCTGTCACTTGTGATCTGCATGTTCACTGCTTATTAACTGGTTACGTCGACATTGCTCTTATGTCACGCCATCGTCAAAGAAGAAGTCTTGTCGAACGGAACATAGTAGCAGAAATTATTCGAAACGGCGGTGGCCCGCCGGGCCAGCAAAATATGAAAACTTGTGGCCCGAACTGGCCCGACGGCCTTAAAAAGGGCTCCGGGCCAGCGGACCAGTTTTAATATCGAGGCCTGACTGCAAAGATCTATCCTCGGTTCCTTATTATTTATTATATATATATATATATATATATATATATATATATATATATATATATATATATATATATATATATATATATATATATATATATAAATTATTTTACCAAAGCTAGTAAAATATTTAACTTTATTATGTATGCCGACGACACCACCTTATTTAGCACCATCAAATCGTTTAATGATAATATACCAAGTAAAAGCACTGAATTTGTAATAAATAATGAACTCCTCAGAATAATGGGATGGCTTAATATTAATAAGTTATCATTAAACACACACATATCTGACCTTTCAAATGAATAATAAAGTTAAATACCCCTTTCCACTCAACATCAATAATATCAACATAGAACGAGTGGAATAATTACATTTTTAGGATTGATTTTAGATACAAACTTAAATTCGAAAAAAACACTGAAAAATATCAAACCACTGTTCCAAAATTGTCGGCATATTAAATAAATTAAAGTATGCGTTACCTCTAGAATTTTTTTTTTATAATACACTAATATTGTCTCATATTAACTATTGTATCATGGCGTGGGGTTACCAAGGTAGCAGAGTGAAGAAAATTCAAAAGAAAGCTATGCGAATTTTAACTTTAAGTAAATTTAATTCACATACATAATCACTTTAATTTTTTTAAGTATGGTGTTGTTCCCTATAGACGCGCAGTGCGAAGGTTTGGGTGCGCGTCTATTAGTTCTCAAACGTGGCCTGCCGCTATGGGTGAAATCAGCCTCTAAATTAGACTGGTAGCTAATCCGCAGTGTTGCAGTGAACTATGCGAAGAAAGCGGGGCGCTTCTAGGGAATGACACGGGAACCATGTCATTGATCACCGACCTATTTAATAACTAGCACTTGTTTTGCATGATGTATTTTGTTCAATTAATCTACACGTGCTTCGAATTGTTTTGATGGTGCTAAATAAACTTAATGTAAGCCTACAATGAGGTGTTGCGTTGTTTGATTTGCACTTAGCAAAGATGCAGTTTCTGCGCATCTACCAAAGCAAACGACATCGATCGATAACATCACAAAAACGAACGAGACAGACACTGAAAAAGCACGTTCGTTCGCGTTTTGTAATTCCAGACAAACAACGTCAATTCAAACTCGCACGCTTTGTTGACGGCGAGTGTGCGATAAAATAGATAAACGCTAGTCGTAGTACTTCTACAGACGTCTGGCGAACGCCGCCAGATAAAATAAATAATAGCTAGTCGTAGTACTTCCACAGACATCTGGCGAACGCCGCCAGATAAAATAGATAAAAGCTAGTCGTAGTACTTGCACAGACATCTGGCGAACGCCGCCAGATAAAATAGATAAAAGCTAGTCGTAGTACTTCCACAGACATCTGGCGAACGCCGCCAGATAAAATAAATAAAAGCTAGTCGTAGTACTTGCACAGACATCTGGCGAACGCCGCCAGATAAAATAAATAAAAGCTAGTCGTAGTACTTCCACAGACATCTGGCGAACGCCGCCAGATAAAATAAATAAAAGCTAGTCGTAGTACTTCCACAAACATCTGGCGAACGCCGCCAGATAAAATAAATAAAAGCTAGTCGTAGTACTTCCACAGACATCTGGCGAACGCCGCCAGATAAAATAAATAAAAGCTAGTCGTAGTACTTCCACAGACATCTGGCGAACGCCGCCAGATAAAATAAATAAAAGCTAGTCGTAGTACTTCCACAGACATCTGGCGAACGCCGCCAGATAAAATAAATAAAAGCTAGTCGTAGTACTTCCACAGACATCTGGCGAACGCCGCCAGATAAAATAAATAAAAGCTAGTCGTAGTACTTCCACAGACGTCTGGTGAACGCCGCCAGATAAAATAAATAAAAGCTAGTCGTAGTACTTCCACAGACATCTGGCGAACGCCGCCAGATAAGTATTTTCATGAAACGTGAATCCTTACAAAAACGCCATAAACAAAGCAATAAACACGTCTTTCATGTCTGTATGCATTCTTATATGTATATCACTAAAGTTACCTGACAATAACCATGTAAAAGTGTGAAATTACTACCTTTTTGTTAGAACGCATGTGCTTGTAAAAAGAATTATATAACCGAATGTTGTTGTGAGCGAGATTACCAAACGGGATTCGCGTAGATCAATATAAGGTCACGCTAAGAATTGCCGTCTGCTGGCCATAGAGTTACATCATTAATCATCCCCCTATAAACTACTAACGGGTGTTTTATTTATGTCTGTGCTGCTGGTCCACTCTGGCCTTATTCTACACGAAATCGCGTTTGACCATGTGACCCAAAGGCAACATCACGTGCACAGTATGGCGGCTAATTGTGAAATGTTTTCTATGTCACCGATAAAAGTACTCATAAGTAATTATTTGGAGCACATGTCTTCAGTTTCTTGACGCCCAAGCGTCGGTTGTATGTCACGGAATACACATGTGAAACGGTTAGTGCGTATCGGTTTTAAAACTTAAGTTATTAGTTCCGTAGCCATTTGGCTACGGAAAGCCCAAATCGGCGCTTACAAAATCCCGGTGCGGACGTCCGCCCCAGAGACCAAGAGTGGGGCGGACGAGTCTGCCTACCGCCAGTAGTGATAACAATGTGGTGCCACGTTGCGGCTGAAACGCACACTATGAATTATTTCTAAAGAGTCAGCAAGGTGACGCCAGCCGCGGCCGTACTGCTGTCATTGCGTTTAGCGTGCCTTCACTCCTGAAAATCTATGTTTTTGTGCATGGTTTCACTTCTCAAAAAGGGGTGTGTGCGTCTATTAGGTTGTGCGCGTCTATAGGGAACAACGCGGTAGATGATTTATTAAAGTTACATGAACTTAAATTCTATTTTAAATACAAGCATCAAGACTTACCTGCCTACTTATTAAACTGGACAATAACCCCAAATATACACAATCATAACACACAAGTTGTACAACTGATATAATATACTCATTCAGAACTAAACATGAATCTGCCAAAAGATGTCTTAGAAAGTAGTTACCAAGAAGATAGGGATTCATAGTTTGCGAGGTTTTGTAAATTATGCGAGGTTTATTTATCGGTGTTGTGATTGTTGGGAAACCAAAACCTGTCCTCAGTAACTGAAAATGCACATTTGCCCGCACTTTCACTTTCACTCCCATAACTACATTATCCATTGAGATGTGGAATCATTCTGCAGCCTGCTGCTTGTGAGAAATCAATCAGATGTGAGTGGCTCAGCAATGACACTGTCTGGCACTGCGCGTGTGTTACTGTATGATTTAATTAATCATCTCACTGATGAAGCATGGCAAGTCTGTGTAAGGCAATAGCTAGTCATGGTACATGTGTATCTCAGTACAGGCAATGGGGCAGGTGTATTTCAGTACAGGCCATGGTGAGGTGTATCTTGGTACAGGCAATGGGCCAGGTATATCTCGGTACAAGCCATGGAGCAGGTGTATTTTGGTACATTCCATGAAGCATATGTATCCTAGTTCAGACCATCAGACAGGCGTATCTCAGTTCAGACCATCACGCAGATGTATCTTAATTCAGACCATCAGGCAGGTGTATCTCAGTTCAGACCATCAGGCAGATGTATCTCAGTTCAGACCATCAGGCAGGTGTATCTCAGTTCAGACCATCAGGCAGATGTATCTCAGTTCAGACCATCAGGCAGGTGTATCGCTGTTCAGACCATCAGGCAGATGTATCGCTGTTCAGACCATCAGGCAGATGTATTCCAGCACAGGTCATGGGACAGGTGTATCCCAGTGCAGGCCAAGGGGCATTGGTATCTTGATACAGGCTTTGTGACAGGTGTATCTCAGTACAGGCCGTGGGACAGGTGTATCCCAGTACACGCCAAGGGGCAGTGGTATCTTAATACATGCTTTGTGACAGGTGTATCGCAGCACAGGCCATGGGACAGGTGTATCCCAATACAGGCCAAGGGGCAGTGGTATCTTAATACATGCTTTGTGACAGGTGTATCGCAGCACAGGCCATGGGACAGGTGTATCCCAGTACAGGCCAAGGGCAGTGATATCTTAATGCAGGCTATGTGACAGGTGTATATGAGTACAGGCCATGGGACAGGTGTATCTCAGTACAGGCCATGGGGCAGATATATCACAGTACAGGTCATGGGATAGGTGTATCTCAATACAGGTCGCAGCACAGATGTATCTCAGTACATGTCATGTTGAAGGTGTGTCATAATACAGGCCATGAGACAGATATGGTAATAGCAAATAAGATGTTTGCATTGTCATTCCCTGTTATTTATCCAAGTGCATACTTTGTTAAACTTAAAGAAGAGTGAATTAATTGTTAGGCCTACTATGGCTAAATAATTGTTTTTTTAGGCGAATGGTTTAATTGTGATTTTCAATGACGTTGTTTGTGCACTTCATTATTATAATTAAAGATTTTTTTTTAAATTTAGATTACTAATTTATTCTACATGGGTTATCATAATTAGAAAGTGCTCTCGTATGGAGTACAGCGGTATTTTTTGTGTTGGACGCACGTGTATTTTCTATAGCACTTGTTAAGAGATATTACTAGTAGTTGTTTGCTATTGTTTTATTTGTAGGGCCAAGATTGACGTTTGGTGGAGAGATATATAACGCTGGAAACTTATGGTGGAAGGGAAGGCCATCAAACATGTCGGTCAAGGTGGAAATCAGCATCGACCTTAAGACAGCCATGGTGAAGCAGTTGAAGTTTCTGCGCGACGTTGACGAGAATCCATGGTTGTATAGTGGGCCACACCTTTGCAATGCCATACGTAGGTATGAACAGTGCTGGTTGCCTTTGGCTTCTCAACACACCGGTCTGCAGCCGCCACTGGACATCCACTGGGTGTGGCACGTCCACATGCTGGCTCCGTATTTCTACGAGGAGGATTGTCTGACACTTGTTAACACGGTAGTGGATCATGGTCTTCCTGAGGACGAGCAGCATGGGCTTGAAGTGACGAAGAAACTCTGGGCAAAGCGTTACACGGAACCATTCATCGTTGACTCGCATACTAAGCTCGATGATGGAATTCAGAACTACAGGACGAAGTGTAGCTACGACATCGAGGCAGCCGTGTCACGACAGAAGGTGTTCTATTATCAGGTGTCGCTACCGCATTACTCGGACAGCAAGTTCTTGGACAGCGCTATCTGTCGATAAAAGAAGTTCCTGTTTCTCAAGCAGCAGAATCCAGACGCTTTTCTTGTTCCGTGTTACGACATCGACCTCGCATGGCATGCACACCAGTTGGAGCCAGTGGCCTACAAGAAAGACACCTGCGCCATATTGGGGCATATGTACAACCACAATGATGCCGTCAACGACCGAAGTGCCAACTCAAAACTGATCGAGGCAGAGAAACAGACGCGAGAGTTGTGGGAAACGTTCTTCCAAGAAGATTTTGGCATCAGCGGTGCAATGTACAGGGGTGAACCGCCTCGCGGGAAACTTCACATACTCAACTTGGAAGAAATTCCAAACCTCTCAACGAAGGTTGCAGATGTAACCCTGAAGAGTGTGACGTTTGAAAACTTGGCAGCAGGACAGAAGTTTCAGTCGAAGATCTCGCTGGAAGGCACGAAGGGCTCCAAGTGCCTGACAAGACTACTAGGGCCATCGACAAACTTTGCAACGAACCGCAAATTCAAGCTTGATACAAGCGTGCATCAATCTCTCAAGATGACCATCAAAACGAGGACGGGTTTCCTGTGTTGTGGCGAGTCCCAGCAACTTGCCTCTTTCAACTACCCTCTTGGCGCGGTCGTGGAAACCAGCCCCGCCTCGGGTGCCGAGAACATCACTCTCCACTTGGACGACAATCAGACGCTTGGCGTCACCCTGCCGAATGTCACGATTACTGCGTCTGTGGGAGCATGGCGTCACGGGCCGTACGTCATGAAGCTCGAACCAGGATCATTCCAAACTTACACGATCCCAGAATACATAGAACAGCTGTGGGGGCCGGTGCCACTGCGGACACTGCCATCCGATGTCCGCAACAAATGTTACGTCGCTTCACACAGGTTAGTTACCATGGCAACTGCCTATTAAGAATTTACATGAAAGGTAGGTTTATCCTGTGAATGAAATGTATTGGAAACTGGAAATGTACTGCAATTTCATTTTGTTTTTAGATGGCTTGATTTTTATATAAAATTTCAGTTACAAAGTAATTCCATCTTCTCGTTGGCCATGACTTTGATTTCTTTATTCAAAACTACGCCAACCTAGTTGGCCAAACGAGTAGCATGTTGGTCATGTTGGTCATGTTCTGTGTGCTTTTTGCAATCAACGTGATGTCATCAGCGTAATATTTATATTGAAGATTGTTGATGCACTTTCCACCAATCCTGACACCTGGCGTTGGGTCTATTTTTTTTTTCTTCTCATGATGGCCTCAGTGTATAGGTTGAAGAGATATGGGGAGAGCACCTAACCCTGTGTGACGCCTTTGTTAATGCAAAACTATTCCATCTGACCATCTTCTGTCATAACGCTGATTTCCTAGAGGAGCTAAGAAAACAGATTTATTTACGAGGCATTTGTTCACAGGGTCTGAGTTGTAGAGTGTTGCTTCAATGAACCGTGTCTATTCTAACAATAATAATTATAAATAAAATGCTTCTATTGCCCTAAAATCCTCGGGAGACCCAAGCTCGGCAGCGCACCAAAACAAAAGGGGTTAAGCAGTTCATAATCGATAAGCAGTTCCAGTTATAAACAGTTGGATTGGTACGCTGGGGAGCTATGGAGGAGAAGCAAGTTTAAATAGGTGGGTTTTCAGTTTATGGCGAAATGTTGCTATATTTGCTACATACATAACACTAACATGGACTGAGTTCCACAGCGTCGGTGCAGCAACTGAAAAAGCTCTAGTTCTGGCATTTGTCTTAACACTGGGAACAAAAGGTAGATTACAATTATATGATCGAAGCTGTCTAGGCTGTCTTGCAGGAGTGAGCAGTCAATGTAAATATGCTGGTTACTTGGATGAAAGTGCTTGATAAGTAGTTGTACAGGTCTTGAAAAATAATGCGACATATAAGACAGGGAGCCAATGCAATGATTTAAGAAGTGGTAATGACTGAGAGAAACGAGGAGACCGGGTAAATACCCTTGCCAAACAATTTTGCAAACGTTGAAGTTTCAAGATATCCTTGAGAGCAATATTATGATAAAGGGAATTGCAATAATCAAGTTTACTGCTAACAAGAGAAGCAATAGTTTTGGTAACAGCAAGACATATACCAGCGAATACGACGAAGGTCACGAATATGAAAAAAGCAGCAACGACAATTTGTGAAATATGCTGTCTAAAATTTTAATTATTATTAAAGGTGACTCCTAATTTCCGTGCTGAAGTCGTCTCAAATTCTGGCTCAACATTGGTACCAATAATAAGAAAATCTGTTTTATTTGCATTTAGTTCATTGAATTGTGTCCATGTTCCAAGTTGTTGCTTCAATGAACCACGTCCATGCAACAGGTTGTTGAACCGTATCCATACTGTAGGTTGTTGAACCATGTCCATAGTTGCCGGTTGTTAAACCATGTCTATGTTGCAGATACCTTGCGCAAGTCGTATGTAGAGGCAAGCTACACTTAACCACATTTGCCCTTTTTTCGATTAATTTTTATTCAGCTGAACCAAAGTTAATTTAATAGTTTGTCTGATGCTTTCGTCAAAATTAAATAACACATTTGCAGAAATGTTGCTGGTTGTTGAACCGTGTTTGTAGTTGCAGGCTGTTGAACCGTGTCCATGTTGCAGGTTGTTGAACCTTGTCTGTAGTTGCAGGTAGATAGACCGTGTCCATGTTGTAGGCTGTTGAACAGTGTCCATGTTCCAGATTGCTGAACCATGTGTTGCTGAACCGTGTCCATGTCAAAAGGTCATTGAACCATGTCCATGTGGCAGTTCGTTGTACCGTGTCCATGTTGCAGGATGTTGAGCCCCACCCTCAAGTTGAAGTTTACCTGTCGCGTCATTCACTCTGTTCCACTGATGATGTCAGTGGTTCAGGTGTTTTTCGCAGACAAGATGGTCGCCGTGTCACACCTCATTGGTTCTGACCAACTGCCCGAGCCAGAACAGGTTTCTATGCTTTCTTTCATTATCCATTATTGTATATCTTAATAACAACAATAAAAATTCCATACCGCCTAAATACATGGGAACCAAAGCTTAGAGGTGCAAGAAACCAGAATTGTTAAGCATGATATCATATACAGAGATGTGCAAAGTTATCATCCAGTATTGCGTTGAACAGTTTAAGGCTACATCCATATTTCATTTAGGCCATCATAAAAACATGAATCAGGTGCAATGATATTCATATCTGTAGTGTTTATAGTTCAAGTAATATGGGCAGTCAGTTTAATAAAGAATGCACACTTTTGTTGAAATCGTTGAAAGAAGTGACTTTGATCGGATCAGGTACCTTGCGAAAGTCGTATGTAGACGCAAGGTGCACATAACCACGAGAGAAAGACAGACAGCCATGTAGAGGCAGGCCCACAGGGAAATACACAAAGACAGACACAGATCATAGCATAATAACAAAACAAAGTTAATGCTATCAAGCAAATGTATGTTTATATTTTCAAATATTAAAACTTATCAAACACCCAAAAGTCTTTGATAAGTACTGTTGATTTCAAATTCTAAAACATGGAGTCTCCAAAATATATTCATCTGCTATGCAAACGAATAAATTTGACGGTATGTCCACCGACTTTTAGGTGAACATACCAGGGTCAAGGATCTGCCTAAGCAGCACCAAGCGCGAGCGGGCCATGCTTATCAAGGACTCCGATAGCGATTGGGGCATCTGCATTGCACGCTGGGAAGGACTAAAGAAAGGAATCGCCGGAAAGCCTTGTATGTACATATATTAGCAAGCACATTGGGCATGTTTTTAGCGCCGGATTTAGGGCAGGGCAGACAGGCAGGCCTCCACAAGTAACGTAATTTACGTGCTCAAAGGTAACCAATATTTTAAACATATTAGTTTGTACTGATAGACTTGCTTAACGGAATCTCGGTTATTTGCCAACCCCCACCACAGTCGTTGGTTTCAGAAAATACGCCATTTAGTTCTTTCGAGGTCGCTAGGTGGCATACGTTCATTAGCATCGTGATGCTACAGAACACGGCAACGTTTTATTTGTGATATTTAGTTGAACAAGTTGTGTCGTAACTGTCTTTGTTATTCGTCGCCAGATATTTTCTGATATGCATATTCTAGTAATATAGGTTTTACAAATAATTCTTCTCGTGTATAAATATGTCAACATCGTTCAAATCATTTGACTTTATCTTTACTGCATACATAATCAGCCTGTCAGACTCATAGACATAGACTGAAATATTATAAACTATGAGTCTATGCTGCAATTTGTTGTCCTACCGATATCCTGAATATGACACCAGTTGGTAAATGCGGATATTCCACGGATAGTACATGTTCATGTCTACTTTCCACAGAGGCATGTATTTTTTTATCTTTATTGCAGAAGCATTAATCCCCTTTAATATGAGCAGCACCAGAGATCGGCACAAGGTTCCTCGGGTCTTCCAGAGCGGCGCAGAAAAGCGGAAGAACACAAAAGAACAGGCCGAAAAAGATGCAAAGTGTTTGCAAAAAAACACAGTGGATGACCGATTTCATTACTTCCCAACCTCACGCGCCAAAATTTGGCACATATGCTGTCTGTGGTGCTTCAAGCAAAAGTAGCACGGAGTCCGAAGGCTTGTGTGCATCAGGAGTGGCGGCTGAAGTGGCAGACAGCGCAACCGCTACACAGGAAAAAGAAAGTGCTGATAACCCACACATCGACGAAATAAATGCCGAGGTTGACGGCAGCCTGTAGGTGATCTGGATGAAGACGATGACCCAACGGATGTACAGGCGGAGATAATAGAACCTCATCCAGATGGGGCCGTTAAAGACATTGGTTTGTGGCCTGACCATCTATCGCAAGAGCTTGTCGACTACTGGGCTAAGAAAGGTGCTATAGATTTGCAGCACTGTGATGACAAGTTGTTGAAACTTAAATGGAGAAGTTGTGAAGCGCTCGTGGTTGTGTTTTTCTGACGACAGAGTCTAGTGCTATGTTTGCGAACTCACGGCTACAGCACATACGCAGCTTACCTATCGCGGGTTCTGTTGCTGGAAGCATGCCAAGTAGTCGGCTGTTCGATCATGACAGATCTAAAGATCACCTCAATGCCGTGATGGCGTTGGCACGCCGTGCAAAGAAAGCAGGGCGTATGGACTTCGGAACAGGCGGCGAAGTATTGGAACAGTGTGCTAAAAAGGCTGGCCAGTGTCATCAAATTTGTATGTGAGCGTGGCCTTGCGCTTCCTGGTGAGAATTAGATGCTAGGATCAGCCGCTAATAAAAACTATCTTGGTATACTAGAGCTTGTGGCCGATAACGACGATTTCCTTAAGCAGCACATCCAGAAGCACGCCACTCTCGGAAGCGGCCATACGAACTATCTGTCCTCAACAAATTGTGAAGAACTTGTGCAACTCATGGGAAAACGTGTATTGGATGAGATCATTTCGCGCATCAAACATTCCAGATACTACTTGATTCCACGACCGACGAGAGCCACGTTGATCAGTTAACTCTATACTTCCATGGAGCACACTACACCGGTTGAGCGATTTGTCAAGTTCATGCCTAACCAGGTCACAAGGCACAGGATATGTGCGACGGTTTGACGGAATTCCTCGATACTAACGAGATTGACATAAAACATTGTCGGGGCCAGCTGCGGTCCCAACTAAATTTTAGGCTATGCGCTGTGCGTGGTATCCATTCAGCAAGAGGGTTCACCTGGTTAAATCGTGCCTGGACTCCAGAATAAGTTCCAGACATATTGCTCGCATTGTCATACATTTGTCCACGGCAATCCTCAAGCTTTATTCCGCATTCGTCTAGGAAAGACTTGAGTGTTTCGAACAAGTATTTCCCCTCGTGTTTCTCAATGTCTATGAAAGCCAGGAAGCGTTCCACGAGTTGTCCGTCAAACCGAACGTATCGTATGACGATACTCAGTTGATCGATGTGTGCTATATCAGGTGTGTAATCTAAGCTGATAGAGTAGTACTTCGCCGTCTTTATTTCAGCAATTATTTTCGCTTTCACCCTGTCCGATAAGAGCTTGATGAATTCTTCAGATTGTTGAAGAGAGATATGATACTTGACCTCTTCCTTTATTCCCATATCGGCGAATATGTTCGGCCAGAGAAGGGTCGAACTGTGAGAGCAACTCTAACAAGCCTAAGTAGTTAACATTGTCCTTCTGCCCAAACAACTCGGTGTGGCCTCGGAACGGGTGTCCTCTCTCTGCCAAGAAGGTAACAACGGCGACGATGCGCTTGAGGAGTTCGATCCAGTATTGCTGCTCATTCTCCAGCTGCTTTGCGATCGCAGAATCAACATGGTGCGCTTTGGCATTTTCGAACCCCTTCTTTACAGCTATTAAGTGACTATCGCTACGCTCATGTGTCGTGATTCTGTGCGCATTTTTCCTAGTCATTTAAACCATTCAGAGAAAAGCTATCACTTCCGCTCCTGAATAGCTTACATACATAACAATAAACATTTCCAGTTGATGGAGAATACACCAACCAGTTCCTCGTTACATTCTCCTCGTTAGCAAGTTTTCGAACAAAGAATTTCCGTTGTACGTATCTTGTCTTGGCCGTGTACGATCTCGCCGATTTGTGAAGATCCTTGTCCAAGTTCTGTGATGGTGGGTTTCTTGTAAAATGGTCTATCAATTCCTGAGTAATTTTCCAATCTGCCCGGTGGTATTGTAAGTCTTCCGGAGGTCCGTCAGCTGACAGCCTTCTAGTGGTTCCTCAAGTCCGCAGACTGTAGTAGGAGGGTCATCATCTTCTGCAGAAGCTATGGAATCGTTATCAGCACTGCAAGGTGTCAACGATTCTGTCTCTTCAGCTACCGGATCTTGAATGTCGTCACGAGCAGATACAGATGTAGACGTACCGTCTTCTTCATGTCCGGATGAACTGGGATGATCTTTGTCTCTCGGCTTCAAAAATCGCAGCAAGGATCCCTGGTTGCGTTTGGCTTCTTCGTTTTGTTTTTGCTTTTTCCTACTTTTTCTTAATAACACCTCTATAATGTCTGTAAAAACATTAAAACATGTAAGGCCTACACCAGGATATGCCAAAACGTAGCTGGTTTTAGGGAACATTCAGTCTACACAAATATGCTCGGCTATTTTCGTGGGCCCCTTGCCTTCGTGGGCCCTGGACACGTGCCTATAGTGCCTATTGGTTGTTCCGCCACTGCTGATACTACTACAGAAGCCAAGCAAGCCAATCGGTCCACTGACGACTATACGTCCGATTATCTTACTATCGGTACTCCGGAAGACTGTCACTCGTCGTCCTGACGATGATAGCGCCAAAAGTCAACGACTACCTGTCGCCGTCCCAATCGGGATTCCAACGCCGGCTGTGTGCGAAAGCACAGCGTCATCGCGTATCAGTCGACTTTCTCGACATCGACTTGAGTCGCGCTTTCGACACCATCCGTCGCGACAAGTTGTTCGACGTACACTTTCCTCGGTGAGTCACAACTTCGGATGACCCGCTTCCTTCTTGCCGACACGTCGCTCGAATCACACCTGTCATCAGGGATTGCCACGCATTCGCATCAACAAGGTGACAGCCTCAGTCTAGTACTTTTAATCGTCTACCTGGAAACGGCACTTCTCGACCTGCGATCGCGCCTTCCGACACGCCATCCCTCCACCCGACGCCACCCGTCCACTCGATGTCACCCCTCCACTCGATGTCACCCGTCCACTCGATGTCAAGTACGCTGATGACACCGATTTATCAGTTTGTCACGTTCGTACCTTGACGATGTCGAGCGTATCGCGCCAGCATGTTTGACAGAGTTGTCGTTGACCACCAACACGACCAAAACCGAAAGAACCACTGTTTTCCGTCAAGATGACAGCATCGACGAGGAATGGCAGATGACACGCCAGCTCGGTTCGCTCCTTATGATGCTGAGGACGTCGCCCGCCGCAAAAAGCTATATAACAAGTTATGGACAGTCTGGCTGATGCACTCAGCCTGCAACTGCGCCTACGATTGTACGCATCGTTTGTCATGCCCATGCTGACATATGGCATCGCATTTCAAACGAGGCACTGTAACGCCGGTGTCGATGCCGCCCAATCAGCGAAGCCGTCCTGACAGCTCGATGGCGTCTATTCGGGCACCTGCTCCGATTGACAACTACTTGTCAACTCAGGCTCCATGTCGTTCAGAAGTCGACCTCGCACAACACTGCTGCCGTTGTTGGGTGCGGATCTGCCACGCATCGGACGTCAACTACGTTGAACAGTGGCGAGAGTTGACACGGAACCTCACGAACTTACTGTCTATAGACATAGACGGCAGCGATGTCTTTTTAATGACTATTTTTAATGACATGGACCGGTCAAAAGAAACTATTTGAAATAGCTGCCCTCGAAAACCTATTTTGAAATTTCAAAATCATTTGACCTTGAAAATCAAGGTCAAGAGCGCACAATCTGATCCGTGGATACGAGTGTATTTTGAGTCTACGTAAAATTTTACATATAGGATACAATGTTCATGCTTTTGTTCAGCACATCATGATTAATAAAACACTGGTCTTAACAAAACAGACTAGTGTGAACGCATTATGTTTTAAAATCAACGTGGCATTGATATAACGAACACTGTTTCATTGTTAAACCGGATACCCCTGGCGTGAAGGGAGATCCTGGCCACCTGGCGGTGCGATTCGTTGACTTTCACAATAAAATGTGGAAGCACATCCAGATCCCGAGCAAGTCCGGCCAGTATGACTTTGAAATCAATGACATCAAAGTAAATCTTAGCGATGCTGTTATCACTCTGAACACAGAGACACGTGATGTTGCCCAAAACCTGTGCTTGGCATTCAGCATCTCCGTGCTACAGGTAAGAGAAACGTCTGTTCCTCTTGCATCAGTGATTTAAATCAGTCATTCAAATCAATGATGTAAATAAAAATGATTTAAACCAAACAACTCTGCACTCACCTTGAGTTACACACATCTCTCCTGACACTCACATTGACCCACACACATCTCTCTTGCACTCACATTGAGTCACACTCGCAGTTGGGTCTTCAGATTTCGACGAAATTGCATTGTTTCCTACTGACTTAATACTAATAAGGAGTAAATTCCTGAGAATTGGCGCAGCAACCGAAAAAGCCCTGGTTCGAATGTTTTTTTTTAACTCTAGGAAAAAAAAGTAAACAGAACAGATGATATTAGTGACGCATGTGCATTGGCAATGTGTACAACTGTGGTTTCATTCTGAGCCAACAGGTGTTGTACATGTTATAAATACTGTCTATTGTACGACAGCAGATAATAAAACTGACGACATACACATTTACTTAAATAAAACCACCTCTTTCGGAAATTATAATAAAAAAATATAAAACAGTGTTATGACCAATTTCGAAGTGTACCCATTTCAGGCGTTGTAAATACATCACAAACATATCACACTGATGTCATGAATGTATCACATTGACGTCATGAATGTATCACATTGACGTCACAAACATTGCATTGACGTTACAAACATATTTCATTGACGTCACAAACATATCGCACTGACGTCACTAACATATTGTAATGACGTCACAAACATGTCCCGCAAGCGCAGTTTTCTTCTTAGCCGATAGCTGCTATACGCGTTGTGAATACTGTCTATTAAATGATCGAAGCTGTCTAGGCTTTCTTGCAGGAGTGACCTGCATCTGATGATGTTGCTTGATGACGTTCTTTACTGTAGGTGCTTTGTCAACCGCCTCAGACCGTCGCGTCAAGAGGGAACCGACCAGTGAAAAAGATCAAGAACGACTCCCTTCCTCTTGTTGTCGCTGCCGGCTACTTCTGTGACACTCCCTCCAACTACATGCATGCCTCCGCCGGCGGCGCGGCATCTACCGCGGGTGCGGCGGGTATGGCGGGTGCGGAGGTTGCGGGGGTTGCGGCGGGTGTGGAGGATGTAGCGCGTGCGGTTGATGTGGGGGTTAAGAAAATGTGCTTCAACAACGTTATGACGACATGGGTGAATTCGACACCTTGGAATATTTTGACCCAACTTCGTGGGACTGCAAAAAAGAGCCTCCAGAAGGCGCCAGTGTATGGGTGACGTTGTGAAATCATTGTCATTGAATATCCGTTTTTATATTTACACATGAGAAATTGCTTCTGAAGAAACACAGCCATCTGCATAGATATACCATGTCATAGTATACACACAGTAGATCACATGTGTGATTTATTTATAAGAAGAATTTAAGAAATGTTCGTAGAATACGAAAATGCCAGACAGGTTGTGTCGTGGTGGATATTTTCAAAGTTTTTTTTTTTTTTTTTTGGGGGGAGGAGAATCTTCCATGACAGAAAATGGGACCTTTTGAATGTTACGATTGATGTAATTTCTGTAGTTTTTACATATTTTATACCAAAAAAATAACAAAGATAATCGGGAAACCAGTCTTTGTTTTGGAATGCATCGTGTATGGGCCAAAGCAAGGTCATTACGACAAATGCCCGTAATACTAGGAACAGTCTATTTGACCTTGTGTTATGTATTTTTTCTTTTTAAAACCATTTCCTGTTTGAGCCAATTTATTTCGTTGATGTGTAACGGCTTTTCGTTGTTATTTTGATTACAAAAAGAAAAATGACAAATAAGTAGCTTGTTTTTGACCACTAGATTATTTGACAATTTTGGCAGATTCATTCACCGATTAACAAACTGTGTTATACATATGACTGGCAGATTAGCAGCCTACTTAATGTGATGTGTCACTGTGACAGATGTATACGTTAATCCAGAAACAAATACTAGATAAAGTTAGAAAGGCACAGCCCCATAATAATAATATATTTCTTATATAGCGCTCCAGTCCAGTAATTGTTCTGGAGGACTGTGTTACGATATAAACATAGAAATGCATAATGTAATCTTTAATATCTACAATTATGTCCAATAAATGCATGAAAATGTTTTGTGTGTGTAAATAGTTAAATATAATAAGCACATAAATAGAACCCCAAAATAATTAAGTCAGCTCACAGTGATGAATAATAGTAATTGTATATTAAAATAGTATGTCTATTGTGGAAAATCACATTTGTGAATCAGTTTTGTGGAATTGCACTGAACCTACTAAAATGCAAAAAAACTACATATCAGAAGAAACCGTTATCCTGTGGACAGACATGCATGTTTAACTAACACATCTCCACCAGCGTAGAAAAAAGCTTAACCAAATTCTTTTAGACCTACATGTTAATATTTACCTGCAAAATACTCTCAAGATAAGCAACAGTTTATGTAAACAGACTGACTGCCTGCTTTGAGGTGTTTGTGTGTTTATGTTGGAATATATTATTACAAAGTTTACATTTATTCAGAAGTTTTATTAAGAATTGTAACTGGACGTGTTAGTGTTTTGAATGTGGCAGTATTTTTATAATCAGATGTTGTAACTACGGTGTGGGCAGTTAGCATGGCATACAGAAAACTGTATGCATATGTGTATGCATTCAGAAAATGAGAGTGGTTATACATTGTGTGTATGGGACTGTCTTAGTAGTAGTAGTGACCAATAAAAAATGTGCTTGTATGTCTGTCACCTACATCCTGGTAAGGTTTGTCTCGGGCCAATCACAGCTGATCTAACAGCCGGTGTATGGCAAATATTATATCCCCTTTCAAATTGGATATATATATATATATATATATATATATATATATATATATATATATATATATATATATATATATATATATATATATATATATATATATATAGAATATATAGAATATATATATATATATATATATATATATATATATATATATATATATATATATATATATATATATATATACCTTCCCCTTGTTGTCGCTGCCGGCTACTTCTGTGACACTCCCTCCAACTACATGCATGCCTCCGACGGCGGCGTGGCATCTACTGCGGACGCTGGCGGGTGCGGCGGGTGTGGGGGTGTGGGGGGTGCGGAGGTTGTGGGGGTTGCGGCGGGTGTGGAGGATGTGGATGATGTGGCGGGTGTGATGGATGTGGGGGTTAAGAGAATGAGCTTCAACGACGTTATGACGACATAGGTGAATTCGACACTTTGGAATATTTTGACCCGACTTTGTGGGGCTGCAAAAAAAGAGCCTCCAGAAAGCGCCAGTGTATGGGTGACGTTGTGAAATCATTGTCATTGAATATCCGTGTTTATATTTACACATAAGAAATTGCTTCTGAAGAAACACATAAATATACCGTGTCATAGTATACACACAGTAGATTACATAACTATACATGTGTGATTTATTTATATTGTAAGAAAAAGTTAAGAAATGTTCTTAGAAATGCCGTACAGGTTGTGTCGTGGTGGATATTTTCAAACAGTTGGTTTTTTTCGGGGGGGGGGGGGGAGAATCTTCCATTACAGAAAATGGGATCTTTTGAATGTTACGATTGATGTAATTTCTGTAGTGTTTACATATTTTATATCCAGAAAAAAATAACAAAGGTAATCGGGACACCATTCTTTGTTTTGGAATGCATCGTGTATGGGCCAAAGCAAGGTCATTACGGCATATGCTCGTAACACTAGGAACGGTCTATTTGACCTTGTGTTATGTCTTTTCTCTTTTTAAAACCATTTCCTGTTTTTTATTGATGTATAACGGCTTTTCGTTGTTATTTTGATTGCTAAAAAAATATAACAAGTAAGTAGCTTGTTTTTGATCACTAGATTATTTGATAACTTTGGCAGATTCAGTCACCGGTGAACAAACTGTGTTATACATATGACTGGCTGATTAGCAGCCTACTTAATGTGATGTGTCACTGTGACAGATGTATACGTTAATCCAGAAACAAATACTAGATAAAGTTAGAAAGGCACACAGCCCCATAATATTAATATATTTCTTATATAGCGCTCCAGTCCAGTAATTGCTCTGGGGGACTACAACGACATACGCCTAGAAAGTTTACATAACATAATTTTTTTATTTAATATCTCTAATTATATCTAATAAATGCATTAAAATGTTTTGTCTGTGTAAATAGTTAAAGTTAATAAGCACATAAACAGAAGCCCAAAATAATTAAGTCAGATCACAGTGATGAATAATAGTAATTGTATATTAAAATAATATGTCTATTGTGGAAAATCACATTTGTGAATCAGTTTTGTGGAATTGCACTGAACCTACTAAAATGCAAAAAAACTACATATCAGAAGAAACCGGATAACTGGATGTGTTAGTATTTTTAATGAGGCAGTCTTTTGATAATCAGATGTTGTAACTACGGTGTGGGCAGCTAGCATGGTATACAGAAAACTGTATGCATCTGTGTATGCATGCATGAAATGAGAGTACATACATTGTGTGTATGGGACTGACCAATAAAAACATTTGCTTGTATGTCTGTCACCTACATCCTGGTTGTTTAGAGAAGAATCCTCAAAGAAAGGCGAATGTTATCGTTGTGGTAATGACCACGAAGCACAAAGTTGTCCTCACAAGAAGAGTGCAACAAAGTGGGGGATTTGTATAACCATAATCAATAGAATTGAGAGCATAGAATGGGTGTGCCTCTCATGGTCTACCGGAGGAGGTTGTATCTGCAATGGACCTCAGTTCACGGCGCATAAATTCAAGACATTCATGGATATGAACGGAATCAAGCAAACGCGATTTGCTCCGTATTACCCAGCATCAAACGATGCTGCAGAACGTTGTGTTCAGACGGTGAAGCAGAACGTTGTGTTCAGACGGTGAAGCAGAACGTTGTGTTCAGACGGTGAAGCAGAACGTTGTGTTCAGACGGTGAAGCAGAACGTTGTGTTCAGACGGTGAAGCAGAACGTTGTGTTCAGACGGTGAAGCAGAACGTTGTGTTCAGACGGTGAAGCAAAACGTTGTGATCAGACGGTGAAGCAGAACGTTGTGTTCAGACGGTGAAGCAGAACGTTGTGTTCAGACGGTAAAGCAGAACGTTGTGTTCAGACGGTGAAGCAGAACGTTGTGTTCAGACGGTGAAGCAGAACGTTGTGATCAGACGGTGAAGCAGAACGTTGTGTTCAGACGGTGAAGCAGAACGTTGTGTTCAGACGGTGAAGCAGAACGTTGTGATCAGACGGTGAAGCAGAACGTTGTGTTCAGACGGTGAAGCAGGGTCATCGAAAACACTCTGCAGGAATCCACATTTTGAAATACTTTGGCTTGCGAACTTCCTGTTGCGATATCGCTGCACGCCACACTGCGTAACTGGAGTGTCTCCGGCTGAACTATTCTTAAACCGCAGATTGCGAAATAGATTTAGTCTGCTGAAACCTCACATGGCTAAGGACAAGGAGGAGGAACAACAGAAACACAAGTGGCAGCATGATCGCAGTGGTCTCAAGCTGTGCGAACTGGTCAAAGGAGACCCAGTCCATGTGCGCAACCATTGAGGTGGTTAAGAAAAGTGGATCCCGAGTAAGATCAAAAGGCGGTTAGGACCGCTGACTTACGCCGATGATTCCGAATGTGTTGGAATCAGTCAGTGTTCCATCACATGTGAGTGATGAGAGTGTTTGTCAACCATTGTCGGTTCCTCAAAATACTCAGAAAGAACCAGATCCATTTGTGGCAAGACTGTGGTTTTATCAACACCACTGTCTACTCCCGTGGTGATACGTCGATCAGGAAGGCGTACCAACACAAGGTTGACTTTAAAGCTAAAGAGGAAGGAGCGTTACATATTGGTGTTATACCGCAAGGTGCTGCCACCTATTGACTATATCAAGTAAAGAACCGTTACATCGGTGTCTTTATAATGCTGTCATGTAACACTGATTTTGCGAGATTATTAAAAGCGTGCTCCCCACCAAAATATATTACATCCACCATTGAAAGACCTTGTGATATTATATTTCCAGCACTGTCTTCTAGTGGTCCAACCTCGTCTCGTACGCTTTGTTTACTCCTGACTTTTATTCTTCAAATTTCAGTCGTTGCTGCATTAAATGCCTCTTTGTAATTTGTGTACTCTTCATCCTTTCTGGTACGCCTATAAACTCTTCACATAGTTTGCTTGTAGAGTAACTTGGGGCATAACGTCCAGTTTTTTTGGGACATCGGCTGCTGGAAAGAATCATTTTGATATATCTGTTTTATGTTCTATTGATGATCTATTCCATTATCTTAGATACATTTCGTGTGTTGACATTTTTAATGTTCCTAATCTCTGAAAAAAAGTTGTAGTAATTTTAGCAGAAGTCCTACATGTAGGCGTTATGCCCCACTCATGGGACAACACACCTCTGGGCGTCTTACCCCAGTAGAATGTCGGTGTCACTAGTTCGTTCTTCGGCTAAATTGTTGGACATTTATTCGTTATTATATATATATATATATATATATGTATGTATGTATATATATATATGTATATATATATATATATATATATATATATATATATATATATATATATATATATATACATATATATATATATATATATACGTATGTATATATATATATATATATATATATATATATATATGTACGTATGTATGTGTATATATATATATATATATATATATATATAAATATATATATATATATATATATATATATATATATATATATATATATATATATATATATATATATATATATATATATATATATATATATATATATATATATATATGTATATATATGTTTATTGTTAATGTTAGTCCTTTGTCATTGTCTTTGGTCTTGGAAGGCTAAACTACTTTAATAATGGAGAGTCCACTGCTAAAATGCAACTAATAGAACATAATCTGGACATTTCTAATATTTATGTGGTTTGCCTGCAGAAATGTTACTTTGTAATGTTCTATTCATGTGTGGAATTCAACCCTCATATTGCTATCCTCCGGCAATTTCGATCATTCTGACCCTTGCTTCTCATTACTGATAAAACCTCTGA
Source organism: Lamellibrachia columna (assembly GCA_963662155.1). Taxonomy (NCBI): domain Eukaryota; kingdom Metazoa; phylum Annelida; class Polychaeta; order Sabellida; family Siboglinidae; genus Lamellibrachia; species Lamellibrachia columna. The sequence goes on from OY759275.1 coordinate 9,979,886, forward strand.
CAGAATTATTGTGCAATTAATCTTCTCCCATTGGCCATTTAGGGCATGTGCGGATATGCCTCAGTGTAGTAAATTGATTTACATAATGTGACAGCATGATGTCGATGTTATTAAAATTGTTTGTTCAACCCGTGTCTGCTTAAGTGTTCTGACTAACTTACTGTATTTCTTAACTAGGGCGATTGTGCCCTCTCTCTCTCTCTCTCTCTCTCTCTCTCTCTCTCTCTCTCTCTCTCCCTGCGTTATTACTGCCTACGTATACTAGAATAGATCACCCCTTGCCAGGACCCATGATTTTCTCCACCCTTTCTGTGAAAGCCTCTATTTTTGCCCCTGGAAAACAAACCACCACACCATCCCCCTTCCTGAGTGTTCCTAACTATCGAATCCCACAAACACCCTCGCTTTCCTCCTCACCCCTCAGAGTATCTCTTGCGTCTGTTCCCCTCCGTCATATTCTGTCATGCAGTCACCTGGCAACTTTTTTCCATCTCCTTTTCGACCATCAACATGTCACCTTTCCCTCCTGTCTCCTGGTTATCTTGCGCTCCTGACGCCTTCTCTCTCTTTGCCTTCGCTCCCGTCGGCTTCCATCCCATCTCCTTCGCTCCCGTCACTTACAATCCATTACGTCCTGTCTCCTTCCGCTTCTGATGTGAGCTCTCCCTACCAACTCTCTCATCCCCTCCCCCACTTTATCATCCACTGCCCCCCCCACCTGAATCAATGGCACAACCCACCTCTTCCCTTCCCACCAACGCCAAAACAGGCTGCCTCAGCCGATCCACCTCCACCTCCAGTCCCTTCATCTTCACACATCCCCTACACTCAGAACTAAAACTATCCACCTGAACCTCAGCCCAGGACTTCTCACACCCGGACTTGACGAAGTCCACCCATGTGTTATTGTTGTCGTCGCTGCACAAATTAACTTACTGCCATCGACTGCTACTTTTGCATCTGTAACCTTTTTATCGAGGTGTGGACGAAAATACAATACAAAACACTTCTATTGCACCAAAATCTTCAGGAGACCCAAGTTCGGTAGTGCACCAAAACAAGAGGTTAAGCAGTTCATAATCAATACGTAGTTTCAGTTGTAAACAGTTGGATTGGAACGCTGGGGAGCATGAGGAAGTTTAAACTGGTGGGTTTTTAGTTTAAGGCGAAACGTTGTTATATTTCCCACAGACTTAACACTAACAGGAGCGAGTTGCAGAGTCGGTGCAGCAACTGAACACGCTCTAGTTCCGACATTTGTCTTAACGCTGGCAACAAAAAGTTTATTTCTTTTATCACAGTTCCTGCTTTATAACCATTCTAGTATTCATAAGATTAAGCTGTGTGTGGCAGTTTCTTTTGTGGAATGTGTGTGTGTGTGTGTGTGTGTGTGTGTGTGTGTGTGTGTGTGTGTGTGTGTGTGTGTGTGCGGTTGTCCATTACCACTATTAGTGAAGCACAATGAACTGATTGTCATTGATAATGTATGGAACAAAACTGTGATTTTAATGAATGTTAGTATAAGTTAACTATTATTAGATTGTTCAATTATTTTAAAGCAGTTGCTGGAAAGTAATAGTAAGGAGATTTATGATTATTGATGACACAATGATTATTGCAGTGACATAATAATATAATAAATTATATGATTGTTGTTATATTTACTTCTACCATTTATAAAATCAGTCTGGTGAAGATGCACTTAGCTCCTTTAAAACTCCATCCATTGATTTAGCCCAATTGCTCTTTAAATCTGTAGTGTGTGGTAATTCAAGTATTATATCATGCACTGTTGGTTTAATAAACAAGTGCTTACTTTTGTTAAAATCACTAAAGAATTAACTTCAATAAATTAGGCATTTATAATGCGTTGTGCATCCGGATAAAAAGGCGCTGAAAAAACATTGAACATTAGACTGGATCACCTGCGAAGCTGTAAATAGCCTGATGCCATGATATTATTCTATAGTGCTGGACAACTTTTGACCTTTTTTGCAGATTGTTGACCGGATCCAATCAAAAGAAATGTAACAGTTTGACTGATGATTTCATAGAAAATAACAAATTTGTCCAAACGATCTAACAAGTCGTAGTGGATACTAGATGGGTTCAATTGTTCTTGAAATGAAACTGAAACAAGCTAACATGTCGTAGTGGATACTATATGGGTTCAATTGTTCTTGAAATGAAACTGAAACTTTTTTACTTCAATATTACTCCTTTTATGCTGTTAATTCATTCATTGTATCTATGTTAAAATTGTATTAAAAGCTGAATTGTTTGAAAACATATTTCTAATGTAATGTTACCACTAAATGGATGCCCATAAATGAGTACATTTAACAAAAAAGGATAAACACAAGTAAACACCATCCATCAACATTAAAACAGTTTTTCTTGAACTACTTCAAGATGTGTTGTAGCTGGTCACCTTGTAAAGTAGCCAGATACAATGCTTGGACCATCTCAAATGTACCAATCTTTACAAGTTCTCTTATACCAGCAACCAACATGGTAAAACCAAACTTTAAAATGTTGCTAAAATTAAATTTCCAATTATTTCTATTTCAAAACTTAGCATTATTTTTCTGGAGGTGATTTTTCCGTTCAACAAAATAATTACATGCCACAGCTACAAAAGTGCACAAACATGGAAAACGGCTTTAGTCTCTGACATAATATACACCACCCAAATTTTTTTTTGTACCACAGCTAATTAATGTTATCTGTACAATCATAATTTGTAACAATATCATATAAGGAAATCTTGGAAAGAACACAAATTGTATATAGGATTCCAGGTAGGCACTGGATTTAAGACAACAACAGTAGTGGTTGTCATATTAGTCAGGATGCAGTCATCTGTGAAAATAACTGATGGAATCAGTCACCCATGAAAGGAACTGACAAGATGAAGTCATCCATGATAGGAACTAGTTGGATGCAGTCACCTGTGAAAAGAACTGACAAGGTGCAGTCATCCGTAAAAAGAACTGTCTGGATGCAGTCATCCGTGGAAGGAACCAGCAGGATGCAGTCATCCGTATCAAAGACTGACATGATTTGATAATCCATGGAAAGAGGATGGCAGTATTCACTCATTAATTATGGAAGGGACTGCCAAGATGAAGTCATCTATAAACATGAATTCGCAGAATGTATTCATCCACAGAAAGATGCAATCATCCATGGAAAGGTGTAACCATCTGCAAAATGAACAGGAATAATTAATTCTTCTGCAGAAGGGACTGCCAGAATGTAGTCATTCATCCATGGAAAGGTGAAACCATCTGTGAAAGGACTGACATCATACAACCTTATGTGACAAGGACAATTCAATTGTCAACAAGCCACTTATTGCGTAGTGTAGTGAGCAAAGTCGCAGACAGATCACAAGAGTCAAGTCACATATAGTTGGTAGATGTTTACTTGAGAGTTTCAGCCTGATCTAGCAGGTACCTAGTCATCCGTCTGGCTAACTGTGACCACTACTGGTCACTAGATGTGTCACTGTCAAACACATAAATGCAACGGTCAATTGACACAAATGGTATGCAGCCGTATCGCTGCAAACTGTTGACCAACAAAACAGGCACGGCCTCTTCACTCTGGCACTGGTAAATTGTCAATCATTTAAAAGCGTGGGTCAAAGGTCACACATCAGCATAACTTAATCCACATTTCGCAGTTCTCGCCAGTCGGGCTAACTGTTTTCGTCTCGTCTGCAGTACGGATCGCCGAGCACTGCTAGAAGTTTGACATATCCGACAGTTCGAAGTACAGGTTGTCCAGATCGTCGTCATCGTCGTCATCATCGTTGTCGCTGCTTGCCACTTCGAAGCTGCTCTCCGTGTTATCAGAACCAACATCGTCCTCCTCAACATCTGAAACATCAAGTGATACAGTGGTCGCTGCACTTCTAACAGGTAGGTAGACTGATACAGTGGTTGCTGCTTGAAAGAAGCACTTTTAACAGGTAGGTAGATACAGATGTAATCCCACATTTATCAAGTGATACTTGTACTTTTGTATACACACTTCATGTATATACAAGCCACATTTTTTATTGAATAAATGAAGTAGTCCAGATGGTTCACATGTACACACACACGCACGCACGCGCACGCATGCGCGAGTGCACGCACGCACAGACACACACACACGTACACACACGTACACACACGTACACGTACACACACACACACACACACACACACACACACACAGACATGTACACGTACACTCACATGTACACACGTACACACACATGTACACACACATGTACACACGCTCGAACACATGTATACATACACATGTACACACATACTCACACGTACACTTACTTGTACACACGTACACTCACATGTACACTCACAATTACAGGCACACAATTAAATTCACCAAACATTTTCAAACACTAGATTTTTGTATGAAACAGAAGACAGCAACAGCACTGTTATCTGGCCTCCACACAGTCACAACGCGGGAGTCACTCTAGTGACAGTGGCAATGACACGGACACATACCTGGCTCGTCAATGTTCTCTCCACCATCACTCCCATCGTCGTCATCATCATCGTCATCATCGTCTTCCACCGCTTCCTCCTCCTCCTCCTCTTCAGCCTGTAAAACAAAGATAATGTCAGTGCCATTTTAAATATATACAACATGACGTCACCGTTGTAAGGGGTGTTCTCAAAAGATACTACACGAAATTGTTTTATAGGGGTTTAGAAGCTGTCCGGTGTATTTTCTTCCCAAAACAGAATTTTTTCAATCGCAGTTCACATGGATGCAGACTTATGACTACTGCAGCACCACCTGGTGAATGCAAAGTTTCCGCTGCAGCACCTATAAGGGCAGACATTTTCTACGGTATCAACAGATCGATGTAATTCAAAGTTTTGTGTAGCGTGGCAGGGAATGTGAATTTAAATGAGCAGATTGGTGTACATCAGTGTTTTGAAATCATCCCTAACCACAAGAAATTTCATTTGTTGTTTCAAATGCCAGTCGCTATGCAAAAATCAAGCAGCTATATGCCAACCAAAATCAACTTTTTAAAGGACAATTTTAGTGCCCCAGCTAGTACAATGGGACTGATTTTGATTCAAAACCACATGTATTAAATTGATATATACATGATGAATCTGTTCATGAAACGTCAGATAACCTCACTGCCGACTGATGCGTGTACCTTTGCTATTTGTTACTGCACGATGGTGGATTAAAAAAAGCTAATTTCAGGACGAATTTGGCAGGCAAAAGTGCACAGTTATTCACAGAGGCATGGGTGATCCATTTTTCTCATACATGGAAATGTCTGAGAATACACTGTAGAATGATGTCGACCGCTGCCACATGTTATCAAATAAAACAATGGCAATGACAACATAACAAGACATCAAATGGCAATGACAACATAACAAGACATCAAATGGCAATGACAACATAACAAGACATCAAATGGCAATGACAACATAACAAGACATCAAATGGCAATGACAACATAACAAGACATCAAATGGCAATGACAACATAACAAGACATCAAATGGCAATGACAACATAACAAGACATCAAATGGCAATGACAACATAACAAGACATCACATGGCAATGACAACATAACAAGACATCAAATGGCAATGACAACATAACAAGACATCACATGGCAATGACAACATAACAAGACATCAAATGGCAATGATTTAACAAGATTTAGATTTAACAAGATTTGCCATCCAAGCCAAAGGCCCAGATGGCAAGTGGACAAGGAAGCCATTGGCTTATCGAGAGTCCAACAATGTTCATCTACTTATAGCCCGCCCTCCTGAGATATGTGTCAACCTTGTTTTTAAACATATTCACGCTGCTAGCAGTTACACAATCTGTAGACAATTTGTTCCATTCATTTATTGTCCTCTGTGAGAACGAGTGCTTCCTGATGTCCAATCTACATTGATCCTTTACTAATTTTACCTCATGTCCTCTAGTTCTGCTATCCTTCTTGAGTGAGAAAAACATATTTCTATCAATATTTTCATACCCATTCAATATCTTAAAAACTTCAATCTGATCTCCTCTTAACCTCCTTGTCTCTAGAGTTGTTAAACCACATTCTTTCAGGCGTTCTTCATAACTAAGGTCTCTCAGTTCTGGAATAATTTTAGTTGCTCTCCTTTGTATGCGTTCAAGCGTATCTATATCCTTCTTACGATATGGTCTCCATGCTTGTATACAGTATTCTAAATGAGGTCTAACTATTGCTTTATAAAGAGGTATAATTAACTTTTTTCCCTTGTATGTTATGTTTCTTCTAATCAATCCAAGAATTTTATTACCCTTTGAAGCTGCAATACCACACTGCTCTGAAACTTTCATATCAGCGCTTATTGTAACTCCTAAGTCCTTTTCTTTTACAGTAGTACCCAGAACAGTATCTCCCATTTTATAGTTTACATTCAAGTTCCTATGTCCTGTATGTAGGCATTTACATTTCCCAAAATTGAACAACATCTGCCATTTCTCAGACCATTTCACTAATCTGTCTAGATCGTTTTGTAAATGTTGTTTATCACCATCAGTATTAACCTTTCTAAACAGTTTTGTGTCATCCGCAAATTTCAGTACGTTACTTGTTATACTGTCGTCCAAGTCATTGATATAAATTAAGAATAATATAGGTCCTAATACTGATCCTTGAGGTACCCCACTCAAAACCGATTTCCAATTTGAAACTTCTCCATCTACTACAACTCGTTGTCTTCTGTCAGTCAGCCATTGTTCTATCCAGTCAGTTATGCTATCCCCGATACCATGGGCTTTTAATTTAAGTAGTAATCTTTGATGTGGCACTTTGTCAAAAGCTTTCTGAAAATCTAAGTAGATAATATCTACTGGCGATCCCACGTCTATCCACTTAGTGATTTCTTCCAAAAAACATAACATATTTGTTAAGTATGACCTCGCTTTAAGGAATCCATGTTGAGATGAATTTAATAATTTATGCTTAACGAGGAATTCCACCATAATTATGGTCTTTAATTAACCTTTCTAATAATTTACAAATCACTGACGTTAAACTCACTGGTCTGTAATTCTCTGACTTATTTCTCGAACCCTTTTTAAATAATGGTATGATGTTTGCTTCTTTCCATTCAAACGGAACAACTCCCTCTTTTAATGACAAGTTGAATACTCTTGCAAGTGGTATACTGATTTGTTCTACTGTTTCCATTAGTAATTTTGGAGGAATCCCATCCACTCCCGGTGATTTGTTATCCTTCATTGCCTTTATTTTCTTAGCTACCAATTCTGGAGTTACAACTAACGGACCTAAATAGTCAGATTTAGCCCCCTGAAATTTAGCATCAGCAACTGGTAATGAACTAATATCTTCTTTGGTAAACACTGAACTGAAGTAACCATTTAGGTCTTCCACCATTAAAAACCCCTGTGATATTATATTTCCAGCACTGTCTTCTAGAGGTCCAACCTTGTCTTGTACGTTTTGTTTACTCCTGACATATGCATAAAAACTCTTGCTGTCATTTTTTATGTTACATGCTAGTTTTTGCTCATAGCTTCTTTTAGATTGTCTGATTTCAGTTGTAGCTGCATTAAGTGCCTCTTTGTATTTTGCATAGTCTTCGTCCTTTCTGGTACGCCGACAATGACAACATAACAAGACATCAAATGGCAATGACAACATAACAAGACATCAAATGGCAATGACAACATAACAAGACATCAAATGGCAATGACAACATAACAAGACATCAAACGGCAATGACAACATAACAAGACATCAAACGGCAATGACAACATAACAAGACATCAAACGGCAATGACAACATAACAAGACATCAAACGGCAATGACAACATAACAAGACATCAAACGGCAATGACAACATAACAAGACATCAAACGGCAATGACAACATAACAAGACATCAAACGGCAATGACAACATAACAAGACATCAAACGGCAATGACAACATAACAAGACATCAAACGGCAATGACAACATAACAAGACATCAAACGGCAATGACAACTTAACAAGACATCAAACGGCAATGACAACATAACAAGACATCAAACGGCAATGACAACATAACAAGACATCAAACGGCAATGACAACATAACAAGACATCAAACGGCAATGACAACATAACAAGACATCAAACGGCAATGACAACATAACAAGACATCAAACGGCAATGACAACATAACAAGACATCAAACGGCAATGACAACATAACAAGACATCAAACGGCAATGACAACATAACAAGACATCAAACGGCAATGACAACATAACAAGACATCAAACGGCAATGACAACATAACAAGACATCAAACGGCAATGACAACATAACAAGACATCAAACGGCAATGACAACATAACAAGACATCAAACGGCAATGACAACATAACAAGACATCAAACGGCAATGACAACATAACAAGACATCAAACGGCAATGACAACATAACAAGACATCAAACGGCAATGACAACATAACAAGACATCAAATGGCAATGACAACATAACAAGACATCAAATGGCAATGACAACATAACAAGACATCAAACGGCAATGACAACATAACAAGACATCAAACGGCAATGACAACATAATAAGACATCAAACGGCAATGACAACATAACAAGACATCAAACGGCAATGACAACATAACAAGACATCAAACGGCAATGACAACATAACAAGACATCAAACGGCAATGACAACATAACAAGACATCAAACGGCAATGACAAAATAACAAGACATCAAATGGCAATGACAACATAACAAGACATCAAATGGCAATGACAACATAACAAGACATCAAACGGCAATGACAACATAACAAGACATCAAATGGCAATGACAACATAACAAGACATCAAACGGCAATGACAACATAACAAGACATCAAATGGCAATGACAACATAACAAGACATCAAACGGCAATGACAACATAACAAGACATCAAATGGCAATGACAACATAACAAGACATCAAATGGCAATGACAACATAACAAGACATCAAACGGCAATGACAACATAACAAGACATCAAACGGCAATGACAACATAACAAGACATCAAACGGCAATGACAACATAACAAGACATCAAATGCTACAAATTCCTACAACATTTGGAATAATTTTCCACAACCATCTCAAACAAATACTGCATTCTAAAACAGCATTGCAGAACTATCAATATTTTACAAATTCGTAAGTAATGACTTGTAGACTGTGGTTAGTTCAATATACCACTAGGTGTCTCACCTGGTCATCATCTTCGTCCTTCAACAAACCCACTTCGTACAGTCGACACACGCTCTCGTCCGCCAGAGTTTCTGGGGAACTTGTATTCTAAAATAAGTTTATTACATCGTAGACATACAAACATGTCGAGATATTTATATACACATTTAACACGAGGCAATGGGGGTTAATTGTCTACACTTGATAACAGGATTTATTCGGATTGGAGCTGTTACTTGGTAGAACTATACAATGCCAATCTATTAATAGTGGGGCCAGGAATTTGTTCGGAAAGTTGCTGCTTTGCCCAGCTCCCAAATACCAGGCATTTGTTCGTTACGATGCCAATATGCCAACCCCCAATGCCAGACATGTGTTCTGAAGGATACCACAATGCCAGGCATGTGTTCTGAAGGATACCACAATGCCAACCCCAAATGCCAGGCATGATTTCTGAAGGATACCACAGTGCCAAACCCCAATTCCAGGCATGTGTTCTGAAGGATACCACAATGCCAGGCATGTGTTCTGAAGGATACCACAATGCCAGGCATGTGTTCTGAAGGATACCACAATGTCAACCCCCAATTCCAGGCATGTGTTCTGAAGGATACCACAATGCCAACCTCCAATTCCAGGCATGCGTTCTGGAAGATGCCACTATGCCACCCCACTGCAAGAATTTGATTATGGATGCCTTTATACCCCCCTCCCCCCGATGTCAGACATTCTGGTTATTCACAAAATGCAAGTGTAAGAAGTTCAATACAGTGCTACACAATAAAACAAGGGTAGTTTACCTCAATGACGGCGAGGTAGCAGTCGGTGGGGTCAGTGCACAGGTCAAAGATGTTGCGTTTCACGTCAATAGTGGCTGTCAAACAAAAACCAGACACACCGTGATGCAACCCACATGACAGGGGGAGATTCTACCTGGCAGACTGTACACAAATGAACATGGTTGTTAGTGTAATATATCTTGTGCTGAGTTCTCGTAGTTATCATGAATACGAGTTCATGATGTAAAAAAAGGTATGTTCTTATATAGCATAGTATCCAGTCCTCGGGACTGCTCAAAGCGCTTTACACTTCACCCTCTGGCAGACCTGTTCATTCCAACACCATCTAGACTTCTCAGGGAAGCATTCAGCCACGCTGCAATTATTGCACGAACAATATTTGTTCAGATATCCACCTCTGTCTATAGCCAGGCACTCACAGCCGAGTGAACTGGGGCAACGTGGCATAAACGAAATTGCCAAAGTTTCGAAACGGCGGCAAGAGGATTCGAACCTAGCTCTCTCTATTGAGAGCCCGGCATTCTAACTGTTATGCTACTGCGCCCCACAAGACATGACATGTAAATAGAAGTCACGCCCCCAGTCAAGTCGTAGTTACCAGTCGAAAACTCAAAAGTTAAAAACGAGCCCGAGGAGGCAATTAAATAAGGCCGAGTGGTCTGGCATCTTGCTTATGACATAGTTGTACTGACTGTTAGCACTTGGTGGGAAGGTGCGAAACTTCAATGTGACAGGGACTGTAGTTAGCAAGAGGAGATGCAGCCTCAGACTCAGCAGTGTAAAAAACATTCTTTTCCCCAACAGCAACATGAGCCAGTAGTAGTAGACCATAACAAGTAGTAGTAGTAGACCATAACAAGTAGTAGTAGTAAACCATAACAAGTAGTAGTAGTAGACCATAACAAGTAGTAGTAGTAGACCATAACAAGTAGTAGTAGTAGACCATAACAAGTAGTAGTAGTAGACCATAACAAGTAGTAGTAGTAGACCATAACAAGTAGTAGTAGACCATAACAAGTAGTAGTAGACCATAACGAGTAGTAGTAGACCATAAAAAGTAGTAGTAGACCATAAAAAGTAGTAGTAGACCATAACAAGTAGTAGTAGACCATAACAGGAATAACAAGAACACCCAATAATAGACAGACTCAGTATTCATGAGAATGTACATATCATGCAATGTTCAGATAAAATATAATATATCAGTAAGGCGAGTTTTTTTTTTTTTTTGGTTTACGGATCCACCGGCCAAATTTTTGGGAATAAAAAAGCAGTTTATCAAATTTTTTCCCCACCAACATTCTCATGCGACAATTTTTTTTATGAATAATCTATTTTAAAACAAAATGGAAGTTTGAAAAAACCAAAGGTTTACAACTTGAGACAAAAATCGAATGACACAGAAAATATATATGTTCACAACACGGGCGAACGCCTTCCATGGTAGCGTTGTACCACATTACTATACAGACACAACTCATTGTTCTCCAAATGTTTATATAAAATACAAATGATGAGGCTCGTGCAAAATAAATGTTCTCTAAGAGAAGTGATTTTCATAGTCATAAAGGTGTCAACACAAAATATAGATGGACTATTTCCAGGCGTAACCATAGGGCTGTGGTCAAGTTGTGACGTATTGCGACATACAACATATATTTTGCGGTGTGTTGCTTCACCACTATAATAAAAAGACAATTTCCGAGATATGATTTTGGCAGGGCAGCAAAATCTCTCGTAACTATGCCTCCTTCAAAAGCTTAGTGCCTCACTAAATGTCATTGTACCTAATCACTGTAAGTTTTATTTAAAGCGGGAAATGCTATTTTACCAATTGTCATTTATGAAAATGTCCTCGCTATTTGCATGTAAACGTTACCTATTGGTAAGCAGTCATCTATTTGTCTGTATCTTCACAAGTTAAAGTCCAACTGTCAAGAGACTTACACTGTTACAACTGCTACATTCTTAACCATGCGTGCACAATTTATGAAAATTCATTTTGATTTGACGAGGCGTCTGCCTGTGAAAGTTGACAGATGATAAATAACGATTAGTAAAATTAATCCACAAATGATCAACTTTGTGTAGGTCCTCCACACACCTCCCCTATGACACAATGGACTGACCCGTCCACAAACTCAATGTGGCATGTTTACGCATGGCGTCTGCAAAGGCGCTTGGACTAGCCTATTATTATCAACAGGTGTGCTAATGTAATTCTATCTTGTTAAACTGTAATATTAATAGTTTACTTAGCCTGTTTGTTGATTGTTCAAAGTGTTATTCTGAATTGCAATTTGAAAAGTTTGAGTTGATTTTAAGTTTGGATTTCATTTGGATACCAGAGTGTCCTATAGCTGGTTGGATTACATGGTGTAAATACAATGTCACTCCATTAACACCATTTGTCCACATGGGATTACATGGTGTAAATACAATGTCACTCCATTAACTCCATTTGTCCACATTGGATTACATGGTGTAAATACAATGTCACTCCATTAACTCCATTTGTCCACATTGGATTACATGGTGTAAATACAATGTCACTCCATTAACTCCATTTGTCCACATTGGATTACATGGTGTAAATACAATGTCACTCCATTAACTCCATTTGTCCACATTGGATTACATGGTGTAAATACAATGTCACTCCATTAACTCCATTTGTCCACATTGGATTACATGGTGTAAATACAATGTCACTCCATTAACTCCATTTGTCCACATTGGATTACATGGTGTAAATACAATGTCACTCCATTAACTCCATTTGTCCACAATGGATTACATGGTGTAAATACAATGTCACTCCATTAACTCCATTTGTCCACATTGACTAAAACAATCTGTAAACCTAAAAATAAAAAACAGTGGCCTAATGTTTTATTTAATATTATATTTAATGAAAAATACTTATTATGGATACAGCTTATTTGTGTTTCTTTTTCATTACAAGATAACATCTCTTTTTCTTAATTAATGGCTCGTGCATTGTGGGCTTGCAGGCCGTGGGCTTACCTGTCTTTGGCCTGCGGAAATGGGCCAGGTATGGGTCTGAAATATGCGGGCTGGGCCAAGCCAGGGCCGAACATTAAATTCCAGTTTGCGGGCCTGGGCTTGAAAAATTTTTGCGGGCCTGGATTCAAACTGGTAATTGCAGGCCGGGCTTGGACTAAAATTCTAAGCCAGCGCAGGGCACTAGCTTACAAATCAAATAAAACCTTTACAAAATAATTTGGGAGTCTCTGGTTTATTACAAGACAGTTGTAAAAGAGTCAGGTTCTTAGTTATTATCCATACCAATATTGCTGTAATCTTTACTGTCAAACGTTCGGAAGGCCGACCCAAATGGACTCTTCAGCTTGCCGTCGTCTAACTGTGCCTCGTCATCCATATGGTGCATGGCTGTGTCACATCAAATGTGCTCCATTATAATTTTACAAAAGTAGAAAATAAATGTTATTCACCATAGCAGCCAGTATGAATAGTTGTAGTGTGATCTATTTAACGTGTAAGATCATCGATACTGTAAGTTCTATATCTATTAATATAAATAAAACGTAACATTTGTAACCCATATTTCAATTGCAAAACGTTTTAAAAAGTTTTATTTAGCATTAGATGTGGTAATTACCAAATCGTGGCAGATTAACTATGGACATAAATAACTAAGATAATGCTACTTCTTAAACACTGACAATTATTACATTTATTTGACAACAAATAATGTATGAAGTAATCTTCTAGTTCTGAAGAGATTCATCTAGCAGTTATTAGTTTTGACGAAGGCAGCTGACACTTGCTGAAACGTGACAATGAAACAAAGATAAACATCTTGTACATTTTGTTAAATGTAGATTTTGAAAGAGGATGTACTTCATAATACACCAAATATGGACAATTTCATAGCCGTATTCTTCACCATCAAGCTGTCATTCAAAGATTTGCCAGTTGTTTGGCACATCACAAACCTCCGTAGATGACCGTGCCGGCATTGTTGAAGCGTATGTGGCATTGGTCGAGTGCGGGCACCGTGTGGAGGAGACGGAATGTCCTCAAGTCCCACTGGAGTCACAAGTCAAGGAGACAAGTCTGCACGGCATAATGGTCGGCTTAAATACAAAACTTGTATCACTGCGCCAAATAAGTTTACATTAGGGTGTACCAAAAAGTTTACATTAGGGTGTACCAAAAAGTTTACATTAGGGTGTACCAAAAAGTTTACATTAGGGTGTACCAAAAAGTTTACATTAGGGTGTACCAAAAAGTTTACATTAGGGTGTACCAAAAAGTTTACATTAGGGTGTACCAAAAAGTTTACATTAGGGTGTACCAAAAATCACGTACAACTGCTGGTTTCATGAAACGTTCGTACTGTACAAGGGAACTTAGTGGACGTTTGACGTAGTTCATGTAACCTGGGAACAATCGTAGAAAACATGCATAGCCAACAATTGTAAATAACTATGAACTGCTACTGTTCAGAGTTACATAATCTATGTCAAACGTCCACATATGGGGGGATTTTGAAACTGCAATATCATTGCAAATATGGGGGAACAGACAGACAGCCACAAACTACTTTATAGTATAGATAAATGGCACTACATGGATCAGCACTAAAAACTAATGTTGAGAACATCACCTCTTCTACCCCATCTATCTCACTTGGTGGTGAGGGGCGATGATGGAAGACCTCGGTTCTTGGTGACAGATCATTCACCAGGGAACAGTAATCACCCAATTATAGGGTATGTGTAGTCAGTCAAAGCGTGTTGTGTTTGTGTGCTTGCGTGTGTGTGCTTGCACATGTAAAGTGGCAGGTCTGTACCCTTCCAAAGAGGTACAGATTGTTCATCACGTATAACCACAGCCATGGTTGTGCTCCAGTGGCTGGCATACTTCAATAATATGATTTGCACTGGACTTTACTGATAAAACCACCACCAAAGTGACAGACTGGTAACTGTATCTCCACGGAGACAAACGGAGCAAGGATACAACTTCAGAGTTGATGACAATCTCAAGGCTGTTGGGGTGGAACACGCCACTGATGTTCGGGTTGAACTTATCAAACTTGTGAATCGACTGCCCGGTATGTGCATCCCAGAGCACGCCGTCGCTCAGCACAAGGTCGTCGGTCGGGTTGAAGGTCGCCTTGTTCTGACTGTAGTTATTGGCCCGACGCGCATCATACAGTGTCAGAATCTGTCGCCCCGTTGGCACGTCGTACACCTACACACAGCACACATGACAGGCGTAAGAGTATGACGGTTGGTAAACAAGTTTGTAGAGATGGTGTGCAGAGATAGTATGTGTGTACAGATAGTGTACAGGTGTGTAGAGGTGTGCATGTGTGTAGATATATGTAGCAATGGTAAACAAAAGTGTAGAGATGGTATACAAGTGTGTATAGGTAGCATATAGGTGTGTGTAGATGTTGTATAGGTGTGTATATGGCGTACATGTGTGTAGAGATGGTGTACAGGTGTAGACATTGTGTACAGGTAAGTATGGATGGTGTACATACAGGTGTGTTTGTAAGGTATACAGGTGTGTATATAGTGTACAAGTGTGCAGAGATGGTTTACAAGTGTGAATATATTGTGCAAGTGTGCAAAGAGGATATGCAGGTGCGTAGTGGTGTACAGGTGTGTAGAGGTGGTGTACATGTGTGCATGTAGAGATGATGTACATCTTGGTAGAGAAGGTGTACAAGTGTGTAGAGATGGTGAACAGGCATCCAGAGATGGTGTACAGGTGTATAGAGATAGTGTATAGATGGTGTGTACATTTGTACCTAGTAGAAAGAGAGGGAACAATTATATTCAGTGCTCTCACAAGTAGTGGTGATGTGTACTGGGACACAGTGGTCAAGAGACCATTTCAGTAAGACCAAAGTATTCCCTGAACACACTTTATCTCTCATGAGTAGAGTAATAATATACGTATGATCTCAACTAAAGAATTCCTATTACAAATATGTTATCTATAATAATAATAACCATTTAATAATACACAGTGACTAACATTGATTCGCATACACGCACGCATGCACTTCACACACACACACACACACACACTTCAAAGAATATATTATTCCATGCTGCTGACCCCCGACAGAGAGATTACTTACATAGGCTGTTGCCTCTTTGGTTCCGACCACCTTGTCTTGTACGAGTTTACTGAACTCCACGTAGTGGTCGTCACTGAAGCCATGTCTGTGGGAGGGACACCAACATGGCAGTGATGTTAGTGACACGATTCACAGGGACACGGGCAATGCAGTAATAACAGTGACGTTTGTAACACTGCTTGACATTATAACTGACAACACACTGGCTACAATGATACAGGTGATAAGATGACAACAGTGACACCTACAACACTGGTGACACAAGCACTGTAACAGTAATACGATTATTGACGTCAACGACACAATTGACACTGGTGACACACTAACATAACAAAGTGATGATATAACACAAGTGACATGACATAACAGTGATATTCATGACACAACAGACACCGGTGATACAATAACAGCAAAATTGGTGACGTCCATGACATTGGTGACGGCCATGACATTGGTGACGTCCATGACATTGGTGATGGCCATGACATTAGCAAGAACCATGTAAAAAATAACAACATAAATTACTATACCAAATCACTTCCTCATTACACTTTTTGGTGTCAAATTTTGCTGTAATTCATATTTTTCCAAACAGTTACACAAATCTAACTAACTAATGAGTGTTTATCGAAATATAAGACTTAAGTTCTGTTCACACAGATTGGTAGAACCACAACAGACGACAACTTACTTAAGTTCAAACGAACTTCCAATGCCCCAGAGGGCAGACAGAGGTCGTCCCCATGACGATGATGTCAACACCAGTCGGCCATCCTGCATTGAAAAGAAATGAGTTGTTTAGGTAAACTGTTGTATCTGCACCCATTTCTAGTGGGCTGCCTGCTTGAAGCAGACAGAGCAAGGAGACTGGATGAATCCAGACAAACGACAAGAACCAGAATGAACAATCAAGGAAAATTCCATAACCAGCATCATTCATATACCTTCAACGCATTGGAGGAGACCAATTTATCACAGGCCATTTATCGGTTGCACCCCACATAATGTTCATATACACACCCACATAATGTTCATATACACACCCACACAATGTTCATATACAAACCCACACAAGTATACGAAAGAGATCACCTCACTTGAAAGAACACATTTTTCTCTAAATATTTATTTCTCGGTGGAATATAAATGACAAATACCGAACATTGCAATCCAATGCTGAGATTTTAGACAACAAACTGCAACGAGACCGAGACACGGGACTACCGTATATGGTACTCACATCTGACGGTTGACACTGGGTGAGGGGAGATGTGTGACACGCGTACGCCTCCGTCTCCTACAACCCGGAAACAGCCAGTACAGCACTGTGGGAGCATTCAGTAATGCACGGTGGGGAGCATTCAGTAATGCACGGTGGGGAGCATTCAGCTAAACACTGTGGGTAGCATGCAGTAATGCAATGTGTGTAATATTCAGTAATACACTATGGGGAGCATTCAGCAATACATTAATGGGAGCAGTCAGTAATGCACAATGGGGAGCAGCCAGTAATCTAGCTTAGAATTAATCCTATCACATAATTAATGTGAGAGGATTAAGCAGGCAAGCTTAGGTCAGTAGCACACTGCAGGGATCAGTCAATAAAGCATTGTAACTTTAGAATACGTAAATTTACAAAAACGAGAAATTTGTATATAAAGCAGAATGAGGATAACCAATTCTTACAGAAGTTAAAATATATATATATAATAAACACATAGAGTAATACTAGCAACATCATGCTGCAATATTTAATACGTCTTGAAAGTGAACTGGCAAGGTGAGTATAGAAGATATATGTACATATTTATTTATTTATTCATGCCAAACATAACGAAATGTTACATCTACATATTGTGCAGAGAACTGAGGGATTGTGGAAGAGATGCATTGTGGGACATGCAGACACATACAAGGTGCACGGTGAAAGTGAGAACAGCTCGTTCACAGAGATGTTGCGATGGGATTAAAGAGGCAAACTAAGGTTTGTCAATCTGTCTGTCAAGCTGTCGCTCAAAGATCTGTCAATCAAAGCATCGCCATGCAAACTGTTAGGAAGCAAACAGCAGTTAACAGTTATGGTTATATAGACTACTCTAGTCCAAGTGCCAACAGCAATGCCAGCAAGAAGTTTACAGCAGACTTCAATCATGTGCCATCAAGCCTTCTTGTCAGCAAAACTGTGCCAAATGGAATTACATAAATCAAATGATTTATTTGTAGCCACGTAACTACATGTCAGTTAGGCTACTCATGCAAGGCGCCATGTTCAAACAACGACCACATGCGAGAACTGCATACCAACATGATCAAACACTGCTTTCAACATATCCAAAAGGTTTTTTGTTTACCTGTAGATCTTTCGCCACCTTGCCAAGGTGGCTTCATCAGTGCTAATTACATCTTGGTAGGATGACATCATCGTAGAAGTGTGGAAGTTGGTAGTTACTCTCATATCAGTTGGTCGCTGCCTCTGTCTTTCATATCCATATCACTTCTTTTATGTGTCTCCTTCTGTGAGACTCCCTGTCTACCGCTTGTCTCCTTCTGTGAGACTCCCTGTCTACCGCTTGTCTCCTTCTGTGAGACTCCCTGTCTACCACTTGTCTCCTTCTGTGAGACTCCCTGTCTACCACTTGTCTTCTTCTGTGAGACTCCCTGTCTACCACTTTTACTCCCTCCCAGTCTATCAGATGGTTTTCGGTGTTTGTCTGGTTTGTGAGGGCGTCTTTGTTGGTGGTGGACTGAGAGGCCGGCCTTGTTGGTGGTGGACTGAGAGGGCGGCCTTGTTGGTGGTGGACTGAGAGGGCGGCCTTGTTGGTGGTGGACTGTGAGGCCGGCCTTGTTGGTGGTGGACTGTGAGGGCGGCCCTGTTGGTGGTGGACTGTGAGGGCAGCCTTGTTGGTGGTGGACTGTGAGGGCAGCCTTGTTGGTGGTGGACTGTGAGGGCAGCCTTGTTGGTGGTGGACTGTGAGGGCGGCCTTGTTGGTGGTGGACTGTGAGGGCGGCCTTGTTGGTGGTGGACTGTGAGGGCGGCCTTGTTGGTGGTGGACTGAGGGCGGCCTTGTTGGTGGTGGACTGTGAGGGCGGTCTTGTTGGTGGTGGACTGTGAGGGCAGCCTTGTTGGTGGTGGACTGTGAGGGCGGCCTTGTTGGTGGTGGACTGAGGGCGGCCTTGTTGGTGGTGGACTGTGAGGGCGGTCTTGTTGGTGGTGGACTGTGAGGGCAGCTTTGTTGGTGGTGGACTGTGAGGGCGGCCTTGTTGGTGGTGGACTGTGAGGGCAGCCTTGTTGGTGGTGGACTGTGAGGGCGGCCTTGTTGGTGGTGGACTGAGGGCGGCCTTGTTGGTGGGGGGACTGTGAGGGCGGCCTTGTTGGTGGTGGACTGTGAGGGCGGCCTTGTTGGTGGTGGACTGAGGGCGGCCTTGTTGGTGGTGGACTGTGAGGGCGGTCTTGTTGGTGGTGGACTGTGAGGGCAGCCTTGTTGGTGGTGGACTGTGAGGGCGGCCTTGTTGGTGGTGGACTGTGAGGGCAGCCTTGTTGGTGGTGGACTGAGAGGGCGGTCTTGTTAGTGGTGGACTGTGAGGGCGGCCTTGTTAGTGGTGGACTGTGAGGGCGGTCTTGTTGGTGGTGGACTGTGAGGGCAGCCTTGTTGGTGGTGGACTGTGAGGGCGGCCTTGTTGGTGGTGGACTGTGAGGGCAGCCTTGTTGGTGGTGGACTGAGAGGGCGGTCTTGTTAGTGGTGGACTGTGAGGGCGGCCTTGTTAGTGGTGGACTGTGAGGGCGGTCTTGTTGGTGGTGGACTGTGAGGGCGGTCTTGTTGGTGGTGGACTGTGAGGGCAGCCTTGTTGGTGGTGGACTGTGAGGGCGGCCTTGTTGGTGGTGGACTGTGAGGGCAGCCTTGTTGGTGGTGGACTGAGAGGGCGGTCTTGTTAGTGGTGGACTGTGAGGGCGGCCTTGTTAGTGGTGGACTGTGAGGGCGGTCTTGTTGGTGGTGGACTGTGAGGGCAGCCTTGTTGGTGGTGGACTGTGAGGGCGGTCTTGTTGGTGGTGGACTGTGAGGGCAGCCTTGTTGGTGGTGGACTGTGAGGGCGGCCTTGTTGGTGGTGGACTGTGAGGGCAGCCTTGTTGGTGGTGGACTGAGAGGGCGGTCTTGTTAGTGGTGGACTGTGAGGGCGGCCTTGTTAGTGGTGGACTGTGAGGGCGGTCTTGTTGGTGGTGGACTGTGAGGGCAGCCTTGTTGGTGGTGGACTGTGAGGGCGGTCTTGTTGGTGGTGGACTGTGAGGGCAGCCTTGTTGGTGGTGGACTGAGAGGGCGGTCTTGTTAGTGGTGGACTGTGAGGGCGGCCTTGTTAGTGGTGGACTGTGAGGGCAGCCTTGTTGGTGGTGGACTGTGAGGGCGGCCTTGTTGGTTGTGGACTGTGAGGGCGGCCTTGTTAGTGGTGGACTGTGAGGGCGGCCTTGTTAGTGGTGGACTGTGAGGGAGGCCTTGTTAGTGGTGGACTGTGAGGGCGGCCTTGTTAGTGGTGGACTGTGAGGGCAGCCTTGTTGGTGGTGGACTGTGAGGGCAGCCTTGTTGGTGGTGGACTGTGAGGGCGGCCTTGTTGGTGGTGGACTGTGAGGGCGGCCTTGTTAGTGGTGGACTGTGAGGGCGGCCTTGTTGGTGGTGGACTGTGAGGGCGGCCTTGTTGGTGGTGGACTGTGAGGGCGGCCTTGTTGGTGGTGGACTGAGAGGGCGGTCTTGTTAGTGGTGGACTGTGAGGGCGGCCTTGTTGGTGGTGGACTGTGAGGGCGGCCTTGTTAGTGGTGGACTGTGAGGGCGGCCTTGTTAGTGGTGGACTGTGAGGGCGGCCTTGTTGGTGGTGGACTGTGAGGGCGGCCTTGTTAGTGGTGGACTCTGAGGGCGGCCTTGTTAGTGGTGGACTGTGAGGGCGGCCTTGTTAGTGGTGGACTGTGAGGGCAGCCTTGTTAGTGGTGGACTGTGAGGGCGGCCTTGTTGGTGGTGGACTGTGACCGTTTCTTTCCGCTCCTGGTGTATTGTTCTCTTGGTGTATTGTTCTCTTGGTGTATTGTTCTCTTGGTGTATTGTTCTCTTGGTGTATTGTTCTCTTGGTGTATTGTTCTCTTGGTGTATTGTTCTCTTGGTGTATTGTTCTCTTGGTGTATTCTCCACATCTTTCTTGTGTTCACATAGTCTGGTCTTAAACAATCTGGCCGAACTTCCACAAGTCTGTGATGATGTCATCCTACCAGGACGTCACCGTCATTAACACTGATGAAGCCACCTTGGCAAGGTGGTGAAAGCTCCACAGGTAAACAAAAACCTTTTGGATACGTCGAAACAAGTGTTTGATCATGAAAATGAACTATACTGAGAAATGTTCAATAAACTGCATAGCAACCCCACAACCCCCGATGACACCAGCGCATGCATGTAACCAAGGTTACCACCAACCTCCGACGTCTCGACATTGAAAAGTTTGAGTTCGCCTGCATATGTGCCCAGCATGATATACGGCCCTGACAACTGAAAACACAACTACATGTCATGGTCGTCGTCAATGGCAACGACAAGTAGTAGTCAGGACGACTAACCTGCGCTGTCGACACATCGTATACCTTGATCTCTCCGCGTTGTGTGCACAGATACAAATGGGGGTCCTGAAACTGTGTACGATAACACCAACACTTTAACTGTGTACGATAACACCAACACTTTAACTGTGTACGATAACACCAACACTTTAACTGTGTACGATAACACCAACACTTTAACTGTGTACGATAACACCAACACTTTAACTGTGTACGATAACACCAACACTTTAACTGTGTACGATAACACCAACACTTTAACTGTGTACGATAACACCAACACTTTAACTGTGTACGATAACACCAACACTTTAACTGTGTACGATAACACCAACACTTTAACTGTGTACGATAACACCAACACTTTAACTGTGTACGATAACACCAACACTTTAACTGTGTATGATAACACCAACACTTTAACTGTGCACCATCTTAGCATCAACACTCCTTATTTTACTAGAACACAGATCACATTTTAATTGCCTGTGTCATCAGTCTCCAGGCTGTTTAACAGAAGCGATTTTGTCCAGATTTATCGGGTGATAGTGTTGGTGATAGTGATTACAATTACTAGTGTGAAACAGCTGTTTACCCTGATACGCTTTTCTTAATTTAAAAAAATATATTAAGTCTACATATAATAACAATAATCATGGAACTCCACTGTTACCATGATTTTGGTGCTTGTGAAATCTGATGGCTCAATACACAAGAAGCTACACCTGTTTGTTGCATGGTCACTTACTGAGAACGCACAACACGAGAAGCATCGATCCTCCTCCGAGTCACTGTAGGTTCGCACTGGACGAAACCTGTCAAACACACACATATATAATGACGTCTCATACAGCGTCGGTATCTATCAACACAACATGCTCATGGCACCAGAGATAGCGAGTCCATCATAAGCTACACATTTACCCAGTGTGGAACTAACAGTTAGAGGGGCCTATGCTATTCGTAGTGTCCCATCCAAAAGCTACACATTTACCCAGTGTGGGACTAACAGTTAGAAGGGCCTATGCTATTCGTAGTGTCCCATCCAAAAGCTACACATTTACCCAGTGTGGGACTAACATTTAGAAGGGCCTATGCTATTCGTAGTGTCCCATCCAAAAGACAACCCTGTTTACTCGAACACCAACTTGACTTCTCTGGCAAGCATTCAGCTGCATGTTGGAATGTGGGCTCTGAGAAACTTGCCGGACGGGGCTGTACATGTGTTCAGTTCCTGTCTGGTTTGCTTTGAGGAGCTCACATTCCTGTTAATGTTCTTCCCAAAGTGGCTGTGTGATAAGCAGTCCACTTTGTAACAAAAAAAACGTCATTATTTGGCCCATGTCAATTCTCTACTACATCTTGTGTTGGTTATTGCATAAAAACTAGTTATCAAAAGCATGACGTTTACCTCCCTCAAGGCATGTATTGTTAATTATGTGTGCTTTATGTAATGTTATTTTGCTAAATAAAAATATGTGACATTTGTTTGACAACATGATCGGGTGTTTCATATTTTTGGTAGAATAAAGGATGAATAAAATAAGAAAGAGATGACAGAAATCACTGGAATTAGACACAGTAACACAGTCACACTCCAGAGTTATTACTAACTTATCCTTTCATCAGAATCAGATGTGCCAAGTCCATGGAGCAATCACTCACCGGCTGTAGATGAACTTCCTGTTCAGTTTCTCTCCTGATGGGCCGCCGTGTCGGGGATAACACTAAAACAGAAATAAATGCAATTTCAATCTTATCACCAAAATAGATTAAGTTAAAGGTACGTTCTTATATAGCATGCTATCCAGTCATTGGGATGGCTCAAAGTTCTTATATAGCACTCTATCCACTTACTGGGACTGCTCAAAGTTCTTATATAGCACTCTATCCAGTCATTGGGACTGCTCAAAGTTCTTATATAGCACTCTATCCAGTCATTGGGACTGCTCAAAGTTCTTATATAGCACTCTATCCAGTCACTGGGACTGCTCGAAGTTCTTATATAGCACTATATCCACTCATTGGGACTGCTCAAAGTTCTTATATAGCACTATATCCAGTCATTGGGACTGCTCAAAGTTCTTATATAGCACTCTATCCAGTCATTGGGACTGCTCAAAGTTCTTATATAGCACTCTATCCAGTCATTGGGACTGCTCAAAGTTCTTATATAGCGCTCTATCCAGTCATTGGGACTGCTCAAAGTTCTTATATAGCACTCTATCCAGTCATTGGGACTGCTCAAAGTTCTTATATAGCACTCTATCCAGTCATTGGGACTGCTCAAAGTTCTTATATAGCACTCTATCCAGTCATTGGGACTGCTCAAAGTTCTTATATAGCACTATATCCAGTCATTGGGACTGCTCAAAGTTCTTATATAGCACTCTATCCACTCACCGGGACTACTCAAAGTTCTTATATAGCACTCTATCCAGTCATTGGAACTGCTCAAAGTTCTTATATAGCACTATATCAACTCATTGGGACTGCTCAAAGTTCTTATATAGCACTATATCCAGTCATTGGGACTGCTCAAATTTCTTATATAGCACTCTATCCAGTCATTGGGACTGCTCAAAGTTCTTATATTGCACTATATCCAGTCATTAGAACTGCTCAAAGTTCTTATATAGCACTCTATCCAGTCATTAGAACTACTCAAAGTTCTTATATAGCACTATATCCACTCATTGGGACTGCTCAAAGTTCTTATATAGCACTATATCCAGTCATTGGGACTGCTCAAAGTTCTTATATAGCACTATATCCAGTCATTGGGACTGCTCAAAGTTCTTATATAGCACTCTATCCAGTCATTGGGACTGCTCAAAGTTCTTATATAGCACTATATCCACTCACCGGGACTGCTCAAAGTTCTTATATAGCACTCTATCCACTCACCGGGACTGCTCAAAGTTCTTATATAGCACTATATCCACTCATTGGGACTGCTCAAAGTTCTTATATAGCACTATATCCAGTCATTGGGACTGCTCAAAGTTCTTATATAGCACTATATCCAGTCATTGGGACTGCTCAAAGTTCTTATATAGCACTCTATCCAGTCATTGGGACTGCTCAAAGTTCTTATATACACTATATCCACTCACCGGGACTGCTCAAAGTTCTTATATAGCACTCTATCCACTCACTGGGACTGCTCAAAGTTCTTATATAGCACTATATCCACTCACCGGGACTGCTCAAAGTTCTTATATAGCACTATATCCAGTCATTGGGACTGATCAAAGTTCTTATATAGCACTCTATCCAGTCATTGGGACTGCTCAAAGTTCTTATATAGCACTATATCCACTCACCGGGACTGCTCAAAGTTCTTATATAGCACTCTATCCACTCACCGGGACTGCTCAAAGTTCTTATATAGCACTATATCCACTCATTGGGACTGCTCAAAGTTCTTATATAGCACTATATCCAGTCATTGGGACTGCTCAAAGTTCTTATATAGCACTATATCCAGTCATTGGGACTGATCAAAGTTCTTATATAGCACTCTATCCAGTCATTGGGACTGCTCAAAGTTCTTATATAGCACTATATCCACTCACCAGGACTGCTCAAAGTTCTTATATAGCACTCTATCCACTCACCGGGACTGCTCAAAGTTCTTATATAGCACTATATCCACTCATTGGGACTGCTCAAAGTTCTTATATAGCACTATATCCAGTCATTGGGACTGCTCAAAGTTCTTATATAGCACTATATCCAGTCATTGGGACTGCTCAAAGTTCTTATATAGCACTCTATCCAGTCATTGGGACTGCTCAAAGTTCTTATATAGCACTATATCCACTCACCGGGACTGCTCAAAGTTCTTATATAGCACTCTATCCACTCACCGGGACTGCTCAAAGTTCTTATATAGCACTATATCCACTCACCGGGACTGCTCAAAGTTCTTATATAGCACTATATCCAGTCATTGGGACTGATCAAAGTTCTTATATAGCACTCTATCCAGTCATTGGGACTGCTCAAAGTTCTTATATAGCACTATATCCACTCACCGGGACTGCTCAAAGTTCTTATATAGCACTCTATCCACTCACTGGGACTGCTCAAAGTTCTTATATAGCACTATATCCACTCACCGGGACTGCTCAAAGTTCTTATATAGCACTATATCCAGTCATTGGGACTGATCAAAGTTCTTATATAGCACTCTATCCAGTCATTGGGACTGCTCAAAGTTCTTATATAGCACTATATCCACTCACCGGGACTGCTCAAAGTTCTTATATAGCACTCTATCCACTCACCGGGACTGCTCAAAGTTCTTATATAGCACTATATCCACTCACCGGGACTGCTCAAAGTTCTTATATAGCACTCTATCCACTCACCGGGACTGCTCAAAGTTCTTATATAGCACTATATCCACTCACCGGGACTGCTCAAAGTTCTTATATAGCACTCTATCCACTCACTGGGACTGCTCAAAGTTCTTATATAGCACTCTATCCACTCACTGGGACTGCTCAAAGTTCTTATATAGCATGCTATCCAGTCACTGGGACTGCTCAAAGTTCTTATATAGCACTCTATCCAGTCATTGGGACTGATCAAAGTTCTTATATAGCACTCTATCCAGTCATTGGGACTGCTCAAAGTTCTTATATAGCACTCTATCCACTCACTGGGACTGCTCAAAGTTCTTATATAGCACTCTATCCACTCACCGGGACTGCTCAAAGTTCTTATATAGCATGCTATCCAGTCACTGGGACTGCTCAAAGCCTTTACACTTCTCAACTTCTCTGAGAAGCATTTAGCTATGCTGCAATTTTTGAGTGCAGACCATGCATTTACATATCCACCTCTGCCTGTGGCCAGGTATTCATTTATACAGCTGATTGAACTGTAGCAAGTGGGGTGAATGCAACTGCCATGTTTTGAAACGGCAGCAAGAGGATTCGAACCCGGGTTCTGACGACTGTTCTAACCACCGCGCCTCCGCGCCACAGTGTCTTTGCGCCACAGTGTCTTTGCGCCACAGTGTCTTTGCGCCATCGCCCCACATGGAAAAGTATTATGCACAGACAGTTTAATAAGAATGCATACTTTTGTTAAAATCATCAGAATAATTTACTTTGATCATTAGATCGGGTGAATTGCCAGTGTATAGACTTATGTCATTGCATGTGGGCTATACATATAGAGGTGAGCTATACATATAGAGGTGGGCTATACATATAGAGGTGGGCTATACATATAGCGGTGAGCTATACATATAGAGGTGAGCTATACATATAGAGGTGACCTATACATATAGAGGTGGGCTATACATATAGAGGTGAGCTATACATATAGAGGTGTACTATACATATATAGGTGGGCTATACATATAGAGGTGAGCTATACATATAGAGGTGAGCTATACATATAGATGTGGGCTATAGATATAGAGGTGAGCTATACATATAGAGGTGGGCTATACATATAGAGGTGAGCTATACATATAGAGGTGGACTATACATATAGAGGTGGGCTATACATATAGAGGTGGATTATACGTATATAGGTGGGCTATACGTATAGAGGTGGGCTATACGTATAGAGGTGTGCTATACGTATAGAGGTGGGTTATACATACAGAGGTGTGCTATACATATAGGGGTGAACTATACGTATAGAGGTGGGCTATACATATAGAGGTGTGCAATACATATAGAGGTGGGCTATACATATAGAGGCGGGCTATACATATAGAGGCAGGTTATACATATAGAGGTGGGCTATTCACATAGAGGCAGGCTATACATATCGTGGTAGGCTATTCATATAGAGGTGGGCTATACGTATAGAGGCGGGCTATTCATAGAGGTGGGCTATGCATATAGCCACTTTTGCCTTTATTTGCCAAAATTTAAGTACGGCTGTGCTAAAATTAATTAGTTTTTATGCCGATTTCATCAAAGCAAAATAACACATTTACACAAACGAGCTAGAATGTCATCGACGACACTAGACAGATTCAATCTGTGTAAGAAATGAGTCTGAAATAAGACAAGCGAAATAACGAATTGCGAAGCAGCTTTAAACAAAGGGCTTCAGCCATTTTCATATTCAAACATATTGTTCAGGTTAGATTGACGCCTTGAGTTATTCCGAATAACTGACAAAATGTATCGATACTTACACTTCTCCTGAGTAACCTGGACGTGAAATTGCAAGGTGCAGTGTTCTTGTGTTGGGGATCGGGGCATCGGTGTGGCCTGGGAGAAACAAGTCAATTAACAAAATATATTCACACTGCTACCATTTAGCACAATCAGTACATAATTTGTTCCATCTAGTTCAATTACATTTTTAGTTATTTTCATTTCAGAGCTACACCGATCACAAAGTTCACAAAACATCTGAAACAAACAATTAGCTTTCGTATCTTTCAGATTACATAACTTTTTAATGGCACAGTTGTAATATTGTCAAAACATTAACAATTGCCTGAACACAAGTATATTAAATTGATAACAATAAATAAACCTACACACACTGGCTTTGTTTACATGTAATTTGATTACGGATAGGAAATACATGTCTGTCGGAATTCCCCCAAAGTCATACACACATTAGGTCTACAATGTTTAATTGTCACATTTAATTTTACTTTCACCTTAAAATGGTTAATTTGGGGAAAACCTCAAAAGCTAAAAGTAATTTTTTTTAAATGCCAACATGTTCTTTATTGTTAATTTATTTAAATTAATACATTATTTTATTTCTGATAGGTTTCAAGAGAACAGTTCAGCATATGTTACATACATTGATATTATTAATATTATTTCACTTACTTTTATTTAATCTAATTATTTCCACACGCACAGATTTAGTTAAGCTAATATTTTAAATTTCATCAACTGTTGACATGATCCCTAAATGTGAACAAGTGACACATACGTGAGCAGTGAGAACGGGGGGCATGTCACAACTGGATTTGTGCACGACGCATGTTGTTTGCGCAGGTACTCCGTGACGATCTCGTCAAGTGACACCGACGGCTCATGACACGTCGTGCCGGTGACCTTCTTGGCGAGTGATGACGACGATGACAGCGGACTCTGGTGGTAGTAGCTGGAGACGCAGTCGTTCTTCGCCTGAATTATCTTCTGGCTCTGATGCGGGCATCACGGAGAGAGATACATTCATTAGGCCGTTATTAATTTTACAGTTCACATATATTTTATGTCGGAAGGTAGGTAGTGTTGATGTAATTTAGTCTTTCAAGTATTTTTAATTGACATTTTCCCCAATTATTGTCTCCTTATCATTCCAGATTAATGGTTCAAATGAGAATTAAATAAACTTCAGCCAACTAACTTTGATCAGTTAATATGTAAACTTGTGCCAATCAACAGTGATGTGATTGTTTGGTTTGTGCAATAGGGGGGGTCACACAGACGAATATGTTTACCAAATAGAAACTCAGATATGTCTTTTGCTGTCGCCAAAGCTCTTGTTAGCAGTAGACTTGATTCTTGCAATTCCCTTTATCATAATATTGCTCTGAAGGACATCTTGAAACTTCAACGTGTGCAAAATTGTTTGGCAAGGGTAGTTACCCGGTCACCTCGTTTCTCTCACTCAGTACCCCTTCTTAAATCATTGCATTGGTTCCCTGTCCGATATCGCATTATTTTTTAGATCTGTACAATTACTTATCAAGCACTTTCATCCAAGCAACCAGCATATTTACATTCACTGCTCACTGTGCAAGACAGCCCAGACAGCTTCGATCTTCTAATTCTAATCTACTTTTCGTTCCCAGTGACAAACGTTGGAACTAGAGCTTTCTCAGTTGTTGCACTGATTCTGTGGAACTCACTCCCTGTTAGTGTTAAGTCTGTAGGAACTCACTCCCTGTTAGTGTTAAGTCTGTAGGAACTCACTCCCTGTTAGTGTTAAGTCTGTAGGAACTCACTCCCTGTTAGTGTTAAGTCTGTAGGAACTCACTCCCTGTTAGTGTTAAGTCTGTAGGAACTCACTCCCTGTTAGTGTTAAGTCTGTAGGAACTCACTCCCTGTTAGTGTTAAGTCTGTAGGAACTCACTCCCTGTTAGTGTTAAGTCTGTAGGAACTCACTCCCTGTTAGTGTTAAGTATGTAGGAACTCACTCCCTGTTAGTGTTAAGTCTGTAGGAACTCGCTCCCTGTTAGTGTTAAGTCTGTAGGAAATATAACAACATTCGGCGTAATCTAAAAACCCAAATGTTTAAACTTGCTTATCCTCCATAGCTCCCCCGGCTTACCAATCCAACTGTTTACAACTGGAACTACTTATTGATTAGGAACTACTTAACCACTTTTGTTTTGGTGCACTGTTGAGCTTGGGTCTCCCGAGGATTTTAGCGCAATAGAAGTATTTTATATATTATTATATATTAAGTAGGAACTCACTCGAGTGTGATTACTTGCAGATGATAATACTGACCAAGTAGAAATCCAGATATTGGCCAAGTAGAAACCCATATACTGACCAACTATACAATACAATAAATAAAAAAATTGCTCTAAAATCCTCAGGAAACTCAGACATTGGCCAAGTATAAATTAAGACGTTGAACAAGTATAAATTCAGATGCTGACCAGGTAAAAACCCATACTCTGAGTAGTAGAAACTCAGATACCGACCAAGTAGATACGCAGATATCACCAAGTAGAAACTCACCCGAGCGTGACTGACTGGTTGCGGCATCTTGCAGTTGATGATGTTGAGCTTCACTGGACCACCACCAGTGGGCGTACTACACACAGGTTTATTGGTCAGAGAGTGGTTGCCGTGGTGACTACCCTGGGGTGTTGCAGCATTTGCAGTGACTGTGTGGTGGCGGATCTGCAGAAAGGCATGCTAGATTACATCACTTAAATCATTTCTGTATGACGGGGATGGTGTGAAAGAAAATTCCTGAAGTGGCCTTGCCCAAAAACCATCGAAACGTCTCCACACTGGGATAACTACGTATGTTTAGTACTTTGAGAAACATCTACTAGATTTAGGTATGTTCTGTTAATATGCTTGGGAGGGCTGTTACACTTGACAGTGGCCCCTTGCCACGACGTGTATACTCTGTTACACTTGACAGTGGCCCCTTGCCACGACGTGTACACTGTTACACTTGACAGTGGCCCCTTGCCACAACGTGTACACTCTGTTACATTTGACAGTGGCCCCTTGCCACGACGTGTATACTCTGTTACACTTGACAGTGGCCCCTTGCCACGACGTGTATACTCTGTTACACTTGACAGTGGCCCCTTGCCACAACGTGTACACTCTGTTACATTTGACAGTGGCCCCTTGCCACGACGTGTACACTCTGTTACACTTGACAGTGGCCCCTTGCCACGACGTGTACACTCTGTTACACTTGACAGTGGCCCCTTGCCACAACATGTACACTCTGTTACACTTGACAGTGGCCCCTTGCCACGACGTGTACACTCTGTTACACTTGACAGTGGCCCCTTGCCACGACATGTACTCTGTTACACTTGACAGTGGCCCCTTGCCACGACGTGTACACTGTTACACTTGACAGTGGCCCTTTGCCACGATGTGTACACTCTGTTACATTTGACAGTGGCCCCTTGCCACGACGTGTACTCTTTTACACTTGACAGTGGCCCCTTGCCACGACGTGCACACTCTGTTACACTTGACAGTGGCCCCTTGCCACGACGTGTACACTCTGTTACACTTGACAGTGGCCCCTTGCCACAATGTGTACACTCTGTTACACTTGACAGTGGCCCCTTGCCACGACGTGTACACTCTGTTACACTTGACAGTGGCCCCTTGCCACAATGTGTACACTCTGTTACACTTGACAGTGGCCCCTTGCCACAATGTGTACACTAAATGGCCCCTTGCCACAATGTGTATACACTTCTTACAAAAACAAATGCAATCATTAAGTCAAAATTGCACGTAGAAATTAATAATAATTAATTTCTATAGTGCCTATGTGCAAGTCATTATCAAAAAGAGGGACCATTGATGATTTATGGTGGACATGTAATGTGGAATAAATAATAAATTTTCCATGAAAATCGTTTAGTTGACCTTTCCTTAACATTAATGCATATAACATATGCAGCAAGTATGCACTATAGTTCCAAAAAGAATTGGACTTAGTTGTATCACGTTACACATGAATATACCCCAAAGACATTAGAGGGTGACACAAACCGCCTTGGGTGAATTGAGCAGCGAGGGTGCTGAGATGGTCACCCCCGCATGGATTGTGGGGCACGGGGGTAGACTGTTACACCCCGGTAACTCGGCTTCCCTCAGCAGATATTCCGCTGTCTCTTGCAAACCTAAAACATACAAACATACAAGGTATTCATACAAGGTATTCATACAAGGTATTCATACAAGGTATTCATACAAGGTATTCATACAAGGTATTCATATCACACTCTTGTCTCCTGTGTATGAAATGTACTACAATATTGTGTCAGGTGTAGTATGTCATTGTTTGGGTATATGTAAGACACTACAACATTGTGTCAGGTGTAGTATGTCATTGTATGGGTATATGTAGGACACTACAACATTGTGTCAGGTGTAGTATATCATTGTATGGGTATATGTAGGACACTACAACATTGTGTCAGGTGTAGTATGTCATTGTATGGGTATATGTAAGACACTACAACATTGTGTCAGGTGTAGTATGTCATTGTATGGGTATATGTAGGACACTACAACATTGTGTCAGGTGTAGTATGTCATTGTATGGGTATATGTAGGACACTACAACATTGTGTTAGGTGTAGTATATCATTGTATGGGTATATGTAGGACACTACAACATTGTGTCAGGTGTAGTACATAATTGTATGGGTATATGTAGGACACTACAACATTGTGTCAGGTGTAGTATGTCATTGTATGGGTATATGTAGGACACTACAACATTGTGTCAGGTGTAGTATGTCATTGTATGGGTATATGTAAGACACTACAACATTGTGTCAGGTGTAGTATGTCATTGTATGGGTATATGTAAGACACTACAGCATTGTGTCAGGTGTAGTATATCATTGTACGGATATATGTAGGACACTACAACATTGTGTCAGGTGTAGTATGTCATTGTACGGGTATATGTAGGACACTACAACATTGTGTCAGGTGTAGTATGTCATTGTACGGGTATATGTAGGACACTACAACATTGTGTCAGGTGTAGTATATCATTGTACGGGTATATGTAAGACACTACAACATTGTGTCAGGTGTAGTATGTCATTGTATGGGTATATGTAGGACACTACAACATTGTGTCAGGTGTAGTATATCATTGTATGGGTATATGTAAGACACTACAACATTGTGTCAGGTGTAGTATGTCATTGTATGGATATATGTAGGACACTACAACATTGTGTCAGGTGTAGTGTCATTGTATGGGTATATGTAAGACACTACATTGTCAGGTGTAGTATGTCATTGTATGGGTATATGTAGGACACTACAACATTGTGTCAGGTGTAGTATGTCATTGTATGGGTATATGTAGGACACTACAACATTGTGTTAGGTGTAGTATATCATTGTATGGGTATATGTAGGACACTACAACATTGTGTCAGGTGTAGTATATAATTGTATGGGTATATGTAGGACACTACAACATTGTGTCAGGTGTAGTATGTCATTGTATGGGTATATGTAAGACACTACAGCATTGTGTCAGGTGTAGTATATCATTGTACGGATATATGTAGGACACTACAACATTGTGTCAGGTGTAGTATGTCATTGTATGGGTATATGTAGGACACTACAACATTGTGTCAGGTGTAGTATGTCATTGTATGGGTATATTTAGGACACTACAACATTGTGTCAGGAGTAGTATGTCATTGTATGGGTATATGTAGGACACTACAACATTGTGTTAGGTGTAGTATATCATTGTATGGGTATATGTAGGACACTACAACATTGTGTCAGGTGTAGTATATAATTGTATGGGTATATGTAGGACACTACAACATTGTGTCAGGTGTAGTATGTCATTGTATGGGTATATGTAAGACACTACAGCATTGTGTCAGGTGTAGTATATCATTGTACGGA
Source organism: Lamellibrachia columna (assembly GCA_963662155.1). Classification (NCBI taxonomy): domain Eukaryota; kingdom Metazoa; phylum Annelida; class Polychaeta; order Sabellida; family Siboglinidae; genus Lamellibrachia; species Lamellibrachia columna. Next base: position 10,013,829 of record OY759275.1, read on the forward strand.
TATATGTAGGACACTACAACATTGTGTCAGGTGTAGTATGTCATTGTATGGGTATATGTAGGACACTACAACATTGTGTCAGGTGTAGTATGTCATTGTATGGGTATATTTAGGACACTACAACATTGTGTCAGGTGTAGTATGTCATTGTATGGGTATATGTAGGACACTACAACACTGTGCCGAAAAATTGGACAAATATCATTCTTGTAAACCGTCTTTGAGATTAGGATATCCACTTGCACTGAAGGCTAATCAAACATGTTTGCATGTAACAACTGCAGTTGGGATGTAACTAAACAAACGCCTACCCTTGGCCAGTAAGTGTTCATGGATGAGCTGGAGTAACTCCTTCTCTTGGTAGATGATCTTTGTTTGTGCGACGACATCAGCCTATAATAAAACACAACCAGTAGGCAGTCAAACCCATATCTTGTAAACCCTGCTTGCCTATAAAAATCCAAATCTCTCAAACACCATCACAGAATAATGAACCACTAAATTACACTACCATTAGCAAACGTTAAGTTTATTTCAGTCTTGTATAGGCCCACATATGAGCAAACATAAACATGTATCAGATTACTACTAGCGTTTTATTTTTTACTTCAAGTAATTTATTTTAATGTCATTCCAAATGTTTCGTATACAAGATGTACATAGAAGAATTTAATATAGACTAATCTAAAACATTGACATGTAAATTATTACCAGACCCTGTCACCTTCAACAACATAAACCTTTCAGTTTGATGCTTAGTGCGACTAACTTATGACAACTTCTCCACCTCTTGTTCAGTGTTGGCTGAATTATCTTTCAGTGTCAATTCAGTTGGCACTGAAAGCCATGTATATATTTAACTTTTAATCAAAGCAATTTTTTTCATTGCAAAAGAAATGTGAAGATACCAGCATAATGAGAAATAACATATTGGCACAACTAACCTTTCTAATGCGTTCGAGTGAAGCCTCGATGCTGGCATTCTGCGGCTTACCCAGAACGCTCTCTATCAGCTCACTGGCGCACTTACAGTACTTGACATGTTGTAGTCTCTTGTCCTGCAGGATGGGCTCCTTCATCAGCTCTGTAACGCAGTAACACCACAGTAACACAGCAGTAATACCACAGTAACACCACAGTAACACAGGAGTAACACCACAGTAACACAGGAGTAACATCACAGTAACACCACAGTAACACAGGAGTAACATCACAGTAACACCACAGTAACACCACAGTAACACCACAGTAACACAGCAGTAACACCACAATAACACCACAGTAACACAGCAGTAACACATAACAATGCCACAGTGAAACCAGTAACAGGACAGTTACACAAAAGTAACACCACAGTAACACCACAGTAACACCACAGTAACACCACAGTAACAAGACAGTAACAAGACATTAACATTAAGAGTAACAAGACAGTAAAAATCAATTACACAACACCACATTCAAATTCACACGCAGGACAATAATAAATATTGCAATAAAACATTCACATCTTCCACATTATATATTATTAATATGGTTTGATTTTAAAAGTTAAACACAAATACATTCAAATAATATATTTAATAAATTTCAGACCTGGTCAGCACAATAACTGTACATTCCAAGCTTTTTTCTAAAAAAACTAATGTTAAATAATGTAATAATTTTGATGGAATGTGCCAATGGTATATGGGCGAGTTGCGAACGTGCAAATGAATGGCGAATATGTAATCATATGTAGAATGTGCCATGTGTCACCAATACCCACTGTACTGTTAATGCGTTGTGAGCTGACAGTGGTCATAGTGTGTAGTGTATAATTTTCCAGCACATTGCGGCTGTGTCATCGCATACAGTGCTGCGTGCAAACACAGTGACTGTATTGTGAACATGCATGTGTACATACGCTGGAGTTGTCCGTCAGTGAACAGAGGTAGTTTGCTGATGATTTGTTTGACTGTGTCACAGCGCGCCAGACCTACAAGTGACTGGACACAACAAGACAACACATCAGTCGCAGACATGGAGTCATCATACTTAGTAATCCTAATAGTGCGTGACAATTTATGATTAATCGCACTCATACTCGATTTGTCAAAAAGGCCAAATAATTGTATTTGATTACACTGCCAAAGTAACTGGAATCATTATTACAATGACAATTTTTAACTACATTACAAGCAGACTGTTCTCTTCATGTATTTAACGTACAGTGACCGACTTAATATTGTGTTTGATTTTGACTTTGAATAACGTTGGTAACAACAGTAACATGAGGGTTTTTATTTATATCATGCCATTTATATTCTTAAATGTAATCATGATTGTAATCATGATTACACAAAAAACTGTAATCGTAATTAATTACACTAATTTTCTAAGTAATTGTACTTGTAAATGTTAACAGTAATCATCATTGATTACATTTCTGGTGTAAACATCCCATCTCTACTCAACTGATGCTTACAGTTTATCATCAAAACATCAGAATTGTCAGTTTACGTATTGTTGTTGTAGACTTGCCAATGCTGGACACAGCAAAAATATAAAAATCAACGTATGGTTCTTGAGTATCATAAAGAGTTTAGTATGATACTGAGTAATTGATGGATCCATATTGTGATGTCACAACCTGAATTACCTTTCTGCCATTCCCTAAAACATTCAGCAATCATGAATGTTTGAAATGGATACAGTTATATAACCTCCGCATATATTCAACGAAAAACATGACGGAGTGTCTGGCAGTGTCAATTAACTTGAGCTACACATATCTGCAGTGGTTACCTTGCAAGCAAGAGCTCGGATGGCATCGGCCTCAGTGATCGGTGTCTTCGTCATCAACAGTTTGAGTAGCACCTATGTCAGAAAGCAACAGAAACATTGGGTCATAACCCATAACAAATTTACACAACAATAATTATGTTCACTAACCCATTGAGACAGTTAATTTAGCTGTATAAATTATTACCAGGCAGTGATGAAATTGTGAGCGAAGAGTTTTATGTGCAGTGACTGCAAGATGCCTTAATAATTCTCATATATCTCACATTGGTGTTTGAGTGGACACATCCTGCTCTGACCAGTCCTACAAGACACTGAACTCTTTAAGTACAATACATTTATAATAGAGTTATATTCTTTTATAGTCTGGATCAGTCCTTAGGAATGCTCAAAGCACTTCACAGTTCATCCCTGGCAGTTCTGTTCTCTCCGACACCAACTTGACTTCTCTGTGACGCACTTAGCCACGCAGCAACTACTGTGCAAAGACAACTAATTTTTTTTTTTACATATATCCATTAATGTTTATCAATACAATCAGAGCAAAGTCCTTCTGCTATTGATCAAAGTTAAGTTTTTTCCTCACATATAACTAAACACAACTGTATCTACTATGGACACATTTTTAACGTTACAACATTGTCCGCTGTGTACGTTTCACTGTAAACACACTGTCCTGCCCATGTGATCTATAATGACAACACTTGAATTGCTAGAATCAAAACAATTCTATCAAGGACCTAAACAATTCTATCAAGGACCTAAACAATTCTATCAAGGACCTAAACAATTCTACCAAGGACCTAAATAATTCTATCAAGGACCTAAACAATTCTATCAAGGACCTAAACAATTCACAGCAGATCACCGATGACAACTGAATGGAGCGGGCGTTCCACCACCTACCATGATGCCGTTGTTTGTGCGGACGGTGTGCCACATCTTCACCAGTAGATCCTCGCCATTCTTCAGTGAGAGTTTCTTCTTTGCACTGCCAGTGATAATGCGACCGACGCCACTGCTGAGCTGTAGCAACCAGACAGTTTCTCTGTACCACAGACACATAAAGAAACCCACACAGAAGCTGACAACATTCCTTCACTTGCATGCCACGTCTGATAACAACCCGAAGATGCACACACTTAGACACCTACCTACGTAAACAGTCCTCACGCCAGATTTCGAACATATGCTGTGGCAGATTTATGGGGGTTCAATCGAACCCTACCTTACGATCGAGTCGTCAATTCACAGAGGACTGTTTTCAAAACCCAACACGAAATCTAAACAAGTTAAATTTGTTAAAAACATATCCTAACAATTAATATTTGTGGCACTGTAATACAACATCTGAAGAAAGAAGAATGTATAAGGACCAAGATTATTAATTTCCAACCCATAATATTTTCCACTCTACTAATGCTAGACATACATTTTTAAATGCTATAATTGCACGTTGTATGTTTATTTGACTTTAAACGGACCAGTCGTGCAATGTATGCTGGTCTGTGACTCTACAAAACTCAATAGTGCCAAAGGGCCAATCACAGCACATTTTCGTTGACAGTTGCGAAAAACGCTACTTGGCATTTTTCGGGTTTACACCTCCCTACAACACACAAGTTGTCACAACTTTTACTGTACAATGTATGTTGATCGTTGTGCAATCATGTGACACGAAACAAAAGTTAGCAATATACACCTAGAATAAGGATAGGTCTGTACCATCCAAGGTGTGGTTGAGCCAAACCTAGGTAGCCCCGCAGCAGAGAGAGACTGGAAAAAGAGAACCGCACCCAAACAGAGGTCAAACTCACTCTGCAATGACCGTAACCATGGTAACGTACCCTGGACATGGGGCCGCAGACACAGTTGATAATGACGCTGAGTGCCGCCTTCTGGACGTCAGGTTCGGCCATGATTTCTCCCTCGGCCAGCCCCAGGAGGATGCTGAAGCAATGACAAGCTATTGTAAGGCAACATATTTCCAGGTGTCTAGAGTACATTTGTCACCTTCGCTCAGTCTGATAAATGCAGCCGAAAGCTGTCGAAACACCACAATGAACAAGATAAAATTGATTGTGAAAAACGATTAAAATACTAATATATTATAACCATCAGTCTGATGAATCTCCTCAGTAACATGATATGTCTGTGCTTTTTTCACCGCTGGGTTTGTTTCGAAGGGGTTGAATTATAGTATTAGTACATGTTCACTTTGCCCTAACTAATCTAAGAAAATAAATGTAACTTCACAGGCCATTTCAACAATATTCTAAATATAATTTTTTTTTTACATGAACTGAACATGTTTACTAAGTCTCAACAATAGTAGCAAGGAGAGGCCAACCTGATGGCTTGAGTCGACACGTTCTCTGACAGTAGCAAGTCAGAAACCTACCTGATTGCTTGAGTCGACACGTTCTCTGGCAGTAGCAAGGAGAGGCCTACCTGATGGCTTGAGTCAACACATTCTCTGGCAGTAGCAAGGAGAGGCCTACCTGATGGCTTGAGTCAACACGTTCTCTGGCAGTAGCAAGGAGAGACCTACCTGATGGCTTGAATCGACACGTTCTCTGGCAGTAGCAAGGAGAGGCCTACCTGATGGCTTGAGTCAACACGTTCTCTGGCAGTAGCAAGGAGAGGCCTACCTGATGGCTTGAGTCGACACGTTCTCTGGCAGTAGCAAGGAGAGACCTACCTGATGGCTTGAGTTGACACGTTCTCTGGCAGTAGCAAGGAGAGGCCTACCTGATGGCTTGAGTCAACACGTTCTCTGGCAGTAGCAAGGAGAGGCCTACCTGATGGCTTGAGTCGACACGTTCTCTGGCAGTAGCAAGGAGAGACCTACCTGATGGCTTGAGTCAACACGTTCTTTGGCAGTAGCAAGGAGAGACCTACCTGATGGCTTGAGTCAACACGTTCTCTGGCAGTAGCAAGGAGAGACCTACCTGATGGCTTGAGTCAACACGTTCTCTGGCAGTAGCAAGGAGAGGCCTACCTGATGGCTTGAGTCGACACGTTCTCTGGCAGTAGCAAGGAGAGACCTACCTGATGGCTTGAGTCAACACGTTCTCTGGCAGTAGCAAGGAGAGACCTACCTGATGGCTTGAGTCAACACGTTCTCTGGCAGTAGCAAGGAGAGACCTACCTGATGGCTTGAGTCAACACGTTCTCTGGCAGTAGCAAGGAGAGGCCTACCTGATGGCTTGAGTCGACACGTTCTCTGGCAGTAGCAAGGAGAGACCTACCTGATGGCTTGAGTCAACACGTTCTCTGGCAGTAGCAAGGAGAGACCTACCTGATGGCTTGAATCGACACGTTCTCTGGCAGTAGCAAGGAGAGACCTACTCTATGGCTTGAGTCGACACGTTCTCTAGCAGTAGCAAGGAGAGACCTACCTGATGGCTTGAGTAGACATGTTCTCTGGCAGTAGCAAGGAGAGACCTACCTGATGGCTTGAGTCGACACGTTCTCTGGCAGTAGCAAGGAGAGACCTACCTGATGGCTTGAGTCAACACGTTCTCTAGCAGTAGCAAGGAGAGACCTACCTAATGGCTTGAGTAGACATGTTCTCTGGCAGTAGCAAGGAGAGACCTACCTGATGGCTTGAGTCGACACATTCTCTAGCAAGGAGAGACCTACCTAATGGCTTGAGTAGACATGTTCTCTGGCAGTAGCAAGGAGAAACCTACTTGATGGCTTGAGTCGACACGTTCTCTGGCAGTAGCAAGGAGAGACCTACCTAATGGCTTGAGTCGACACGTTCTCTGGCAGTAGCACGGACTCACACAGCAGTAGTTGTGTCTTGGGCGTCACAGAGCAGATGGAGAGTACATCCAGGGCACTGCGGATTGTCTCTGCCCTGACAACACAGCAACCACAGCATCATCACCCATCACTTCTTACAGCCACAGACAGTGGAGTCTCCACAGACAGTGGAGTCTCCACAGACAGTGGAGTCTCCACATACATCACTTCTTACAGCTACAGACAGTGGAGTCTCCACAGACAGTGGAGTCTCCACAGACATCACTTCTTACAGCCACAGACAGTGGAGTCTCCACAGACATCACCGAATACAGAGAAGCTCTCATTCTTCAGGTCTAATCCACTCCAGTCCTTAGTAATGGTAATCCAACATCTTTATATTAAAAGTAAACTATACTGATGTTAATTAACTGTATTGATGTTTCCTGTTAACTATACTGATATTCATGGTTACCTTTACTGATAGTTAAAGTTAACTATATTGATATTTACATTTACCATTCTTCCTGCATGGCTAACAGTATTTATAATCATGGAACTATATTAATATTCACAATTAACAATATTACATTCACAGTTTATTATATTTATATTCATAGTTCACTATGTTGATATTCAGTTAACAAAAATGGCTTTCAAGGTAATATACTTGATAGTGTGACAATTAATAATATTAAACGATGTCCAGACTAAAATTAACATTCACAATAATTCTATCACAACCGTTTGCTGCAAAACTATCAAGAGATTTCCGATGATAGTAAAAAAAGTAATATTTCAAAGAGCAAAATTGCAGTAATGAAATATGACCTACTTGGCAGAGAAGGCGTTCCACTCGGCTGCCATGGCGATGAGTTGCATCAGCTTGGTGATGCCCCCGAGTCGCGTCAGCTGTGCCACGGGCAGCCACAGCATGCGGAGCGGCAGACACTCCAGCAGCAGCTCCACGTTATCCTGGATGACTTCTGGAGCCAGCTTGCATGCCTGGAGCAACAAGTGACAAGTCTACAGGTAATTCAGGCTGTATTGTAATTCCATTTTGTTTGACATATAGACCCGCGTTAGTGTGACATGCTAGCTTCGCCAGCTTAGCTGGCAAGGCGCTTGCTGAACAAGATCATTTAATTGGCCTGTTATCCGGCGGGGTCATGGGTGGGGTCACTAGGTCACAGCTAACCAAACGATATGTTCCGCATACACGGCGAACAATTTTATGCTGGTTCAAAGAGGGTACATGATTGAAGCACACACGGTCATTACTATGGAAATGTCATCAGCATTTCCAAGTAATCAGGAGAATTTCCCAAAGAGCTCAGTTGTAAAAAGATGCGAGATACGTCGATGTTGACATGTTATGAGGAAAAAATAAAAAAATCAACTGACACTTTAGCCGCCCCAGCTACCTTAAGTAGTAGTAAGTAATGGGGATTGTCTTGTGTCCTAGTCACAACTAGAACTCCTATAATGTTGTTAGAAAAACTGCCTACCTTGTAGCTGGGACTCTCTGCGAGAGGAGACCCGCCCTCGTTACGCATGTGAGCCCGCCGCACCTGGTCGGCCTTGATGGCAAGGTGCGCCTCAAAGTATTTCTTGAGTGTGAGACACACGTGTCTTGCTGCCTGTCGACTGGTGAACAGCTCGTCCTCAGTGAGAGCTGCTACTGTACCACTCTCCTCAAAGTTCAGGATTTCCATTGTGCTTATCTACGACAGAGAACAACACCGATAATAGTAGTTTTTATATTTTCAGACAAGTTATGCAGTTTATGCAAAATATCATACTGGAACTAGTATAATTTGCACAGATAAGCCTTAATGTGAGAAGTAATAAAACAAACAACTGTAAGTCACATTTTTAAACATTTATTGAGGAAAATACTGGCTAACGCCCTAACTAACCTAACTAGAATGTCAAGTTGTCCAGCTGATTCTGAACATGGCACAACAGATCTCTCATCACAGATCATGGTACTGGCGGAAGCAAACTCCAGCCTCACCCAGATACACCTTGCCTAGATACACCTCGCCCAGATACACCTTGCAGATGAAACAGCCGAAGCTGGTTTCAACATGATCCACGAGCCATTCTCCTCTGCTGGCGTGAACACATGTGGCACGCGCGCTTGCGGTCCACAAACCTGACCAGTGGTTGGCCGTCCACAATGTCATCGGAGATGACGCGCTGTACGTGCAGGTTGTCAACTGTTGCTGACATCTGCTGCGGACGGACATCATTTCCATCGCACAAGTCTTGGATAAGCTGAAGTTTGAAGGTCTTGAGGGAGAAGAGACAAGTGTTGGCCGACAGTGGACGGTCAGCAGCCATCCACAGGACATATGCATTGATGATGCTGACATTGAGGATGCCCTAGAATAGGTATTTCCACCAACACCGCCAGCGTGTTCCACGACGTAGTAGGCCCGCATATGATCCAAGTAATCGACACCAGCCATGTGTAGGTTGTATCAACTGACACAGAGAGGCCAATCAGCTGGCGATTGCGCCAGGTTTGTCGCACTGTGTTGTCATTAGTTGATATCATAAAGATATCCCTCTTGTCATGCCACTTGCACACCATCACGTTGTTGTAGCTGACAGGACCCTGCTGCAGACAGACACCAGCGAGTGCCTTTGAAAACTTGTGTCATATTGTACGTGTGGTGCTGTGTCGGCGTGCAGCAGGTCAACGGAAATGTGCACCAACGTGATGCATCAAGGCCATGACGACGCGGTGCCCCAAGTCGAGGTTGGCAGCGGCATTCTTGGACGTCCAAGTGTACACCGAGAATGCAAGGCAGTAGCCGCCTTGCAGCAGCACAGCTTCATATCGCACTTCACTGGCTTCTTTGGCATATATTGTTTACATGCCAACCTCCCATAGAATCGAATAATCTTCATCGACGGAGTGGTCACAAGATGGGGCGATGCTATCATGGAATGTCTCTTAACACACTGTGATGAGTGGTCACACCTTTGCCAACTTGTTGGCGGTGGCCTCGTCCTCAGCAAACAAGCAGGGGAAGTACTGCACCAGCTTATCGTATCTGTGCCGAGACATGGTGGTGGTCACTTTGCAGCAGTGCTTGCGTTCATTGCTGCCGCCAGTTTCTTGAAGAAGTTGATACTGAACATCTTCGTGAAGAACTCAATGGGCTTGGCATCATAAACAGGGACTGAAGGCTGGCGGGATGGATGCACTGTAGTTGGGTCGACTTCACCCATCCTCTGCCAACCAGGCTCCGCAACCAAATCTGTAAGTCACAATCCCATCCCCGAGCTCATCCCCAACCTCATCCCCAAGCCCATCCCCGAGCTCATCCCCAAGCCCGTCCACAAGCACATCCACCGCCACGAGCACCACCATCGTCACTGCTGCTATCAGAATCAGCTTTGTCTGAGAACAAAATATTAGGCATTGCCATTACTAAAAATGTAGTTCACACATGCACACACATCAGCATTAGATGTTCATCTATTCATCTGCACTGGGAAAAAAAACAAAGCCATTTACACTAGTTCCAGGCACTGTCCCTGCCTTTGCCTAGGCCAGGGCTACGCTTTGCCTTAGTCTTAGATTTGGCTTTGCCTTGCCAACCAGGCAGTACCTAGAAATAGTGACATAACAATCATAAATCGACACATAGATTATATTTCCATCTGCCTATTGCAAGTTTACTTGACACAAAAATAACATGGGCCATATTTGACGAACAATCAGCATCGCGACACAACATGACAACCCAGGCCATCTTTGTCATTGTCATCGAACAAAGAAAGTTAACACAACAAACAATGAAAGTCAGATAAAATTACCTCTATTTCAATGTCAGAAGCGTCGATTTCATCGCCAGTTTCATCACAGAGTAACTGGCAAACTTGCGATGCAGTAAACATACTCTAATTTGCAGACACCATTTTTAAATCTCAGATAAACAAAGACATAGGACAAAACAAGCTCGACGAAATACTCGAATGCTTTGAATGGAAGCCTGTTCCGAAAATGCCCACAACGCATTGCCAGACTACTTTGGTGTCGTGTGCAATGTGTTTCTAAATAATCCAGCAGTGCGCCACTACAATATAGCAACAACCAGAAAGCAAAATTTCCAGCCGGGTTGAGGACAGCAGTGTCGGAAGGCTTCGGCCGGGTTGAGGACTGAAGGTTTAAAGTAAATTAATTTAAGCGTTAAAATTAATAAATTAGTTAAATAAGATAGATATCACCATCAATATCATCATCAATAAACATCAAGAAGTTAAAACTGAATAATAATAAATAAATAATGTCTGTGTGCCCAGAACAGGCTTAAACATTTCCCAAGTTAAAAAAAGGATTTGCTGCAACCTGATTGATTTCACAAAACGCGTATGATATGCAAGTATGATAACCTAGCAGGACTTTGCTGAGTAATTATCCAGATCCAGATGTATGCGAGATGGGTACTCACAACGTTGAAGAGTTTGCGCAGCCCGTCCTGCAGATCGAATAACTCGAGCAGCACGCGGTACTGGAACGCCAGACTGAAGAACATGATAGCGTGACATCGCCCAGACTCGTGCGAACACTCCAGCAGCCACAGGACGTAACTACGGTAACAAGACGGTCAAGGTCAGTGCAATTCATCCGATGAGTCTAATCAGCTTAAATATGATCATTTGAAAAATCTGGGGCATGTTTAATGAAATATTTGTAAGTAAAAATAAGTAAATTGATTCTCAGTTTTCATAATCCACAACAACTTTCCTGTTTTTATGACTGTTCTATGAGCGGAAGTACTTAAATGACCTAAAATCATCAATATTTTGATGAAAAAAAAAACAATTTAAATAATACAACATTAACAAAAAACTCAGGTGGTGCAAGATAGATCAAATAGAATCTTCCAAAAGTACTATTTTTGTTTCAACCTGTTTCATACCAACAAATCCAACATTCATATCTACTCTAACAGGATAAACTACAGCTGGAATTTTAACTGGTGTGAAACGAATTAAACAATATATCAATATATGTATTGTGCACAATATTGTTAACGACTCATGTGGTCTAGATGGGCACAAGCACTTTATTGTGTACAATGGCCATTTTACACATCAATTTATATATATATATTGTTATATATTTTAAAGTATTTCTATTTTAAACATATTTCTAGTTTAAATTATCTATGTTAAACTGATTTATATTTTTAATGCACGTTTGTAAGCAAATGGGTGTTTACCTGGAGAAAAGTATTCGTATTCATACCTCATTGTTTACCAGTAGTGACTAAAAGCACATCTGACAGAAGTAATTAGCAGAAACAAGGTTAGCGACACCTCAACACTATACCTTACCTCACGAGGTCTGACAGGACACGATGAGTCAACAAACACACCTGCAAGAAGTGTCAAAACGATATGATCCTAGTGACTTGAAAAACAAATCATTTAAATGTATTCAAATAATATATATTCGAAGCATTTATGCTATGCATTTTGATGTGGATTCTCATTCATGTTCTGCTCTAGAGTTACCCTAAGAACTCCAGCAATATTTCACTTATTTCACTGACATGTAACATCTTACTGATATAAAAATCATTTCCGAGTCGGATACAAATTTCAGGTAAGGCTGTTCAACCTATACACATGGTGTGCTGTCTTGGCAAATTCATAAAAGAAATTTTTTTAATTTTAATAGAATTTTTTTGGGATTACTGTTTTCAGTCAGAATTACAGCTTAACTGCAAATGAGACACATTTTAAAAACAAGTTAAATTAATAAGTGGAAATAAATAAACAATTGTTCTTAATTCATAATTTATATCTTCAATTCATAATACCAGTAACACACACTTGGATGCCACAACGTAGTTTTTCCCCAGACAAACATTGACTAACAGGCATCGACACCTACCCGCTCCATGGCGACGTCGAAGTATGCGAGGTAGTAGAGGCACATGGACACACCCGTGGCAGCGACGGACGGACGGACAACCTCCAGCAAGCGCTGTACACCCCCCAGGTTAATGAACTCAATTGCAAACTTCTTGTGACACAGCAGAGCTGCGAGGTACTGAAACAACGCAGTGTTCACGTCAAAGTTGTTTTGGGGCGCTATTAGAAGACAATACTTCTGTTGCGCTAAAATCCTTGGGAGACCCAAGCTCAGCAGTGCACCAAAATAAAAGGGGTTAAGCCATTTCTAATCAATTAGCAATTTCAGTTGTAAACAGTTCGATTGGTACAATGAGGAGCTATGGAGGATGCACAAGTTTAAACAGGTTAATGCTAACAGGGAGTGAGTTCCACAGAGTAGGTGCAGCAACTGAGAAAGCTTTAGTTCCAACATTTGTCACTAGGAATGAAAAGTAGATTAGAATAAGATGATCGAAGCTGTCTGGGCTGTCTTGCAGGAGTGAGCAGTGAATGTAAATATGCTGGTTGCTTGGATGAAAGTGATTGATTGGTAATTATGCAGATCTTAAAAGTAATGCGAGATCAGACAGGGAGCCAATGCAATGATTTAAGAAGTGGCACCGAGTGAAAGAAACAAAGAGACTGGGTAACTACCCTTGCTAAACCAGTTTTTCATGCTGGGACAGTTTTTCAACTTTTGCATGTTACCTAGATGCAATTTTATGGTGGTTTGAAGTTGCCTCTAGGCTCAAGTTAGGTAGCTTGTTTGTTTCATATTTACAAAGAAATCTGACGAAAATTTAAACAAAATTGTTAACTAAACTAATGCAAGCATACTTTGTAACAACGCATATTTTTTGTAATACGATCTGAGTACACATTTGAACACTACTAGTTTTGGACATCATACTATGAACAGTACAAAAGTATCTACATTGGAAACTATATACTTTGCATAATATATCTGTGTATTGTTAATTAACATTATCTTGCTGTATAACTCCATATTAAAATGTACAAAAACTGCATTTTCTAGTTAGAGGTTCAGGCATCTTTGGACCCCATTTACATTATTTTTTCAGGCCTATAGGTCCCAGGACCCCATTTTTTCAGACCCTAGTACGAACACTGCAATGACAATCAAACAATCACCCATGACTCCCAGAGTCAACCTGTTCCATTCTGACTGTGCCCCCTTCTCTCAATAGTTGCCTGTTTCACACAGTTTCTGGCCCAGATCTCTCGGTCTTTCACTGCTGTCTATATCTCAGGTACACCACCCAGCCCTGTATCCTCTTACAAGAGTTGTACGTATGTCTTGTTTCGTGATCCAGACATTGTTTGTGTTCCCAGAATAGCAAATCTTCCGTGATCTCTTCTTTGTGACGATGGTAATATAACTGTTTGTTCTCGGAGTTTCACCAAGGCTTTGGAAAGGATGCCATGTTCTACCTTACTGGGCTGGTGGCTCTGTCAACTAACATTCAGTTCTGTTCTGAAAAGTCACATGTAACATCCATCTAGTCTAGCCTTGAGCTGTTTTGTTGGGGTCCAACTTTCAACTCCATACACGAGTAAAAAATATTTAGTAGTATTTACTACGAGTAACTAGACATCATCATTAAACAAGACTTTAAACTCACTTGTCGTATCATACAGGGGTAAAAACAAAAAGAAGGTACGTTCTTGCATAATGCATTATCAAGTCCAGTAGGATCGTTCAAGGTGCTTTACACTTCACCCTCTGGCAGACCTGTTCAATCCAACTTCAACTCAACTTCTCTGGGAAGTATTCAGCCACCAGTATTTTCACTTACTTTGTGTGCCTCAAACGCCAAACGCACATCTCTGTTGCGTGACAAGTCAATGTAGTAGAATATCAGCTCCATTGCATTCTGCTCAAACACATGACACAGCAGCTGGAAGCAGACACAGTCACATGACACAGCAGTTGGAAGCAGATACAAACACATGACACAGCAGCTAGAATCAGACATGAACACATGACACAGCAGCTGGAAGCAGACAAATACATGACACAGCAGCTGGAAGCAGACACAAACACATGACACAGCAGCTGGAAGCAGATACAGTCACTTGACAAAGCAGCTGGAAGCAGACACAAACACATGATACAGCAGCTAGAAGCAGATACAAACACATGACACAGCAGCTGGAAGCAGACACAAACACGTGACACAGCAGCTGGAAGCAGACACAAACACATGACACAGCAGCTGGAAGCAGACCTAAACACGTGACACAGCAGCTGGAAGCAGACACAAACACATGACACAGCAGCTGGAAGCAGACACAAACACATGACACAGCAGCTGGAAGCAGATACAGTCACTTGACAAAGCAGCTGGAAGCAGACACAGTCATATGACAAAGCAGCTGGAAGAAGATACAAACACATGACAAAGCAGCTGGAAGCAGACACAAACACATGATACAGCAGCTAGAAGCAGATACAAACACATGACACAGCAGCTGGAAGCAGACACAAACACATGACACAGCAGCTGGAAGCAGACACAAACACATGACACAGCAGCTGGAAGCAGACCTAAACACATGACACAGCAGCTGGAAGCAGACACAAACACATGACACAGCAGCTGGAAGCAGACACAAACACATGACACAGCAGCTGGAAGCAGATACAGTCACTTGACAAAGCAGCTGGAAGCAGACACAGTCATATGACAAAGCAGCTGGAAGAAGATACAAACACATGACAAAGCAGCTGGAAGCAGACACAAACACATGACACAGCAGCTGGAAGCAGACACAAACACATGACACAGCAGCTGGAAGCAGACACAAACACATGACACAGCAGCTGGAAGCAGACACAAACACATGACACAGCAGCTGGAAGCAGACAGTCACATGACAAAGCAGCTGGAAGAAGATACAAACACATGACAAAGCAGCTGGAAGCAGACACAAACACATGACAAAGCAGCTGGAAGCAGACACAAACACATGATACAGCAGCTAGAAGCAGATACAAACACATGACACAGCAGCTGGAAGCAGACACAAACACGTGACACAGCAGCTGGAAGCAGACACAAACACATGACACAGCAGCTGGAAGCAGACACAAACACATGACACAGCAGCTGGAAGCAGATACAGTCACTTGACAAAGCAGCTGGAAGCAGACACAGTCATATGACAAAGCAGCTGGAAGAAGATACAAACGCATGACAAAGCAGCTGGAAGCAGACACAAACACATGATACAGCAGCTAGAAGCAGATACAAACACATGACACAGCAGCTGGAAGCAGACATAAACACGTGACACAGCAGCTGGAAGCAGACACAAACACATGACACAGCAGCTGGAAGCAGACCTAAACACATGACACAGCAGCTGGAAGCAGACACAAACACATGACACAGCAGCTGGAAGCAGACACAAACACATGACACAGCAGCTGGAAGCAGATACAGTCACTTGACAAAGCAGCTGGAAGCAGACACAGTCACATGACAAAGCAGCTGGAAGAAGATACAAACACATGACAAAGCAGCTGGAAGCAGACACAAACACATGACACAGCAGCTGGAAGCAGACACAAACACATGACACAGCAGCTGGAAGCAGACACAAACACATGACACAGCAGCTGGAAGCAGACACAAACACATGATACAGCAGCTAGAAGCAGATACAAACACGACACAGCAGCTGGAAGCAGACACAGTCACGTGACAAAGCAGCTGGAAGAAGATACAAACACATGACACAGCAGCTGGAAGCAGACACAAACACATGACACAGCAGCTGGAAGCAGACACAAACACATGACAAAGCAGCTGGAAGCAGACACAAACACATGATACAGCAGCTAGAAGCAGATACAAACACATGACACAGCAGCTGGAAGCAGACACAAACACGTGACACAGCAGCTGGAAGCAGACACAAACACATGACACAGCAGCTGGAAGCAGACCTAAACACGTGGCACAGCAGCTGGAAGCAGACACAAACACATGACACAGCAGCTGGAAGCAGATACAGTCACTTGACAAAGCAGCTGGAAGCAGACACAGTCATATGACAAAGCAGCTGGAAGCAGACACAGTCATATGACAAAGCAGCTGGAAGATACAAACGCATGACAAAGCAGCTGGAAGCAGACACAAACACATGATACAGCAGCTAGAAGCAGATACAAACACATGACACAGCAGCTGGAAGCAGACACAAACATGTGACACAGCAGCTGGAAGCAGACACAAACACATGACACAGCAGCTGGAAGCAGACCTAAACACATGACACAGCAGCTGGAAGCAGACACAAACACATGACACAGCAGCTGGAAGCAGACACAAACACATGACACAGCAGCTGGAAGCAGATACAGTCACTTGACAAAGCAGCTGGAAGCAGATACAAACACATGACAAAGCAGCTGGAAGCAGACACAAACACATGACACAGCAGCTGGAAGCAGACACAAACACATGACACAGCAGCTGGAAGCAGACACAAACACATGACACAGCAGCTGGAAGCAGACACAAACACATGATACAGCAGCTAGAAGCAGATACAAACACATGACACAGCAGCTGGAAGCAGACAGTCACGTGACAAAGCAGCTGGAAGAAGATACAAACACATGACACAGCAGCTGGAAGCAGACACAAACACATGACACAGCAGCTGGAACCAGACAGTCACATGACACAGCAGCTGGAAGCAGACACAAACAATAATAACTAGTGAAACTTCATTGTAGTTTACAAAGATCATACCACGGCAAATAATTTTTATGAAACAATGAAGATCAGCTTTACAATAATTAATTAATAAACATCGTACATTATTGAATTTTGTTGCAACAATGAATGACTTGTGAGAAATCCCACCAAGCATTATTTTTATCAACCTATCAATGTACAAAGGTAAAGGAACATTCTTATATAGCACGGTATCCAGTCATTGGGACTGCTCAAAGCACTTTACACTTCACCGCCTGGCAGACCTGTTCATTCCAACACCAACTCGACTGCTCTGGAAAGCATTCAGCCACAAGGCAATTACTGTGCGAAGACTATTCGTTCACACATCCACCACTGTCTACAGCCAGGTACTCATTTATACAGCTGAGTGAACTGAGGCAACGTGGAGTGAACAAAACTGCCCAAGCGTTGAAAAGGCAGTAAGAGGTTTCAAACAAGGATTCTCTCAATTGAGTCTCGTGTTCTAACCACTAAACCACCACGACACACGAATGTAGCACAGGCATAACATTCATTAAAATTCTTCAGTAGTAGTCATCAGTACTGATCAAGATGTAATACATATTTGTAGGAGTTCAATAGTTTTAATGTTTGTCTACTCTGACACCAGCATGTAGCCTTAAAAAAAAGCGTGTTGATGAAGTGGGTGACAGTACCTCCTGGTACTCGCCGAGTGGAGTCAAGTACTGTAGAATGAGGCGCTGGTGCATCTCGGATGTGAGAGGAGACATGCAGTAGGAGCCGATCACATACGGTTCCATCTCTGCCCAGCTGCTGTTGCTGCACTCCTTGGCTGAAACAAGGCATGTGTGTGTGGACACTGCAGGCTCCGGGCACAGGTCCCCAACATGGGAGACGATGCAATGTATTCTGTGTGTGTGTGTGTGTGTGTGTGTGTGTGTGTGTGTGTGTGTGTGTGTGTGTGTGTGTGTGTGTGCATGTGTGTGTGCGTATGCATGTTTCTCTAAAGATCGGGGACAGAAAATGTGGATAATAATGATGAAGTGGTAGGGACATACAGACACAGTAAAAGGAAGATCAATGGAGATTGATGGAGAGATCAATAGAAAGAAAAGGTAGACATGTAGACAGGCAGATGGCATACAAAAAACATCAATAACACAGATAAAGAGTGAGAGGGAGACAGAGGTACAGTTTGCTAGATGATAGAAAGAGAACAAAACCATCCTGAGACAACTGACAGATCAAAGTAGAGAAAGTAAAATAACTCCAACAGATCAGAACAGTGTTTCCTAGCATAAGTTATCTTGAAATAACTTACAAATCAGTAAAAACTAAATAATGAAATCGTATATATTGCAGGCATGTACTCGAGACACAATTATTTATTTGTAATACACACTGTTCATGCCACTTTTTACAGTGTATTAAATTAAACAGCATGACATTTTATACTACCCATTTAGCAGGAATCTTACAGACTTGTTCTATAGTTCAATCCTACATAGAAAAGAACCAGGACTTACACAACTACTGCTATCTAATTAGATATATTTCCAAAGAAAACAGAACACACATAAATGCACATGGTTCAAGACATTTCTCTGCATACCCATGTAAAAAAACAAAACAATAATTAAACTTAAATAAATGGTAAACCAGTGCTCACTTGGCAACCGGTGCGACTTGAGCAAACTGTTGCGTGCCACTGGACTGGTGGCGCCATCATGTGGACCGATTGCTGTAGGTTTCATAGTGCCCAGTGGGGCGAGGCACGAAGAACTAGCATCCGTCTTCTGATGTTTGATGAACATCTCTTCGTCCCCGCCACGTGCCGTTGACTTACCGTGATCACTGCCGATGTTTGCAAATGGCCGTTCAAGTTTACATTTTACGGCCGGTGTGACTGTCCGGCTCTTTTCGATTGACTGCTGCTGCAGGTCGCGCAGTCGTCTCAACATGGTGGGCACCTATGGACACCAGGCAACAATGGCTTTGCAAGAAATAAAATGGATTTTTTACCTAGACTCCTCCACCTGTGCTAATTTGTGTGTTCGTGGGCATGTGTGTATGTGTGTGTGTGTGCATGTGGGTGTGTCCAAGTGTAGGGTTTGCATTTTTCCAAATGGTTGCATTAGTGATGCGATGCATTTACCATATTAAAATAGTGACTAAACCTTAAGGAATACCCTGAAAATGTGCTAATTTTTGGCAGGATATAGGATTCAATTTTGGGGGTTGGCTGTATGTGCGTGCAGAGTCTCCTTTGGGTACGCAAGATCAAATTCAACTCACCAATTCGGCATTGGTGTCCTTGAAGTTTGCAGCGATGTCCTGGACTTCCATTGCACCCATGAGTAGCCCAGTGGCATAGGCGCGCAGGGGGTCGGTCGCAGTCTGCGCCCAATTCATCAACCGTTGCACCAACTCCTCCTAAACATTCGTACATTACGTGGGATCTCACAGAACTGTCACAATACCTTCAGCCTTGAATCTCATGTAATTATTCAAACATATATTTATGCAAGCAGAATGTCTGGGTCATGTCATGAGCACTTCTGCTGTGGCTCATGGTTGGTTAGAGACAGAGTTCTCCACTCAGGAAGTCTTCAACGTCATCAGACATACACATCAGGTAGACTAACAAAAACATCTCATTTGAAAGGCACATATACTGTATTCATCAGACATACACATCAGGTAGACTAACAAAAACATCTCATTTGAAAGGCACATATACTGTATTCATCAGACATACACATCAGGTAGACTAACAAAAACATCTCATTTGAAAGGCACATATACTGTATTCATCAGACATACACATCAGGTAGACTAACAAAAACATCTCATTTGAAAGGCACATATACTGTATTCGACCTATTAAACATACATGCAAGAACTACATATTTTTAATCAGCAGGATCCATGATTATTGTAATTTTACTAGTGTGGAACAACTGAAAAGTATCGCCATCTGGTGTTAAACAGTTTCAGTTGTTCTACACTAGTCACCAGATGACACCACTAGTGTTAGACAGTTACTTTATTGTCTAGAGAAACACATTTTGGTGCACAGATTCCTCGACATTTTTCCATGGCCCAATTTTTTTTCAAGTGTACTGTGCACTTAGTAGGCAGAATACGGTAAATATATCTTCATATTCACAAGCTGCTACCCAATCTTTATGAAATAACTAAGCTGGCCGTCACCCTGGGGTTCAAACCCAGGACCTCATGGTGACAACACAAACACCACTGAACCACCAAGTCAGTCTTGAACTGTCAGTGTGACACTGCTACTACTATCCACCAGGTGGTGACACAAAATAGTATTCACACTATCCTCAGGATGACGCCACATGTATACACTCCAACAATACCTGGCATCTATCTACACAAGGGGTTAGATCACCATTTCACATCCCGGTCCAAATCAAGTCACTAACCCGGGGGTGTCACTCTCACAGGGGTACCGTTATCCAAACGGGGTATGTCACATACCCACTAGTGTGACCCACTGAGGATTGTCTCATGGATGGGAAAATCACTCATAATGGGAAAACATAATTGGGGTGTCACTCACATTGTCCTGGAACACGACCGTTGTCTCCAGTCCGGGCATGACGTCCAACAGGAGCCGACAGGACAGTGACTGCAGCTCCACCTGGCTGTGGTCGCCAGACAGATACTCGTTCACCAGCTGCCATGGAAACACAATCAGTCACTATAGCAACGTATACGTTGGGCTCACTCACTATAACGCTAACTACACCATTCCTGGAATAGTTAAATTGGAACCAATTCTTGATACACAGGCCCCAAATTTCTCAAAACTTACTAATGTCATAAATATCGTATACAGATTTGTAAGAAACATTAAAAATTTTGGACAACATAAATGATACACAAAGAGAAGCTATTAAACCGTATTAATTACATATTACACCCAATTGTCATAATACAAACCATAGGTGCATTTTCTCACAATTTGATTTTTATAACACTAAATTCCTACCAATAAATCTGAATGTATTCTGACTTAAGCCGAGTTCACACAGAGTTGATCCGAGCTAGTGAAACTCAGCTAACCAATCCTATCTATGATCAGTTGTGTTTACAGAGGCATAACGGTGAACTAGTTGATTGAAAGTTATCCTTCCATACAAAAATGAACAAGAAAAACAAATGATTAGATGATACAACTTTATTCTATTTTAGATGGAAAACATTCCAATTGAGATAAAACATTTATTAATAATTGATGACCATGGTTCGACTGGTGTCTCGTTGCTGAGTAAAAGTTTTGAGATTAAATTTTACTATTTAGTCTTTTCATTTATATATCATGTCAGACTGCTTCTGAAGATACTGTTCGGTTATTTGTGGCCTTGCTTTAAAAAATAGTCAAAATCTGCACCCTCTTGCACCAAACTACGAACTAAAAGAACATATTACTGCATATTCAATGGAGCTAAATAAGGCGAAAACATTAGCGAACAATATCATATATGCAACAGCTAAATAAGGCAAAAACATTAGCGAACAATATCATATATACAGTCGGAAATATCATATTAGAGCTTATTCAAGTTATTGTATACAGGTAACTGAAATTGCTCAAGCTTCAAAAAGCCAGCAAGTGGACTCAAAACTTAGTTCTCATGATTAATATAATAAAAAAATTCCATATACATATATATATGTGTGTGTGCACACATGTTGTGCATTAAAAGTAC
Source organism: Lamellibrachia columna (assembly GCA_963662155.1). NCBI lineage: Eukaryota > Metazoa > Annelida > Polychaeta > Sabellida > Siboglinidae > Lamellibrachia > Lamellibrachia columna. Next base: position 10,035,757 of record OY759275.1, read on the forward strand.
ATGTAAAAATAATTACAATTAAAAATAAAAATAATTTTATATTCTATGACCACGCTACCTCACTGCACAAGGCAGCCATGCTACATGCTACACAGCCTATACTGACTGGTAAGTTTAGGACGAGTATCCACCAACCTTGGTCATTAGACTGTCGTTCTTGAAGAGGGCCTTCAGGAGGTGCCCTAACGTGCAGGTCGGGTCTGCTCGGCCTAAACACATGGCAAATACTTAGCCTGCGTCCGTGTCGCCACAGCACTGCATGATTCAGTGAAACTACAATTCGCGACTCTCAACCGCTGGATTAGTTTTAACAATCACGAGCACCAGGGTTGCATTTCCGCTGGTGGAAACATGTTCTTGCCGAGATATTGGCGGAAACCTGTCATAAACCTAGTTTTTACCAGTTTCGATGGTGGAAACTGTCAAAAAACAACAAAAGCACCCTGTCTCACATAAACTACATGAATGCGAGACAATATTTAAAAATAATTTAAAATTTTTTTTAATAATAATGAGCCTAGTAAAGCTATGGAAAAATAAATAAGAAGACATTAAAAATTATTTATAAATTATGTATTTAATAACAAAGAATGTTGCAAAAATCCAAATCTGCAACACACAAATAATATTTGTGGTGGACGTGGCATGTAAGTATTTTGTGACATTAAAGAGTATAGAAAAACTAATGTAATTCCCACAAAATTGGCACAGCATGAATATTGTTCCACTATTTTTATTATAATAAAAAATGATGCATGTTTTGTCTGGCTGTTACCAAAATTCAATAATAATTTTGTTAGGCCTTGAGATACGAGGAACAAAGTTACAATCCCAATATTTGTCAAGTTTATTCCAAGGAAGAAACTCATGACCGTTTTTGTTTATTGGTCTATTTTCACCACCCAATTAGGGATTATTGCAGGTATCATTTATATTGAAACATTGTGAATATTCTGCTATATTTATTTTAGAATAATTCTTATTACTAGTAATATTTTAATATATTGAGCAATTCTACACTATTTAATTTTTTTTTTAAATATGTGAAAAACCACGAAAAATTTTGGATATGGCACCATGACAAATAAAAATATAATTATTAATATGGAATTATGCCTAGTTACAATTCTTTATTCTAATGCTCTTTTTTCTGGTGTTCGTTGATAAATGGTAGGAAGTTATTGTTTCCAACAGATTGTGCAGCTTTTGGCATCATAAACCTGTCATCACCAAGGTGATTTATGCCACTGTTTATATCGGTATATACCCCCCTTGATAAACAATCAACTACCGAAGTTAAACTTACCAGGATGCCTGTAGTCAAATGGATCAGGGTCCATCTTGTACCACGCCTCAGTGTCTTGCTCCACCAACTCAGCTATTCTGTAAGCAGCACATAACAATATTCTCTAGACGCAAGTGCTGCTAATTGGTTCCATATTGTTGATTCACACATCGTGGGACCATTTTTGTCAGTCATATAAAATGGCAGCGTCATGAGATAACTGGGAGTTTATGCTTTTTACATAGCCTAGCTCACTAAGAAAACAAAACCGTTATCTGTTCATAAATAAGAAAACAATGCCATTATTTGTTTATGAATAAGAAAACAAAACTGTTATCTGTTTATAAATAAGAAAACAAAACTGTTACATGTTTGTAAATAGGAAAACAAAACTGTTATACTGTAAATAAAAAAACACTATCTCTTTATAAATATTGACCTTGCTGTTCAGTATAAAACGTAAACATTATATTTCAGTTGAAACAGTCAAATTAAAGAATGGTTAAATTATATCTAAAAAATGTAGTTCACTAAAACACATTTGGGTGGTCAGGATGTTGGAATAGATGTAGTTTATATTACTTTATTACTTTTACGATAAAGAACTGATCAGACTTTGTACATTTACTGCCATTATCATTGAATAAAAACACAACTTCCTTTATAATCAAATGAATGGGTAACTGAACGCTCTAGACATAAAATTTTACAGGGAGAAATAATTTATGTTGCACACAAAAATTACACATTACCAGAGCCGGTAAGTAACGAAGTAGATCTACTTAGTTACTTTACTTGAGTAGTTTTTTTACTTTCTACTTGTAACGAAGTAGATTTTTATGGATCTACTTCTACTTGTAATGAAGTAGAATTACGTGTTACTTTTGTAAATATAATGAAGTACCGACACTGGGCGTTTCATTTTTTTTCCAACTGCATACAAAAACACCATACACACTACGCGCGGAATCACTGCGCATAAATCCGTAATCTCTCTTCTGATTCGCTAATTCAAAATTGACCGCGGAGCAGAGGCTAGCTGAGATGGACGAGCCATCGACCTCTTTGAGGAGGCTGTCATCTGACAGTTCCTCGCCTGCTAGCAAGGACGACTTCTTTGCCAGGAAGAAGCAGCGCGCGCCCAGGTTCAGCTAGCTAGAGCGTTATCCAGTGCAGCCTGCGAGCGTCTGTTTAGTGCAGCAGGCTTCATCTTTAAGCCACTGCATGCGCGCATCAGGGATGCAGAGTTTGAGCAGCAGTTGCTGCTCAAGCTGAATAAAGCGTTCGTGTAACCTGGTGTGCCTTACAATATTTTGCTGTCTTACCAATGTGTAGAGGTGTGTTTGTCTACACGTGTTAAACTTAAAAAGTACTATTTTCATTCTTATGCTTGTGGGCTCATGAGTCGTGGTCTACTTTTGTTTCTACTTTAAGTAGAATTTTTTACTTTCTACTTTTACTCAAGTACATTTTTTAGGGTACCATTACTTCTACTTGAGTAGATTTTTCAGGATCTACTTCTACTTTTACTCAAGTAGAAAAATGTTCTACTTGTCACAGCCCTGCATATTACCTTCTGAGGAGTGGTTTAGGATCTCCACCATTCTCCGAGACCTCGTCCCACTGTTCAAGCAAGGACGACAACTCTGTCGCCGAGTCAATGGCTGCCATGCTGCTTAGATGCTGCACTGTAAACATACATCATTTACAATTCTGTCACATGTATCATGCTTTTCATTAATATGAGTGAAAAGACTTCTTCTTCACACTTTAGCAACTTGGTAACAAATTGTGGCTATGCAGCTTTTTCGTACTTCTTCCGTGTGTTAGCTTAAGATTGGGCTGTTTGGAATAAATTACCTGACAGTTGAGATAGTATATATCAAACTAAAAAATATTTTAAAGTTTGAACTCTTAAATTACCAGCACAGGTGATTTTTCAACCTCCTTATCTCCTACCATGAGTAACTCGGCTAAGATTAAAACTTCAAGTAGACATTTTGTGTAATACAAAAAGCTTAAAAACTATTTGGATATATACTAAGATTAGTGTATTATGTGCACTAATGGTCTATTATTGAAAGTGCTTAAATAAAGCATCAATTTAACAGACATGCCCTTTTGTACATGGATTATCTGTATTCAATATAGATTTTTGGGCTTTCATATAGGAATATGGCAAAATGCCATATTTATTTAAAATTTACGGAAAAACCATAGGCATATTTCCTGCGAAAATGTTGTGGGTTTCATTTGATGTATGTATATTTTATAGCCTGATAGACGGAAACACTCGATCAAAATCTAAATGCCATAGGCTAATTAACCAACATTTTTATATGATAATATGGATTTATACAAAATGTCAAGTAAAAAATACAGATTTCAACCAAAATTAAACAGCATTTCTGAATATATGCATGACAAAGTCGTAGACGTAGTGAAAACCTGTCAACAGAATAACTGTATATTAAACAAAAATAATAAATAATAAAAGAAACTCGTAACGGCCTGGGATGGCCAACAATAGTCAAAATAAACGCAAATTCATGAAACCTGGCTAACCAAGACATGTAGATTAGTGATATTGACCAAGAATTAAAGCATAAATTAATCGTTATTTATATTTACAGCGGGGAATATGTTGTGAAAATGTCAAGTGTGTATACATACAGATAAATAATTTTGAACGGTTCAACACAGGTCTTTTACTTTGTTGTTGACAAGTTACGAAAACGTGGTGTGGCGGTGCGACATCCTACAGCTACGCAGATCTAGGAATGGAAACTGTGCGCTTGTTCGGCAAAGTCATGAAACTTGATCCACGACCTAGCAACCTGATAACAATGCGATGCTATCATGTCACGCCAAATCGCCAAAAGATGTAAGACACATCCTAAAATGCCCCCGTTTTCAACAAATTCTTAAACAGCGCGATTTCAAAGCGCTGCCATATTGTGACGGATCGCAATCCCGCGCTGTATGGAAGGCTCTGCGCAGATTGGTTAATACTGTAAAACAGCGCCATCAAACTGCATTTTCATGAACTAATGTTAAACTCCATCCGACGGAGCTGCAAGAGAAAGTGGTAGGTTTATTTTACTCGATTACTTTAATATGTGTGTCTAATGCGGTTAAGATTTTCGGTTTAAATGATACTTTCAAAGGCAATAGTTCACAGTTCAACATGTAAAATACTGTTAGATTCTACACGGATTCAGTTAGATATATATATATAATAATAATTTTATACATAACGAAACCCGGCGGATAGCTTGCTAAACCATGCCATGCCCATGCCATGGTGATGGTCCATGCTATTACACAGCCACTGGACTAGTACAACGAGAAGTAAAGACAAGCTAAAATACTACTAAAATTAATTATTACTAATTTCAATGTATAATTTTTTTTACAATTCTCAGGCTTGTCAGAGACTGTCAGTGAAATTGAATAAATAATTAATGTGTAAAGCCTATTTAAAACAGGTTCAATATATCATAATTAAATCATAATGATTTCTTAATTCTGTAGATTGTATACTTTCTTTTCATTTAGATGGATGGTTACAAACAAATTACTTAAATTTAACATGTGAGCATCTTTAAAAAAATTACATATATAAAACACTGTCAGAAGCCAATTGATATTCCATCAGTTCATATCAAGAACAGGAAAAAATAGTGCAAATTGACATCAGGTGTAAACACCCGTGGAAAGGTTGTAGAGGCACAAGTTATTAATTTTTATACCAGAATTTCTTAATCAAATAACTGCAACGGAACATGCAATATATTACTATTATTATTATCATCTTTATTCGGACTCAAGATCCACAAACTATATAGGGATAATTATACAAAGCCCTAATTCAAGAACAGGCATAAATTTTCCTGGTAGTCTGTGAGTCCGAGACTCCTTTTTTACCCACGGGACTCCTTATACACGGTTTGTCAACGTGCGTGTACGCTATCGTCTTAAATGGACTCCATATGTTGAAACAGTACAGACTCCCAAAAATCAGTGCCCAAAGAAAATCATTATCAAATCTATTTAGATCATGAGCAAACTATGTTTTCCTTTTTTATGTAGTTGTTTACATCTTACAGTTGTTTACATGTAGCTGTTTACATCTAAACTCAACTGATGCAACACATTTTGCCCTTTGTTTAGTAAACTTATCCCATTCTGACTTTAAAGTGACTTAGCAGCTCGCTTGATCGAGAGTTTGTATTGCTTCCAACTGCCCTTCGATTTCGGTCAAAGGCACTTGATACATTTCTGTTTTCACTCAAGGTTGATTTCTTAGAACTGCCAGGTGCTTATTGGCCACCCAGTAAATATGTGAGCCCCAAATATAACTGAGATTTGACCAGAATCTCAAATTTTTAGAACAAATTGTGAGAAAACCACTAGCGTTATATTATTAATTGTAGTTGCAAATGGTTAGTCTTTGTTATCTCTTTTAGGTGCATAGCCCCAAAACCACGACTTTTGTTTCGCTTTAAAGGAACCCACATTTTCAGACTGTGACACAGAGAACCTTATTAACTCATTCACATATATCTGTTTTCTGTTGTTTTCCATTTGAACATTGCTATTTTACACTTGCTATACCTGTCTTCTCAGTAAGGATTGATTCAGACAAATTATTGCCAGTTTGACCTGGTCTGTTGCCTGATAGAGATTCTCCTGCAAAGTTCAACTTTCTACTTGGACTGGTTGAATATTAATTGTTGAATTAATAAATTAAATTATTATTAGTCTTATTAAATGTATTCTGTACTGGGTACACCTGAATATTGTTTAACTTGTATGGGCTATGGCCTACATCGATTCCCCTGACATTGCAGTCATGTTTGATCGAACAGTAATATTGGCAACTTTACAAGAAATATGCGTGAGTCTCTTAATTATTTATGAAATTAGCGTGCCATTGATTTTATGTGCATTACTTTCTGGAGAGTGAAAGCAAAATGGCTCAGAATAGTATTATTAGGTGACAGTGACTGTGTTAGCAATTCAGTAATATCATGGATTGATGTGGGGTATTTGAGTATAATTTGTGTAATTTTGTTAACCGATTTGAACACTGGTAATTCTAACTATTACTGCAGTTTTACAAAACCGTTTTTGTATAGACTATTTGCACAAATGAAGGTAATTGTTATTATGTACAAAATAGTTTCATATAGAATTGATACCATTCTGAAATTTATTATGATTTTTGAATTATCTAGGACCTAAGTTGTCATACTGTGGTCTACAAGTGACATGGTATTTCACACATTTGTAATGGAATTTATTGTTTGATTACTAATGATTTATTCCATTATTGCTTCCCCTTTATAGCAGTTGATCAAAGACCCATACGTGTTGTCTGCTAATTAACTGGTGTTTGCAAATATAATCACTGGATACAATGTACAGTACTGGGATGCTACAAAGGCAGTTGGACAATGCTGACACTGGATACGACATACAGTGCTGGGCTGCTTCACAAGCAGTTGGACAACGTTGACACTGGATATGACATACAGTGCTAGGCTGCTACAAAGGCAGTTGGACAATGCTGACACTGGATATGACTTACAGTGCTAGGCTGCTACACAGTCAGTTGGACAATGCTGACACTGGATAGGACACTTACAGTGCTGGGCTGATACACAGTCAGTTGGACAATGCTGACACTGGATATGACGTACAGTGCTAGGCTGCTACACAATCAGTTGGACAATGCTGACACTGGATACGACATACAGTGCTGGGCTGCTACACAGTCAGTTGGACAATGCTGACACTGGATACGACACTTACAGTGCTGGGCTGATACACAGTCAGTTGGACAATGCTGACACTGGATATGACGTACAGTGCTAGGCTGCTACACAGTCAGTTGGACAATGCTGACACTGGATACGACGTACTGTGCTGGGCTGCTAAAAATGCAATTGGACAACGCTGACACTGGATACAACGTACAGTACTGGGTTGATACATTGCAAAAAGTTCTAATAATTTTTATGCTGTGTAGCGCAGTTACCTAAAAGGTTGAATACAAATAGTCATTATTGTACCTAATTGTCCATCTTCTGTTGACAGATGATAGACTAAATGACTGAGAGATGGACGGAAGAAAACAACACACACAAACCTGTTCACAACGGCGTGACAGGAAACGCAAGAATCCTACGCCTGAGAAGGTAGGCTGAAATTTGTAGGAAAAGTAACAGAGTCGTTTGATTTAAATTATCAATTTTGATTCTTTTCAATTTCAATTGTTTAATTTATTTGAATTTGACACAAATGAAAGTTCTTACTAGAATCTCCACAAAGTTATGTATGGGCAGTTCCATGGTGTCGGATGTATGTTTCGGACACTTGAGCCATCCACTGCATGCTGGGATAGAAAGTACCACAACTTTTTACTTTAATTATAGGAGCCAACTATGACATCATTGTCATATATACACTTCCTTCCATCCTGTAATCATTCTAAACATACAATGAAAAACATGCGTGGTGTTGGACGTCCTCACACGAACCTGTAATTTTCACCCAAGTAAGGTTATGTCCAAATCTAGGTGATGTGTGAGGGCACATTGGAAATTTTATGTTATTTGCTGATAGGACAGGAGTCAATCTCTTGGCTAGACCCAATAAAATGTTGTGTCTGTTGTACACTGAAGAAATAGAGAAGAATTTGTTTGGTGTTGGATGTGCATTTTTTGTGTTGGACGTATCCGTGTGAAATACAACATTACAAGTAGATAAAATACAACATAACAAGTAGATAAAATGATGCTTAAGCCTTAAGTTATATTTACTGAAAAAGGTAGTAACAATGACAAACACACATTTTTGAGCTAAGATAGAATCTTCAATATAAATGCTGACATTTAAAAACAAAAAAAATTTATGCTGTCCTCTGCCCAGACAATGTGTAAGACCTTAGATAAAATGCGTCAGAACAAACTGTCCAGGACTGCCAACAACAGTTGATGAATCAGTCTTCTGAGTGACATCATGTCTTGTAGTAGAATGTGTGAACTTCTGGGCAAGGCCACTACCAGTACTTTCCCAACCTGTGCTTGACATTCACCTTGATTTTTCCACTTGCCATATTAAAAAAATCTGACCTCAACTTGGAAATCTGCCCCTTCATACTTCACAACCAACCAGTCACCTATATTGACTTTGATTTCCTGGTGCACTTCTGTCATGCATCCACAATTTCTGAAGTAATGGTATCAATACTATGAACCAAAGAGTTGCCACTAATTGTTACTTCTGTTAAGTCCAGTGAATCAGATGTATCAGCAACCAGCAAGTACTTTTTGCCTCTTGCTTGTATGCAGTACAACTGGTGAGTATTGGCTACTGGGAGACAAAGTTAACATTTACTCCCGGATTTCGTAGTACAGCCAGAACCAAAAAGGCTACTGTTGTAATTGCACAGCCTTTTCCACTTCGAACATAGCACCAAACTGCTCGCATGACCGTTCCACCAATTCTGACTACAGTGCCCTTGTCATGTGTTGGTGCTGAAAACAATCCAACTCAGTGTGATGTGATTCTCTTCTTCCCATGTGAGGAGGTGTGAGAATAGGAATCTCTGTTTAAGAACTCCATGTGACAAAACTGAAATCATGATCTTGATATTTTGATACTTAACCTTCAAATGCACGAAGAGTGTTGAACACATCGAGTGTGGTGTGCTTTAATTTATCCGCGACAATGGCATAGCAGGGGTGAGATTTTTAGCAGTCGCTCGGTCGCCAATGGTACCCAAAAATGACTTCGGGCAACTTAAATTTTTGACTACAGTGGCCCGCATGGCGACTAAAAATATTTACGGAGCTGCAATATTTTAGATGCAGCAAAAATAAACATCTAAGAAGTGTTGTCCTGGCTATATCGCATTTATGTTAACCATAAATCGTGTGTTTGTGACACGTTTTATTATCTTAGTCAGTGTAATTAGTTCGAAATGTATTAATCCAAATATATGGATAAAGAATGGTCACAATATTGATAATGTTTATAATGTTTATTACATCACACAGAAATTGCATAAACACTTATATTCTGTTTCAAAAATTTAACCCAATCAGCATAGTGTTTAGTGTTGGACGTATGGGGTGTTGGACATATGGGGTGTTGGACGTATGGGTGTTGGACATACAATTTTTACATACACCACAACTGCCGATTAATTATTGCATAATAAAAAAAATGTATTTGTTCAAACAAATAAAATTAACATTATATCTCAGTTAATAAAATCTTGCAACCATCCAACATCAGTAAAGATTAAAAATGTAGTGTTGGATGTGCATGAGTAACATACCCATTACTAATTTAGTAAAAATTCAGTATAAAATATACTTAAACTTGTTATAACATGTAAATCAACTAAGTATATGTTTGGGGTTAAACTCTGGGATTAAAACATAAAAATGAATGAGCCTACTTATAAATTAAAGTAGATAATAGTGAAAAATGTTTTGATGGAATCTGTCATAAAATATTTTCGCTATCTTTGCCATGTCAATAGTTGCATAATAAATGATTACATAACATCTGTTGAAAATGGATTAATGTGTTATCTGAAACTATGGAATATAAGTTCCAGGGTTGAAAAAAATCATGATTTTTTTAAATCAAAAAATTGGATTTTTTAAATTTAAATAAGATTTTTTTTTATTTGATTTATTTATTTTTATTTTATTTTTTGAAATCTGGTATATAGACATTTATATAGATGTTTATATTTGTAAACTCTTTCAAACATTCTATTCAAATCAATTTGGGTTCTTGTCTTAACAGAGGGTACATGATTTTTGCTTATATAAAGACATTAGACAATGTCCACAAGGCCTCACCCCCTGTCTGTTTCCATAATCTGTCTTGGAAAGGAAAGCATGCTGCGTGTGCGTGTGCGTGTGTGGCTGTGGCTGTGGCTGTGGCTGTAGCAGTGGTAATTATTGTTTGCTGAGAGGGAGGATTAGCACCTGTTCAGGGTTCTCTGTACTCTAAGGGTCTCTAACCAGAATAAAAACTGGTACAGTATTAAACAACTGCGTCAACATACTGAATTGGTAACAACTAGCACAAGCTCTAAGTAACGGGACTTTCACTCAGGGCTTCTGACTTGAAAAGATACTTCCTCTGGAAGGCAAGTTTGTGTGGCTTCACATTCAGAAAGGGAATAGCTCAAACATACACAATGTCATAAAATATTTGACTATCAGGCTATCTGGTGTCAATACAGCTACACAAGTGTGCGCACTTTGTGTTTTATATTAAAAAACACCCAACACTTTGTTGATCTCAATGCGTGTAAACAATTATTTGTGTTAAAATCATATAAATCAGCGATTAAAAAAACCGGAAGTAAAAAAATCATAAATCAATTATTTTTTTATATTGTTTTGAGTGATTTAAATCATGATTTCAATCAATGATTTCAATCAAATGATTTTAATCAAGCAACCCTGAATATAACCTTTCAAATTATACCACAATTGCCCCATTTGAACCAGTTTCTAAAAATGACATATTGGTTTACCTGAGCGTGGAACTGCCCGTATGTTTTCTAATATGACATCACATTGAACAAACATTTGTATATATAGTGTGTCGTGTCAGTTCTATTATAATTACCCTGATATTAATTGCAATATAATTTAACCCCAGTCAAGTAATAAAAATAAAATGCCATAATAGATAAAAAGAGAGATAAAACATGTCTGTGATGATATGTAGCTATAAAGGTTTCTGTTTATAAGTAATCGGTGAATGCAATCTTTAAAAAATATGTCCTTAATTGGGACTTAAATTACTTGGGGTGGCTTGTCTTGAATTGAGTAGTTTAAGTGTAAGTTTTTAAGATAAATTATCCATGGTTCTTCACAGATTGTAGTTTAAATACTATATAATATTCCAGATTAATAAAATGTTTTTCATTTATTTGGTTATGTTACAAGCAGGCATGGGTTCTATTACAGACAATCTATTACTATTACTTCTTATTGTTTCTATTACTATTACATTAATTATAATATATTACTATTCCTATTACCATGATATCTATTACTATTACTAGGTCATTAATACTATCGCTAAATGTCAATTAACTATTTTTTTATTGGTCTGTGAACCCTAGAATTGCATTATGAACTCAGTCTTTGTAGTACTAGTTAAACATACATTTGTACACCATTTGAAGATCTGAGGTGAGAACATTTATCCAAATTTGAACAAATGGCCCTTTGTGTGTGCTAGGAATGTGTGAAGCCATAGCCACCCCAATGGGGCATCTCAACAATTAGTAATTGGCTTGCTACCCATGCATTGTTTCATTGAGCAGGTATTTCTGAATGCATAAAATTATCAGCCTACTAGTCTTTTCATGTTTAAATAGGGCTCAGCCATTGTCTGTACATTGTTTACAATTACTAGCAGTTGGAATAACATACAAACAAACCTGATATTTTGTAGTAAGTTTCCAGCAGAAGATGTAATAGTAATATATGTAAAGTAATATATTATTATCTATTACTTTAGGATATATTACTATTATTATTACTATTACTTTTGAAAAGATCTCATCTAATACTATTACAGAAAAAAATGTCTATTACTATTACCCCATGCCTGGTTACAAGATTTGAAAAACATTTTTGTAAATGTGAAAAAAATTGCCACAAAATGCCAAATTATGTCGTTTTGAGAAAATCACAAAATAAATAAATGACATACATAATAAGTTATAAGTATGACATATAATATAATTATAAGTATGACAGTGTCGCTGATAACTTTGAGGAATATTTTGGTTAACATAAACGAATTATATCTGCTTCACCACTGTGAATAAGTTAGGGAAAAATTTAATGACAGCCTAAAGTGGCAGTGAGTTTTTGATACAAACTCTTCACCAATTGTAATTCAAGTTTGTGTAATGTTGCCTACATGTAAGACATTCACATGCAAAATTGCAGCTTAGTAAGTGTTATAATTAAAAAAAAAAATTCAATTAGGTAACATTTCCTGGTTGTTACTGTTAGTGATAACAGAAATGTCAATATATGTGCTTATCATGCTTGAAATGCGACATTTTTCTCTGGTGTTTTACGTATTGTTGACAAAACATAATGGCTGTTTCTAATATTGACATGTCCCCTTAATTTTGTTACCACATAGTCCTTGAACCTGCATGTGTATTGTATTGTCATCTATCAAGATTGGATTATGCCAGCCCATTATCAGGCACATGATCAGTTGTTTATGTGCACGAGATCATTTAATTGGCCTGTTATAGGGGCGGGGTCATGGGTGGGGTCATGGGCGGGGTCACAGTTACTGATGGGTTCAGTACAGCATCAATGGCAGAATAAACTAACTTAGCCGCAGATTAAGAACAAGTTAATTTAAATAGGCATCCTACTGCAATGTACTGGAATCACAGAAACGAAATGATATGTTTGGCGTACACTGCAAACAAATTTATGCTGGTTCAAAGAGGGTACCTGATTGAAGCACGTGTGGTCATTACTATGGAAATGTTAGTTAGGGGGATTTCCCAAAGGACTGATTTTTTAAAAGATAAATTGGCGAAATACGTTGTTTGTGCCGGGTGATTGTTTGTGATGTCAATGTTCAGTTCAATATTTCCTAGCATGTTATGAGGGGAAAAAAATCAACTGACATGTTAGCCACCCCAGCTACCTTAAGTAGTAGTAAGTAATGGGGGTTGTCTTGTCTCCTAGCCACAACTAGAACTCCTATAATGTTGTTAGAAAAACTGCCTACCTTGTAGCTGTGACTCTGCGAGAAGAGACCCACCCTCGTTACGCATGTGAGCCCGCCGCACCTGGTCAGCCTTGATGGCAAGGTGCACCTCAAAGTATTTCATGAATGTGAGACACACATGTCTCGCTGCCTGTCGACTGGTGAACAGAACATATGGCGTGGCACAGTGAGTAGGTTGCTGTCAGCAGAACGAAGCCAGTACCCTGGTGTGAATGGCGAGATCATGTCAACAATGTCTGCGGACGTGAAATGTGGAATATACAGTAAGTCAACAAAAGAATCTTGTAATTGGTTCGCCATGACACCAGCAGCCCGTGAAGTGCAGTGGGGGTGGGCATAATATAGATACTATTGTTGAATTTTTAGAAACAAACTAATATATCCTATTGTGTTTTCTAGATCGAGGCAATGTCTGAGAAAGTGTTGACATTCGTGACAGAGGAACCACCAGAAGACATCATCATGACATACCCGGTGAGAAACAGTCTGTACTTGACGTGCCAAAAAAGAAATAATTTCCATGTTAAATAACTATGAAGTATTATCAAAACTGAAAGCTTGTAGAATAGTGCTTTCTTCGTCACAAGGCAGAAGTAAAAAGAAATAAAAAAACTTGAAGCTAGTGTGTGTAAAGACATGCATGCATGCACACACATGAAAGAACGGTTCTCTAATGACTTGATTTGTGTATGTGTTTGTTCGTGCCTCTTAAGACCTACAGATGTTTAAACGAACACTAACATCCCACCTGTTTATTGGGTTATTTTATATTTGCTTTAGTCGGTTGCTAATAATTTTTAGATATATTTTAAATATTTGGATTAGAAGCATACTTATGTGCAATTTTATTTATGCCTTATTTTTTATTGTAAAGCACACTGATCTGTCTATTACAGGAATATACGCTATAAAACTAAAAGATCCAAAATAATTTTTTTTTAAATATGTAATATATGCGAATTGTATGTTCCCTAAACATTTTTCGTCTCTGTTGCACTGTCTGAGTCACATTCTGCAGGTGGTGTCGTCCCAGATGGTTGACAACAACGGCAAACAGGACGACAGACTGATGGACGGTCATGGCAAAATGTTAATAACTACCCACTGCACGAAGACATCAATGGTTTCAATTGGAGGTGGCCTCCCAACAAGTCTAGCCAATGTATGTATAGTTTGTTGACAGGGTCCGTGTGGGGTCTTGAAACACCCTGAATTACATTTGTTCTAATTCAAGGCCTTGACATCCTTCAATTTTTCAAGTAGTTGTGAATTAAATTTTTTAGATTTAATTGTTGAGTAGCAGTTGTTGGCAGGCACCAAGTCTGCATGCCTACGTCATGATCTGTAACGTAGAAATATGTGTGTGTGCTTATGGCAAACATACATTGATAATATGAAATGACAAAACAACTCCAATATCATCATACTTTGGGAATGCTGCTGTTTTTCTGCCGATATCACATATCAGACTATTGATTGTTTTGTGCATTTGTATACCATAATAAACTATGAAATGGAGCCTTGATTTTTCTTCTCGGTAGCCATAAAAAGATCTTGAAATGTACAGATGCTGAGTGTCCATTTTCAGTTCACTGCATACAATAAATCAATTTCAATAAATAAATTGTATTTCCACATGAACATTCTAGTACATACATACAATTTCTTGTGGAAATGGAGAAAGTAAAAGTTTAATACCTGTACTTATAAAAAATACTGGTTGTAGGTAAGATGCAAATTTCTATATAAAAATGTGATTTGTCTCCTTAAAAACTGATTTAATAATGGGCATGCATTTTAAAAAAGAAATGAGCACAGTTAATTCCGAAAAATTTCTTGTTGCTTTATATTTTCTTAATCATATCCTTCACCTGTGTTTGTTTGTTTGTTTGTTTGTTTGTTTGTTTGTTTTACATGTTATTAAACACTCAATTCAAAAGATTGCTTGTTTATTCCCCTGTAGAATTACGTGCCGACTGGCCGACCACGTGGGCGTCCTCGACTCAATAAGTCTGAGGTAAGTTTACCCAGCAATTGCATATTTACTACATTCATCTTATCTGTTGTTAAAGTTGACAGAAAACTTTGGGCTCTCCCGATTATAGGGTTCCAGCACTAATAATAATTAACTTCTATGGTGCCTATATCCTCAGGAACCTGAGTTCAACGTTAGCATGATTAAAGTATGTGATATTTTTATCATAAATTTGGTGTTAGCTATTTACTTAGATGCCTTCACCTATACCTGTCGTTGTCGTTGTGGCATCACTTCAGTCTCAGATACTTGTCGTACAATACTTCTCCATCCCACTCTGGCTCTTGTTACCTCCACACTCTGACGAGCTCAGTCCTGTCCACTCCCTGATGTTGTCGACCCACCTCTTCTCCTGTCTGCCTCTTCTATGTCCTTCATTCGCTGTGTTTTCAGAGATGTTTTGGAGAGGCCTGTTGATCTCATGACATGACCAAGCCACTGCAGTTTGGATCTTCTTGTCATAATCATCAGATTTTAATGCCAACTAATGGATTTTTCGATGAGGTTAAACTTATGTATATGGAATGTGTTCTGTACATGGAATGTGTTCTGTACATGGAAGGTGTTCTGTACATGGAATGTGTTCTGTACATGGAATGTGTTCTGTATATGGAATGCACAACATGTATTGATACCAACACATTTCCAATGCCTGAATTTTTCTCTCATGTTCAGCAATGAGAGGCCATGTTTCACACACATAGAGAGGTATATTGATATCACCAATGAGAGTCCATGTTTCACACACATAGAGAGGTATATTGATATCACCAATGAGAGTCCATGTTTCACACACATAGAGAGGTATATTGATATCACCAATGAGAGACCATGTTTCACACACATAGAGAGGTATATTGATATCACCAATGAGAGTCCATGTTTCACACACATAGAGAGGTATATTGATATCACCAATGAGAGTCCATGTTTCACACACATAGAGAGGTATATTGATATCACCAATGAGAGTCCATGTTTCACACACATAGAGAGGTATATTGATTTCACCAATGCCCTCAGGAACTGCATTTGAAGTTAATGAGATATTTTTCGTACCAGACCAGTTTTAGTCTGGCTAGTGTTGTGGTGGTTTGTGCCATCCACGAAATGATTTCAGGTCTTGATCCTTCTTTAGATATGATCTCTCCCAGGTATTTAAAGGTCCCTCCCTCCTGAATGAGAATTTTTTGCCAGTGTCATCTAAAATTTATTTTGCAAAATATAAAACATGCTAGCTCATTTGTGCAACTTTTTTATGTAGCTTTTGTGAAATCATCAGACAAACTATTAAATTACTTAATGTGTGGTCAAACATTAATTGAAGTGAACATGGACATGCTGAAAACTCACAAATTTCATCCTTGTTGAAATTTCATAACTTTGTCATGTGATTGGTGCAAGACATGCAAAGTGTTTACCATTTTGGATATCCAGTATTTTGACCCTTACCAGATCTAACGACTAAAATAAATTCTTTCCATGATTTGAAAAAAATACACATCTTTTATTAAATTGACTGTGCATGTTACTTAAATTATTCACACACTACATATTTGGACATCAACGAACTGGATTCGTGATAGGCTAAATCAGTTGAGGGAGTTTTAATGGAGTTACATGGAACTCTTGGTCAAAACAGAGGTTTAATATTATATAATAATGACCATCAGAATCTTTAGATATCAATGTTTAGCTTTTATCAGTGCATTTTATTTTATCATCATGACTAACAAAAATACCCATCCTCCGGACGGGATAACTTGGTAGTTTTTGTAAGTGACTGTCTCAATAACAATGTAAAAAAAAAATTGTGGATACACAGTGCCTTGGTACTTGGTGCTGCCAGTCAATATATTTGAATCCTACTCTTGAAATTGCGATGGCAATTACAAATTACTATAACAGTAATGTCTAGCGTAACAATTGTAGAAAAGACGCATTTCATTGTGAACAATTGTATGTAATTGTTCACATGATGTTGTCGACAATTGTATGTCATTGTTCACATAATGTTGTCAACAATTGTATGTAATTGTTCATAAGACATTGTGGACAGTTGTAAGTTTTAAAAAAAGGTAATAGCGGGTTGAATTTCAACAGTGGGATCATAGTTGAACTCCTGAGAGTTTGACGCCCAAGATGTAAAGCATTTAGGAAGAGTAGCTTAATGTACAAACAAACTCTAGGTCGATTATAATAAGATGGTGATTAATGTTTGCTAGGTACCAAAGACGAAGAAGCCGCTGGGTCGACCAAGGATACACCCCGCAGTGACACAGGTAATAGGTTGTTTCTTGTTGGGTAAACAGTCGACCAAGGATACACCCCGCAGTGACACAGGTAATAGGTTGTTTCTTGTTGGGTAAACAGTCGACCAAGGATACACCCCGCAGTGACACAGGTAATAGGTTGTTTCATGTTGGGTAAACAGTCGACCAAGGATACACCCCGCAGTGACATGGGTAATAGGTTGTTTCTTGTTGGGTAAACAGTTGACCAAGGATACACCCCGCAGTGACACATGTAATAGGTTGTTTCTTGTTGGGTAAACAGTCGACCAAGGATACACCCCGCAGTGACACAGGTAATAGGTTGTTTCTTGTTGGGTAAACAGTCGACCAAGGATACCCCGCAGTGACACAGGTAAAAGGTTGTTTCATGTTGGGTAAACAGTCGACCAAGGATACACCCCGCAGTGACATGGGTAATAGGTTGTTTCTTGTTGGGTAAACAGTTGACCAAGGATACACCCCGCAGTGACACATGTAATAGGTTGTTTCTTGTTGGGTAAACAGTCGACCAAGGATACACACCGCAGTCACATGGGTAATAGGTTGTTTCTTGTTGGGTAAACAGTCGACCAAGGATACACCCCGCAGTGACACAGGTAATAGGTTGTTTCTTGTTGGGGAAACAGTCGACCAAGGATACACCCCGCAATGACACAGGTAATAGGTTGTTTCATGTTGGGTAGACAGTCAACCAAGGATACACCCCGCAGTGACACAGGTAATAGGTTGTTTCTTGTTGGGTAGACAGTCGACCAAGGATACACCCCACAGTCACACAGGTAATAGGTTGTTTCTTGTTGGGTAAACAGTCGACCAAGGATACACACCGCAGTGACACAGGTAATAGGTTGTTTCATGTTGGGTAAACAGTCGACCAAGGATACACCCGCAGTGACACAGGTAATAGGTTGTTTCATGTTGGGTAGACAGTCGACCAAGGATACACCCCACAGTGACACAGGTAATAGATTGTTTCATGTTGGGTAGACAGTCGTCTGATGTCATGGATATTATTGGCTAAACGATATATTCTTTTGTCCACTTATGTGAGTCTATCATTGGTGCGGACATGACACTGTACGTTGGTGTGGCCATGACACTGTACATTTGTGTGGCCATGACACTGTACATTTGTGTGGCCATGACACTGTACATTGGTGCGGCCATGACACTGTACATTGGTGCGGCCATGACACTGTACATTGGTGCGACCATGACACTGTACATTGGTGTGTCCATGACACTACATTGGTGCAGCCATGACACTGTACATTGGTGCGACCATGACACTGTACATTGGTGCGACCATGACACTGTTCATTGGTGTGACCATGACACTGTACATTGGTGCGGCCATGACACTGTACATTGGTGCGGCCATGACACTACATTGGTGCATCCATGACAATGTACATTGGTGCTGCCATGACACTGTTCATACATCATCCTGTCTTTATCAATGTTAAGTAATGTCTTTGTTAAAACAATATCATGTTGGTGTTACTAGCCAAGTGACAAGTTGTTATGCATCTGTTATGTCTATGTTAGTGGGGAATGGACTCTCAGTTGAGAGAACCCGGGTTTGAATACTCTTGTTGCCATTTCAAAACTGGCTATTTTGTTTACCCCACATTACCACAGTTCACTGATGAGTACCTGGCTACAGACATGGTGATTTCATTTACTCCACGTTGCCACAGTTCACTCAGCTGTATAAATGAGCACCTGGCTATACAGACAGTGGTCGATATGTGAATGAGTAGTCTTTGCGCAGTAATTGCAGCATGGCTGAATGCTTCCCAGAGAAGTTGAGTTGTTGTATGAATGGACAGGTTTGCCAGAGGATGAAGTGTAAAGTGCTTTGAACAGTCCCAAGGACTGGATACCGCGCTATCTAAGAACGTACCTTTTACAACAGCGAATGAAGTTCAATGAACTCCTTAACATGTTAGACCAATTTGATCCCAAATAACACAAAGCATTTCTGTACAACCTGTGGTCTATACCATAGGCAATGTCAGTATTTTATATCAACGGCTGGTGTAGCCACATGCTAAACTGAGAGCAACACAAGTGGATTTTTTGCATAAAATAAACATGGTGCAACTTTCCTGGATGTAACTGAACAAATTCTTAACAGCGCATTTTAGTGGTGGAAGACTGGGACAATGTATTGGGGAAATAGTACTGATTCACGCTCATGATTAAACATCAACACATTTTCTTCAATTTAAAGTTGGAAATGTAACTGACAGATGCCACATTCTAATGGGGAAAATATTGTAATTGTTTCTGAGTGAAATTGTATCCAATCAAGTGACATTGTGACCATTTCTACTCATCCCCTGACACTAGTCCTTGCCATGTTTTAATGGGGAAAATATTGTAATTGTTTTGGAGTGAAATTCTATCCAATCAAGTGAATTGTGAACATTTCCATTCATCCCCTTACACTACATATTGCCATGTTTCAACAATGCTGTGCAAGTCTGTTATCATAGTTTTCTGTTCTCTCACCATGTTGTGTTGGTATCATTGTTGTAGGAACAGAAAAGGCCTCCTGGAAGACCACGCATTCATCCCGTCAAGGTTAGTTCAATCACATCCAGTATTCCACTTACTAACTAATCACTAAATGTTCCCTACAGTTCATCTAATTTCCTTAAAAGGACAGGCAGATCGAGAAATGGGTTATATCACATACCGTATTCGACTTATTAAGCATACATGCCCTAATTAGCGTACACCCCATTTTTTAATTGAAAGGATCCATAATTATTGTAATTTCAGTATTGTGGAATAACTCAAAAGTGTCGCCATCTGGCGTTAAACAGTTAAACAGGCACAACTTTTCAGTTGTTCGACACTAGTCACCAAATGACACCACTAGTGCTAAACTGCTACAGTATTGTCGAGAGAAACAAATGTTGGTGTACACTTATAAGAACAGATTCCTTGACTTATTGTCGAGAGAAACAAATGTTGGTGTACACTTATAAGAACAGATTCCTTGACTTTTTGGTGTACACTTATAAGAACAGATTCCTTGACATTTTGGTGTACACTTATAAGAACAGATTCCTTGACTTTTTGCATCGCCCTATTTTTTTCAAACATACTGTATACTTGTTATGTTGAATACAGTATGTTAACTACTCATCCTATCTTGACCTAATTTATAGTTGTTGTTGCTCTCCTCTTTATCCATGAAGTCCAGGGTGAGGCTGGCACCGATACCTCTTTATCCATGAATTCCGGGGTGAGGCTGGCACCGATACCTCTTTATCCCTGAAGTCCGGGGTGAGGCTGGCACCAATACCTCTTTATCCCTGAAGTCCGGGGAGAGGCTGGCACCAATACCTCTTTATCCCTGAAGTCCAGGGTGAGGCTGGCACCGATACCTCTTTGTCCCTGAAGTCTGGGGTGAGGCTGGCACCAATACCTCTTTATCCATGAAGTCTGGGGTGAGGCTGGCACTGATACCTCTTTATCCCTGAAGTCCGGGGTGAGACTGGCACCAATACCTCTTTATCCCTGAAGTCCGGGGTGAGGCTGGCACCAATACCTCTTTATCCCTGAAGTCCGGGGTGAGGCTGGCACCAATACCTCTTTATTCATGAAGTCTGGGGTGAGGCTGGCACTGATGCCTCTTTATCCATGAAGTCCGGGGTGAGGCTGGCACCAATACCTCTTTATCCCTGAAGTCTGGGGTGAGGCTGGCACCGATACCTCTTTATCCCTGAAGTCCGGGGTGAGGCTGGCACCAATACCTCTTTATTCATGAAGTCTGGGGTGAGGCTGGCACTGATGCCTCTTTATCCATGAAGTCTGGGGTGAGGCTGGCACCAATACCTCTTTATCCATGAAGTCCGGGGTGAGGCTGGCACCAATACCTCTTTATCCCTGAAGTCCGGGGTGAGGCTGGCACCGATACCGGTCGTCGGTTTTTGTTTTCCCTTCTTTGTCACTGATCCTTTTTTAGAGCTGCCTCCATCAACTGTCTCTATTAAGACTAAGAAAAGAAGGTCATATCATAATATATATATATATATAATATAAGCAATACGTATGACCATAGACATGGTAACCAGATAATCAAAATGTTGATTTGTGTGGTTTTGCCATAGAGGATAGTTTAAACAGGTGGGTTTTTAGTTTACAGTGAAATGCTGTTATATTTCCTACAGACTTAACACTAACAGGGAGTGAGTTCCTACAGACTTAACACTAACA
This sequence comes from Lamellibrachia columna, assembly GCA_963662155.1. Classification (NCBI taxonomy): domain Eukaryota; kingdom Metazoa; phylum Annelida; class Polychaeta; order Sabellida; family Siboglinidae; genus Lamellibrachia; species Lamellibrachia columna. The sequence goes on from OY759275.1 coordinate 10,057,421, forward strand.
GGGAGTGAGTTCCTACAGACTTAACACTAACAGGGAGTGAGTTCCTACAGACTTAACACTAACAGGGAGTGAGTTCCTACAGACTTAACACTAACAGGGAGTGAGTTCCTACAGACTTAACACTAACAGGGAGTGAGTTCCTACAGACTTAACACTAACAGGGAGTGAGTTCCTACAGACTTAACACTAACAGGGAGTGAGTTCCTACAGAGTTAACACTAACAGGGAGTGAGTTCCTACAGACTTAACACTAACAGGGAGTGAGTTCCTACAGACTTAACACTAACAGGGAGTGAGTTCCTACATACTTAACACTAACAGGGAGTGAGTTCCTACAGACTTAACACTAACAGGGAGTGAGTTCCTACAGACTTAACACTAACAGGGAGTGAGTTCCTACAGACTTAACACTAACAGGGAGTGAGTTCCTACAGACTTAACACTAACAGGGAGTGAGTTCCTACAGACTTAACACTAACAGGGAGTGAGTTCCTACAGACTTAACACTAACAGGGAGTGAGTTCCTACAGACTTAACACTAACAGGGAGTGAGTTCCACAGACTTAACACTAACAGGGAGTGAGTTCCACAGACTTAACACTAACAGGGAGTGAGTTCCTACAGACTTAACACTAACAGGGAGTGAGTTCCTACAGACTTAACACTAACAGGGAGTGAGTTCCTACATACTTAACACTAACAGGGAGTGAGTTCCTACAGACTTCACAAAAACAGGGAGTGAGTTCCTACAGACTTAACACTAACAGGGAGTGAGTTCCTACAGACTTAACACTAACAGGGAGTGAGTTCCACAGAGTAAGTGCAACAACTGAGAAAGCTCTAGTTCCGACGTTTGTCACTGGGAACGAAAAGTAGATTAGAATTAGTTGATTGAAGCTCTCTAGGCTGTCTGGCAGGAGTGAGCAGTGAATGTGGTTGCTTGGATGAAAGTGCTTGATAGGTAATTGTGCAGATCTTTAAAGTAATGCAAGGAGCCAATGCAATGGTTTAAGTAGTGGTACTGAGTGAGAGAAACAAGGAGACCAGGTAACTACTCTTGCCAAGGAATTTTGCACACGTTGAAGTTTCAAGATGTCCTTGAGAGCAATGTTGTGATAAAGTGAATTGCAATAGTCAAGTCTTCTGTTAACAAGAACGGTTGCAATAGTTTTGGTTGCAGAAAAAGACGTACCAGCAAATACGACGAAGGTCACAAATGTGATAAAAGCAACAAATTTGTGTTTTATTTTCTTTTTGTGCAGCAAGTTAAAAGGAACGATTTTCTATCTACCATTATTGTTTAAATATTTGTTCTTTCAGGATCCATCCTTGAAAAAACCAAGAGGAAGGCCTCGCAAAAACCCCATCGTGAGTCAGAAATTATTTTACTTTTAAGTTCATTATCTAAATGAAATTTGACAATTTACCCCTTTTGCCGAGCCAGTGGTTACTGTAAGCACACCAGCAGCATATCATGTGCATGTTATGCCTAGATGTCACGTGCAAGTCATGCCTAGATGTCATGTGCATGTCATGCCTAGATGTCACGTGCATGTCATGCCTAGATGTCATGTGCATGTCATGCCTAGATGTCATGTGCATGTCATGCCTAGATGTCATGTGCAAGTCATGCCTAGATGTCATGTGCATGTCATGCCTAGATGTCATGTGCATGTCATGCCTAGATGTCATGTGCATGTCATGCCTAGATGTCATGTGCAAGTCATGCCTAGATGTCATGTGCATGTCATGCCTAGATGTCATGTGCAAGTCATGCCTAGATGTCATGTGCATGTCATGCCTAGATGTCATGTGCATGTCATGCCTAGATGTCATGTGCATGTCATGCCTAGATGTCACGTGCATGTCATGCCTAGATGTCACGTGCATGTCATGCCTAGATGTCACGTGCATGTCATGCCTAGATGTCACGTGCATGTCATGCCTAGATGTCACGTGCATGTCATGCCTAGATGTCACGTGCATGTCATGCCTAGATGTCACGTGCATGTCATGCCTAGATGTCACGTGCATGTCATGCCTAGATGTCACGTGCATGTCATGCCTAGATGTCACGTGCATGTCATGCCTAGATGTCACGTGCATGTCATGCCTAGATGTCACGTGCATGTCATGCCTAGATGTCACGTGCATGTCATGCCTAGATGTCATGTGCATGTCATGCCTAGATGCTCTACATTGAATGTGGACACACAAGAGATCAATAATGGTTGAAAATAGCAGTGTTTAGATGTTGTTTATTATTGCAAGGCAAGACCTGTTTGTTTGTGAAATTATCAGGATGTAGGCAGAACTTTGTGTCTCCAATGAGATAATATGTGTCCTTTGGTCACAGGTGTTTAACATAAGGCAGTCCCACGAAGAGGAGATCAAGCACTTGATGGCATTACTAACAGAGAAGGTATGTCCACGTCCATGCTACACATGAATGATTACTGGTGCTTTTGATCGGTTTTATGTAAAAATCATACATTTATATCTGTATTTTTCTAACATGTTTAACCATGTTAGAACTAACTAGCAAAGGATATAATAGTGCATGTTCCCAGTCGGACATCAGTTGATGAACGGATATCACCAGAACTTATCCTGCCATGACCTAAGATTTGCTCCTCAATTCATTGAGTCCATTGTGAATCAGGTTTCTTGATGTTTAAAGCTTTAGTGTGAATGGTTTAAGTAATATCAGTGTCTGAAATTAGCAAAAAAAATTAACTGGCTCAGATTTTTTTTTACTGGCCCAGTTCTATTTTGAGCCGGTCCAGGTGGGTTTGAACTGGCCCCACAAAAATGTATAAATTATAAATTTACGTAATAAAACTGCTTTAAATTAGAATAAATAATAATTTGATAAATACAAAACATACCAAATATTGTTGTTCATTTCTTATAACTAGCAGACCAATAAAATAATGTAATGAATTTAATAAACATTTCAATGTGAATTTTATTTGTGAAACAGTTACAATTATTGAAAATAACATTACCATTATGTTTGATGGCTGTTTCACGCGCACTACCCTAGGCCTGACACAGCCACAGGTAAAAATCTATCCTGTTCTCAATTCCCTCCAAAGCCTCCAAAGTTTACTTTCACAGCCAAATATCACATTAAGCAGTCAGTCGGATTGCCTGCCTCCTTAGTGTCACCAGTACGAACTTATGAAGTAAATTAGCGTAATATCCTATACGATTCTCGCAACTTCATCCGCCATCTTTGCTTTGGAGATTCCCTGGTATTCCTCAAGATACTGACGTCATTGAATATGGTTTCCCTTGCATGTGCAGACTTTGCCTTGCCAGCGACAGATCAGAAGAAGTAGTTTGTCACAATCATATTTTATATCGAATTAGCATAGATTAGTAAGTTCTGAAATGTTCATCACAGTCTGACACAGCCGTGGCCGCCGGGATGAATCGGTGGAATGGGGTAAATAACTTGTGCATTTTGGCCTAACTGAGAATTGGCGGGAAGCATTTTGAATCAGTGGTAGGTAGGTAAAAGGTAAAGTCATCCCCCAGGCATTACGCCTTAGGAAGCCATGAAGGCTTATATGGCCAGTGCTTAAACCTGGTTTCTATAGTGCGAAGCAACTTAGAGTGCAGTTATACTGACTCTCATGGACGGGACACTAGTCCATCGCAGGTACCTTCCAAACAGTGTTTGTACTCATTTACAGCTGAGTAGACTGAGACAAAGTAGGGTAAACGAAATTGCCTAAGCTTCGAAAACGAACCGTGACCAGTGTGGGTCTTGAACTCACAACCCTTGAATTTAGAGTCCAACACCTTAACCACTAGGCCACGGCTGCCCCCATTTTTTGAATCAGTGACTGCCGAGAAAAGGCCTTATTTCGAACACTGAACGAGCTCCCATGTCATAGTGGATACTAGAGCTAGCACGTCATAGTAGATACAAGAGCTAGCATGTCGTAGTGGATACTAGAGCTAACATGTCATAGTGGATACTAGAGCTAGCACGTCATAGTGGACACAAGAGCTAACACGTCATAGTGGATACTAGAGCTAGCACGTCATAGTGGATACTAGAGCTAACACGTCATAGTGGATACTAGAGCTAGCATGTCATAGTAGATACTAGAGCTAGCACGTCATAGTAGATACAAGAGCTAACACGTCATAGTGGATACTAGAGCTAGCATGTCATAGTAGATACTAGAGCTAACATGTCATAGTGGATACTAGAGCTAGCACGTCATAGTAGATACAAAAGCTAGCATGTCGTAGTGGATGCTAGAGCTAACATGTCATAGTGGATACAAAAGCTAGCATGTCTTAGTAGATACTAGAGCTAGCACGTCATAGTAGATACTAGAGCTAGCACGTCATAGTAGATACAAGAGCTAGCATGTCATAGTGGATACTAGAGCTAACATGTCATAGTGGATACTAGAGCTAGCATGTCATAGTAGATACTACAGCTAGCACGTCATAGTAGATACAAGAGCTAGCACGTCATAGTGGATACTAGAGCTAACATGTCATAGTGGATACTAGAGCTAGCATGTCGTAGTGGATACTAGAGCTAGCATGTCATAGTAGATACTAGAGCTAACATGTCATAGTGGATACTAGAGCTAGCACGTCATAGTAGATACAAGAGCTAGCATGTCGTAGTGGATGCTAGAGCTAACATGTCATAGTGGATACTAGAGCTAACATGTCATAGTGGATACTAGAGCTAGCACGTCATAGTAGATACTAGAGCTAGCACGTCATAGTAGATACAAGAGCTAGCATGTCGTAGTGGATGCTAGAGCTAGCATGTCATAGTGGATACTAGAGCTAACATGTCATAGTGGATACTAGAGCTAGCACGTCATAGTAGATACTACAGCTAGCACGTCATAGTAGATACAAGAGCTAACACGTCATAGTGGATACTAGAGCTAACATGTCATAGTGGATACTAGAGCTAGCATGTCGTAGTGGATACTAGAGCTAGCACGTCATAGTAGATACTAGAGCTAACATGTCATAGTGGATACTAGAGCTAGCATGTCGTAGTGGATACTAGAGCTAGCACGTCATAGTAGATACAAGAGCTAGCATGTCATAGTGGATACTAGAGCTAACATGTCACAGTGGATACTAGAGCTAGCATGTCTTAGTAGATACTAGAGCTAGTATGTCGTAGTGGATACTAGGTAGGTTGGATTTTTCGTGAATTCATTTAAAAATTATATGCACAGAAAATGGAATTGAGGAGCATTCATTGTGTTAAATATACAGTACTGGTAAAAAGTCATTGGCCCATCTAGTAGTTCAGGCATATTCCCTGACTGAGCACCAGGAATGATTGAAATTGTCAGTATATGTTATATCTGTACCATATATATGGAATATTGTTTAAAAATTATGTGTTACATGATTAGTCCATTGTTAATTAACAAAAATGAACAATTATTAACATATTAATTTAAAATTAAACTGGATACTGGCTTAAATAATTGACATAATTATTAAAAAGAGGATCCTAGTTTACTAGTGTGCCATTTTAAACCAGCCTGTGGTACTCCAGTTTGATGTTTACTTAATATTGTGTCATTATTTGTTAACCAACAACAGACTAGTAACATGACACATATATTCCATATCTCTGGCACAGAAACAACATTTGTTGACAATTTCAATCATTTCTGACGCTCAGTTTTTGGTGGGGTCCAAGAGAATGTGCCTGAAATACCAGATAGTCCAATGATAATTTAATGGTATTGTATGTGTGGGTGAGACTTAACTAGATGTGTATCTTGTCTACAGGATGCAGAGATCTGCCTTCTACGTAGGCGACTACATGAACTGTATGTGTGGGTGAGACTTACCTAGATGTGTATCTTGTCTACAGGATGCAGAGATCTGCCTTCTATGTAGGCGACTACTTGAACTGTATGTGTGGGTGAGACTTAACTAGATGTGTATCTTGTCCACAGGATGCAGAGATCTGCCTTCTACGTAGACGACTACATGAACGGTATGTGTGGGTGAGACTTAACTAGATGTGTATCTTGTCCACAGGATGCAGAGATCTGCCTTCTACGTAGGCGACTACATGAACTGGGGGAAGTCATTCCAACGGCAGACGCACAGGTCAGTCCATAGATCAGATAGGTTGAATTTGCAAAAATACCCATCCTCTGGTCGGGATAACTTGGTAAATATCCATCTATGCCTTGGTACTTAGTGCTGCCAGTCAATATCTTGATTGTTTTTCCAACTCTCAAAATTGCGACGTAATACTGCCAGTTATAGTAACATCTGGCGACACGTTGCCCTAGTGTTAGATAACTTTGGACAATCGTAGAAAAGACGTTAACATAATTGTTCACATAGCATTGTGGACAATTGTACGTGATTGTTCACATAGTGTTATAGACAATTGTACGTAATTGTTCATATAACTTTGTGGACAATTGTACGTAATTGTTCACATAACATTGTACATAATTGTTCACATAGTGTTGTAGACAATTGTACGTAATTGTTCACATAGTGTTATAGACAATTGTATGTAATTGTTCACATAGCATTGTGGACAATTGTATGTAATTGTTTATGTAGCGTTGTGGACAATTGTACGTAATTGTTCACATAGCATTGTGGACAATTGTACGTAATTGTTCACATAGCATTTTGGACAATTGTAGATGAATACCTGAAAGTTTGGCACCCAAGATGCAAAGCGTCTAGGAGGAGCAGCTTAACATACTAACATACATACAAACACTTGATATTTGAACACAAAACATTTAAGATCTACATATTCACATGCAGATATTCAGGAAATTAAACACAGATGTGACTATGTTCCTGCAGTTTTTTCCTACCCTATGAACTTAAACAGAACTGTAAATTTTGTTTTGAAAATTCTGCAGATCAAACAAAAGTATTACTGATATCACATGTACAATTAAAATATATGTTTTGGGCATGATGTATCATTCATTTAGCTAATAAAGCATATGTTGTATGATCGATTTAACTCACGGCAGACGTGCATAATTGATGTGACCTGGTCCAAACAGTCACTTCAAAAATGAACACTGCAAGGGACGTTGTAAGTCTACATTGTTTGGTGATGCTGTAGTTTTTTCTTTTGTAAGGTTACGGGCCATTCACAGTTGTCAACATTTAACTAATTGTACTAAAGGGGGTCAAAACCTGTGTACTAATTTTTTTAATGTTGGTCGCATGCAAAATATGACCACCTTTGTGTCATGCAGCGCCACATTGTTACAGCGATATATATGTTTCAAACTGGACAATTATCAACATTTTAAAGTACTAATTCCAGGAGGGAGTCGGGGGGGGGTCTGAGAATGAGTAAACTTAGTAGAAATAGGTAAATGTAGACAATTGTGAACAACCCCTTAGAGCAGAGTTTCACAGTTTTAGTTGCTGTACTACAGTCAGTGGGTGGATGTAGACACTCTTCTTGAGGTCCCCTAGACCCATATTCTCAAAAGACTTACAAATTTATAACTTGAGTTTTCCAATAAATATGGCGACAAAGCTGCCTCCGGGGCTGTCACTCACAGAATATATAATATTAAAACAACATCACAACATCTTAAGATTATAACACAAGCCTACCAGTCTTGGATGAGATTCAACATGGATTATGTAATACTTCAGACGCCTGTTCAGTATTTAGCACTTCGGATAATATTTATGCAGATATTCCTTGAGTGACCCCCCCGGACAGTTTTGCCGCCACATTTACGGAAAACGTGAGTTACAAATTCATAGGTTTTTCGAGATTACGGGCCCTGCTTCTTGTGTGCTCAAGATACAGATGTACAAAATAATGTCTACACAGGAATTTGTTTGTCATTTGCTGACATCTGCAGATGAACAGCCCAGATGAGTTTCCGAAGTAATCATTGTTCTTTTGTTTTGTGAAACACTTGTTGGTCATTATTGATGCTCCGTTCATCTTCTAGAAACTGGACAACAATGATATGGCCACCAGCAAGCGACGCTTTGTCTACGTCAACCCCGACGGTTCGATACAGGACATCAATCCACCGGCAGCTCCTTGCAATGGCAGGATTGTCGAGTCAGCGAAATATATAACGATGCATGAGAGTTTGTCTGCGTCGGCTACTGAACACATCTCCCTCAGTAACGGGATCTCAGTGTGGCAGAACCACTGAGAATCACCCGCCAGTGATTCTCTCTCAACTACAGATCAAGTCTTTATTGTCTAGGTTATTAATTGTAAACCAGACATGTTTTAATGAACACTCCACTGCTGCTGATGTATAGCTGCCTTTTGGATGTGTTCATCAGTTCAGTGCTGTCACTCACAGCTACTTGGTGTGTTTCTAGCATCAGTTCAGTGTTGTCACTCACAGCTACTTGGTGTGTTTCTGGCATCAGTGCTCTCGATCACAGCTACTTGGTGTTTCTAGCATTAGTTAAGTGCTGTCAATCACACCTACTTGGTGTGTTTGTAGCATCAGTTTAGTGCTGTGACTCACAGCTACTTGGCGTGTTTGTAGCATCAGTTCAGTGCTGTGACTCACAGCTACTTGGTGTGTTTGTAGCATCAGTTCAATACTATTGCAGCAAGTCAGTCCATATTTAGTTAAATGTAAGTCAGGTATCTGCGTATAAATCTACCTCAGTTTAGCCCTTGATTTACTAATCTTGGCGTATCCAACATTTCCATGGGGTGGGCATTAAAGCATCATTCTCTGTACGTCTGACAGAGAAATGATTATAAGCGTTTCATGTGTGAGATCCTTCTGATACATAACCTTGTGCTGTGGTACATAACCTTGTGCTGTGGTACATAACCTTGTGCTGTGGTACATAACCTTGTGCTGTGGTACATAACCTTGTGCTGTGGTACATAACCTTGTGCTCTGGTACATAACCTTGTGCTCTGGTACATAACCTTGTGCTCTGGTACATAACCTTGTGCTCTGGTACATAACCTTGTGCTCTGGTACATAACCTTGTGCTCTGGTACCAGTCTTTAGTTAGGACACAGGCGAATGAGAATGTTGAGATGATGCTACGTCAGTTATACAGTGGTAGTTTCCTATCACGTTGCTAATCTCACACAGCAGATTCAGTCTCTTGTTGTAACTTCTAATTGCTAACAGCTCAAAGCATGCATTTGCACAGCATTGCTAGCAAACAATACTTGCACAAGGTGCCAAGACGTATGCTGTCATCTACCCCTTGCATCTAAACTTACTACTGTGGGTTCTCTGCAAAGTGTGACACTGCTGTCAGCGACTGTTAAAGCACTGCTGTAATGTTAATGTCACCAACTGAGTTAGGCTAGCATTAGACTTTGAGTGTTCAGGGAATGTCGTCAGAATTTTGTCCTAGCAATGTTTTTTTATTGTATTTGTTGTTGGTATAGAGTGCAAGAGTATGTTAGTTAAGATCAACGTGAATTAGTTTGCATGAGTTAACGTTACTGTTATCTGTGCTATGTTGATGACAACCGACTATGACAAATTCCCACCTAGTTAATTACCTACCTGCAACTTTGTCAGAATTAAGGGTAAATTGTGTAATTATTCAATTACCATGTTTAGTGTGTAAAACTGTGTATTTATCTACACGGTTTCATTAAAATGTGAACAAATCTTAATAAATCCATTCAATATTTAATATAAATAGAAAACACGAGAGAAGGGTACGTATCAAATGAGAAACTGATTGGATTCTTAACCTTGTTCACGTGGGCCAACATACGATTTCACTTCACATGTTGGGTGTGGGCATATGTCTGAAGGGTTGTAATTGTTGTAGACACACAGTCGTAACACACAGCACATGCTGGCTCTTGTTCCCTGTAAGAGAGGGACCTGTCTAGGCACTCTTTACATGCTTCAGCAGGCCCTGGCAGAATACAGCTGTAGATAGTATGGTTGATGTATAATCTTTGACAGCCCGGTGTCCCAGTTATAGATAGCTTTTTTTGTCCAGTGTATCCACACTGTTCGCTAGTCTTGAGTTAATGCTAGGAATAATTACTGTTCACGTTTAAACACATCTTGGCATTAGCGTAGCTGATTAGGAAAAGTCACATGTGCTTATATTTTTATACTGATGTTCTATTTAGTTTGTGTTCATGGCAGCTAGGGAATGGCCTCAATATCATTCAGCAATGAAATGTTAGCTAGGGAATGGCCTCAATATCATTCAGCTATGAAATGTTAACTAGGGAAAGCTGGACATCACATTGAGTAAAATGTCAACTAGGAGGTCCCAGAGCAGCAACAATTGTCCTGAATGTGAGACTCAGCTAGGAATTCCAGAATGAAGTAAAAATGGGCAACAATATATTTAGGAAATGTACATGCTCGTAAGGTCAGGAATTTTACTATGAAGTTTGATTGGTTTTGATTTATCTATGTGTAAAACATCTGAATGCACTGATAATAACTACTTGATTGAAGTGTTTCAAAATGTTGGCCATTTTAAATTGTATTTTATATACAATACATGATGGAAAATTGATTTACTGATGTTTTGTTTGTCTGGTCTGGTGATTTCTTCATACTGACCGCTAGACGTGCTCCAGTCAAGAAGTTGATACATATTGGGGAGATAATGTTAAGGGGAACCAAGACGAGGGTCAATCTCTTGACCACATCACTGTACAGCGGTCATTGTGAAGAAGTTCATAGATTGTGGACGAAACGTCAGTGAAAAACCCGTGTTTGGTTGGGTATGTAATGTATCGTGAGGAACTATTTAAGATAAAATTCATTGTAATTGTTCACAAATGGAAATGGTTTACTGTTGAGGCATGTTGTGTACACTCTTGTAAAAAATCATGAATAATGTACACCCTTGTGTACATTCTTATTTTCACCCACTTGTAAAAAAATCAGAAATGACATACACCCTTGAATAAATTCTTATTTTGGTTGTTGCTGTAAAACTTACATAGAACAGACTTCATCGAGACTGTGAAAATATGTCGGTCTTAGACCAGGTTGTGACCCTACATGTGGATGGACAAGACCTCAAAACAATGTCCGTTATAGACTACATGTCTGTCTTTTATGGCTGTCTAATAATCTCTTCTGGCTGGTTTTACTGTTGTTAATGTGATCTTGTTTTGGAGGATAACATAATAAATATTTTTGTTTAATGTTAAAATAACTCGAATATTATTTTTAATATTGTTAGTTTTTGAAACCTTGGACCTCGAAGATAATCATCATTAATCAAGTATTGTTCAAAGAACAAATGCATGTTTGGTGTTGGTCTCTTGTTTTCTGTTTAAGACGATTGTTTCTAGGCCATTGTCTAAATACAACATTAGGAAGATGATGACTTGTATTTAATGTATTATTTTTTGCAATTTCCCTTTGCAACTACATGCATTGTAACTGCCATATAAAACTGAGTTTTACCAAACACATTCTGTCACATAGTTCATGCTTTAATGATTATATACCTGTTAAGGTCTCATTAATTTGATAATTTATTAAGTTTGTGATTTGTTAGCCTAACAGTAGATTACATGAAGGTGTTAAGTTTGTTTAAAAATTAAGTCTACTGTATGTAATCTACTGTTTGGCTAACAAATCATAAATGTGATAGTTTTAACTCAAGACGCATATACATTATATGTCCTGACTACCGTCTACACTCCAATAATGCTGCCTTCTCATCTCTACCCCCTGATGACCTCCTTACTGTGCTCCTCATTCACAATCACCCCCTCACACACACACCCTGATGACCTCCTTACTGTACTCTTCATTTATAATCACCCCCCCCCACACACACACATACACACCCTGATGACCTCCATACTGTACTCCTCATTCATAATCACCCCCTCACACACCCTGATGACCTCCTTCCTGTACTCCTCATTCATAATCACCCCCTCACACACACACCCTGATGACCTCCTTACTGTACTCCTCATTCATAATCACCCCCCCTCACACACACACACACACACACACACACACACACACACACACACACACCTTGGTCTACCCACCAATCACAGTTGTCCCTCCCCTAGATCCTTAGCATGAGGCTGTAATGTGTCCAATTACCAGGGTGCACCACGATAAGGTAATGTTAATGTATTGTATGTGGCTCAGATATACATATCTACAGGGGATGATGGCCGACTTGTCCCTTTTCAACCGTGACGATGGACATACAACTGTTTAAATATCGTGGAGGTCCTACAACCAAGGTGACTACTAGGAATCTATGTACTATATACTGTGTAAATATATGTAGTAATATCATTTCAACTGTGTAGCCCAGTCTTCTTGTGCAGCCTCTGTCTTGGCAACTGTCATGTTATCTTCCTTATGTATAAGACAGTTCAGCCGACAGCCTCTTCTTGAGCTCAGTCTTCTTGTGCAGCCTCTGCCTTGGCAACTGTCATGTTATCCTCCTTATGTATGAGACAGTTCAGCTGGCAGCCTCTTCTTGAGCTCAGTCTTCTTGTGCAGCCTCTGCCTTGGCAACTGTCATGTTATCCTCCTTATGTGTGAGACAGTTCAGCCGGTAGCCTCTTCTTGAGCTCAGTCTTCTTGTGCAGCCTCTGCCTTGGCAACTGTCATGTTATCCTCCTTATGTATGAGACAGTTCAGCTGGCAGCCTCTTCTTGAGCTCAGTCTTCTTGTGCAGCCTCTGCCTTGGCAACTGTCATGTTATCCTCCTTATGTATGAGACAGTTCAGCCGACAGCCTCTTCTTGAGCTCAGTCTTCTTGTGCAGCCTCTGCCTTGGCAACTGTCATGTTATCCTCCTTATGTATGAGACAGTTCAGCCGACAGCCTCTTCTTGAGCTCAGTCTTCTTGTGCAGCCTCTGCCTTGGCAACTGTCATGTTATCCTCCTTATGTATGAGACAGTTCAGCCGACAGCCTCTTCTTGAGCTCAGTCTTCTTGTGCAGCCTCTGCCTTGGCAACTGTCATGTTATCCTCCTTATGTATGAGACAGTTCAGCCGACAGCCTCTTCTTGAGCTCAGTCTTCTTGTGCAGCCTCTGTCTTGGCAACTGTCATGTTATCCTCCTTATGTATGAGACAGTTCAGCCGACAGCCTCTTCTTGAGCTCAGTCTTCTTGTGCAGCCTCTGCCTTGGCAACTGTCATGTTATCCTCCTTATGTATGAGACAGTTCAGCCGACAGCCTCTTCTTGAGCTCAGTCTTCTTGTGCAGCCTCTGTCTTGGCAACTGTCATGTTATCCTCCTTATGTGTAAGACAGTTCAGCTGGCAGCCTCTTGTTGAGCTCAGTCGTCTTGTGCAGCCTCTGTCTTGGCAACTGTCATGTTATCCTCCTTATGTGTGAGACAGTTCAGCCGGCAGCCTCTTGTTGAGCTCAGTCGTCTTGTGCAGCCTCTGCCTTGGCAACTGTCATGTTATCCTCCTTATGTATGAGACAGTTCAGCCGACAGCCTCTTCTTGAGCTCAGTCTTCTTGTGCAGCCTCTGTCTTGGCAACTGTCATGTTATCCTCCTTATGTATGAGACAGTTCAGCCGACAGCCTCTTCTTGAGCTCAGTCTTCTTGTGCAGCCTCTGCCTTGGCAACTGTCATGTTATCCTCCTTATGTATGAGACAGTTCAGCCGACAGCCTCTTCTTGAGCTCAGTCTTCTTGTGCAGCCTCTGTCTTGGCAACTGTCATGTTATCCTCCTTATGTGTAAGACAGTTCAGCTGGCAGCCTCTTGTTGAGCTCAGTCGTCTTGTGCAGCCTCTGTCTTGGCAACTGTCATGTTATTCTCCTTATGTGTGAGACAGTTCAGCCGGCAGCCTCTTGTTGAGCTCAGTCGTCTTGTGCAGCCTCTGTCTTGGCAACTGTCATGTTATCCTCCTCATGTGTGAGACAGTTCAGCCGACAGCCTCTTCTTGAGCCCAGTCTTCTTGTGCAGCCTCTGTCTTGGCAACTGTCATGTTATCCTCCTTATGTGTGAGACAGTTCAGCTGGCAGCTTCTTCTTGAGCCCAGTCTTCTTGTGCAGCCTCTGTCTTGGCAACTGTCATGTTGTCCTCCTTATGTGTGAGACAGTTCAGCCGGAAACCTCTTCTTGAGCCCAGTCTTCTTGTGCAGCCTCTGTCTTGACAACTGTCATGTTATCCTCCTTATGTGTGAGACAGTTCAGCTGGCAGCTTCTTCTTGAGCCCAGTCTTCTTGTGCAGCCTCTGTCTTGACAACTGTCATGTTATCCTCCTTATGTGTGAGACAGTTCAGCCGACAGCCTCTTCTTGAGCCCAGTCTTCTTGTGCAGCCTCTGTCTTGACAACTGTCATGTTATCCTCCTTATGTGTGAGACAGTTCAGCCGACAGCCTCTTCTTGAGCCCAGTCTTCTTGTGCAGCCTCTGTCTTGACAACTGTCATGTTATCCTCCTTATGTATGAGACAGTTCAGCCAGCAGCCTCTTCTTGAGCTCAGTCTTCTTGTGCAGCCTCTGTCTTGGCAACTGTCATGTTATCCTCCTTATGTGTGAGACAATTCAGCTGGCAGCCTCTTGTTGAGCTCAGTCGTCTTGTGCAGCCTCTGTCTTGGCAACTGTCATGTTATCCTCCTTATGTGTGAGACAGTTCAGCCGGCAGCCTCTTGTTGAGCTCAGTCGTCTTGTGCAGCCTCTGTCTTGGCAACTGTCATGTTATCCTCCTTATGTATGAGACAGTTCAGCCGACAGCCTCTTCTTGAGCTCAGTCTTCTTGTGCAGCCTCTGTCTTCGCAACTGTCATGTTATCCTCCTTATGTGTGAGACAGTTCAGCCGACAGCCTCTTCTTGAGCCCAGTCTTCTTGTGCAGCCTCTGTCTTGGCAACTGTCATGTTATCCTCCTTATGTGTGAGACAGTTCAGCTGGCAGCCTCTTGTTGAGCTCGGTCGTCTTGTGCAGCCTCTGTCTTGGCAACTGTCATGTTATCCTCCTTATGTGTGAGACAGTTCAGCTGGCAGCTTCTTCTTGAGCCCAGTCTTCTTGTGCAGCCTCTGTCTTGGCAACTGTCATGTTGTCCTCCTTATGTATGAGACAGTTCAGCCGACAGCCTCTTCTTGAGCTCAGTCTTCTTGTGCAGCCTCTGTCTTGGCAACTGTCATGTTATCCTCCTTATGTGTGAGACAGTTCAGCCAGCAGCCTCTTCTTGAGCCCAGTCTTCTTGCGCAGCCTCTGTCTTGGCAACTGTTATGTTATCCTCCTTATGTATGAGACAGTTCAGCCGACAGCCTCTTCTTGAGCTCAGTCTTCTTGTGCAGTCTCTGTCTTGGCAACTGTCATGTTATCCTCCTTATATATGAGACAGTTCAGCAGGCAGCCTCTTCTTGAGCTCAGTCTTCTTGTGCAGCCTCTGTCTTGGCAACTGTCATGTTATCCTCCTTATGTGTGAGACAGTTCCGCCGACAGCCTCTTCTTGAGCTCAGTCTTCTTGTGCAGCCTCTGTCTTGGCAACTGTCATGTTATCCTTCTTATGTATGAGACAGTTCAGCCGGCAGCCTCTTCTTGAGCTCAGTCTTCTTGTGCAGCCTCTGTCTTTGCAACTGTCATGTTATCCTTCTTATGTGTGAGACAGTTCAGCCGGCAGCCTCTTCTTGAGCTCAGTCTTCTTGTGCAGCCTCTGTCTTGGCAACTGTCATGTTATCCTCCTTATGTGTGAGACAGTTCAGCCAGCAGCCTCTTCTTGAGCCCAGTCTTCTTGTGCAGCCTCTGCCTTGGCAACTGTCATGTTATCCTCCTTATGTATGAGACAGTTCAGCCGACAGCCTCTTCTTGAGCTCAGTCTTCTTGTGCAGCCTCTGTCTTGGCAACTGTCATGTTATCCTCCTTATGTATGAGACAGTTCAGCCGACAGCCTCTTCTTGAGCTCATTCTTCTTGTGCAGCCTCTGCCTTGGCAACTGTCATGTTATCCTCCTTATGTATGAGACAGTTCAGCCGACAGCCTCTTCTTGAGTCCAGTCTTCTTGTTCAGCCTCTGTCTTGGCAACTGTCATGTTATCCTCCTTATGTATGAGACAGTTCAGCCGACAGCCTCTTCTTGAGCTCAGTCTTCTTGTGCAGCCTCTGTCTTGGCAACTGTCATGTTATCCTCCTTATGTATGAGACAGTTCAGCCGACAGCCTCTTCTTGAGTCCAGTCTTCTTGTTCAGCCTCTGTCTTGGCAACTGTCATGTTATCCTCCTTATGTATGAGACAGTTCAGCCGACAGCCTCTTCTTGAGCTCAGTCTTCTTGTGCAGCCTCTGCCTTGGTAACGGTCTCGGCAACTTTCAATGTAACGATGTTCCAAGGGCAAACACATTTTTCTTGATGCACTGGCTTGAGTTTTCTCCCATGCATGGTGGACAAAAGCAGGACAGTCTTAATTTAAATACGATATATAAGGTCCCTGTGGGTTAAACTAAGGTTAAACTAAAAAGATACAGCAATATCACCTATTCTGTGGGGAAGGAATGGAGTCCGTACGGTTTCACAATAACCATATTAATATATTTGCTACATTAAAAAGGAGGAAGCATTTACTGATAGCTGATCTTGTGTGACACTTGACATTGTTTCAATTGATTCCTGCTGAGAAAACGTCACACTCGACAAAACAGTATGATGTGTTTGTTTACCAATACGACAAAGTTGTTCAGCCACTTCAAACAAATATGCAAACAAACCAACACGAATGTCGAATAAAATTGAAAGAACATTTTTCAGTTGAGTGTGTTAAAAGACATGGACTTGTGCATGACGCGAGTTGTGTTGTTTTGGACATGTGCCGTTTTCATTTATGCGTGACGTCGTACGACTCACGGACATACTTCACTTTACTTACCCTTCGTTCTGCTTGGCGCCATTTCTGATACAAATGGGAAATCAGTGCTGGAGGAAGTTACCCCTAAATCAACCCTAAATGTTGAAAAGGCGCGAAACGGATGTTTTTGTTTCTAATCAAAGATTGGTACATACAATTCATCCTCATTAAAAAAAAATTTACAATGTTCTGAATAGTTACCAATTAAGAATCGATGGTAACTCAAAACGTTGGATGAAACAAATCACTGAGGTCAGTTATGAAGAACATCACGCACGACCTACGTAACCTTTTCAATTAATAACAATTTAACAAAAAAATACTTATGTAAATAGTTTCATCATGGTGTGTCTTAATGAATGACAATTACAAGTTCATCTAGATAAGGTATACATTGTCAGTACAAGTATTAAACTGTTGACTGCATTTGTCCACTTTTTCAGATGGTAAACATGACATTTAGCACTTTCGCATAACTGTTAAGAGATACAAGTTTTGTCTGCAATATATCTCTTCATATTATCTTTGATATATTCATAACACAATGCAACAATACCATATGTCACTATATCAGCAAAGTTTTATTTGGCATGCTATGAGGGGCTCACATCACCCCCTTTTGGCAATGGCTCATATGTGTATAGGCCTGATCCCAATTAAACATCTCATTATATAATAACATTGCAAAAAGTAGTAGAAAACTGATCATAAAAATATGAAAAGTCTTGGCCTGCACTGCCATTATCTCACTGAAATGTTGTTCAACATTTGTCAAAACGCATGCACACAAGTTTGTCTAATCCTGTCGCCAATATATTTACAAATCTGGCCATAAATCATGGTCATTGCATACATTTCGGCCAAATCACTGGCCAAATTCTTACGACTTCAAATTGAGTTAATACAGGAAATGTTTCAGCCATTCAAACTGGGGGCATTGCACCTGCCCTTAGACTGAACCTCAAGTCCTTCTGATTTGTCCTCCACATTCAGCCTTATCAGCCACTGGCTCAATATACATACATTCATTCTACAAGTTCCGAAAGGGAACTTCCACACATATAAAAAGCAAATTGATCCATAAAAAGGCACACTACTAGGAACGAACCCTCCAAAAAGACATTTTGTGGTAAACCATATCAAGGCAATCGACATATTTTGCTTCATGATATCACACCACATGCATGCTATCATTACCTCTGCATTCCTACAATTAATATTACAAATACATTCTAAATCATTATTTGTTAGCAGTATGAATAATGTTTGTGAGTGCATATGAGCATGCATGCATATTTGTGTTTGCGTGCACGCGTCATTTACTATGTACATCACCCATTCTAATGCTGCATTCACCAGTTGTGTCTGCATGTATTACAATATACAGTGAATTTACACTGAAATTACCTAGTTGTCAACTCACAGCAACATTTAGTTTGATACTATGTACAATGAAAATATACCACCACCAACAGCTACACAAATTTGTATGTGATACAAAACATAGTGAATAATAATACAATGCGGTTACCTTATTTGTCAACTCATAACTACATTTATGGTGAAAGTGAAAATTATCTACAGTGACATGCACTCACACAATATTAACATATTCACTGAATGGATGGAACAAATACAAGTAAATCGTCTACATAGAGGATATAACACGTCTTGCTTCCTTTAAAGCAAACATAGAGGATATAACGCGTCTTGCTTCCTTTAAAGCAAACAATGCAAATGTGAGTTATTCTCTCAAATAGTCTGGAGGCCAACTGAGAATATGAGCCTAGAAAATAACTTTCACAGGGCACCCCCTGGAGCAAAGGTTTGACCTGCCAGAGTTGGTGCTTATGGGATAAGGTTCACTGTTTATGTGGATGGCATTTATGAAAAATTATTTCTTGGCTTGCAGGTAACGGCATGTTATCCTCCTTATGTATGAGACAGTTCAGCCGGTAGCCTCTTCTTGAGCTCAGTCTTCTTGTGCAGCCTCTGCCTTGGCAACCTGTCATGACTCTTCAAATTGAGTTAATACAGGAAATGTTTCAGCCATTCAAACTGGGGGCATTGCACCTGCCCTTTGACTTAACCTCAAGTCCTTCTGATTTGCCCTCCTCACATTCAGCATAGCACAACTGGCTCAATATACATACATTCATTCTACAAGTTCCGAAAGGGAACCTACACACGTATAAGAAGCAAATTGATCCATAAAAGGGCACACTACTAGGAACGAACCCCCCAAAAGACATTTTGTGGTAAACCATATCAAGGCAATTGACATATTTTGCTTCATGATATCACACCACATGCATGCTATCATTACCTCTGCATTCCTACAATTAATATTACAAATACATTCTAAATCATTATTTGTTAGCAGTATGAATAATGTTTGTGAGTGCATATGAGCCTGCATGCACATTTGTGTTTGCGTGCATGCATCATTTACTATGTACATCACCCATTCTAATGTTGCATTCACCAGTTGTGAGCAAGTCTGCATGTATTACAATATACAGTGGATTTACACTGAAATTACCTAATTGTCAACTCACAACAACATTTAGTTTGATACTATGTACAATGAAAATATACCACCACCAACAGTTACACAAATTTGTATGTGATACAAAACAGTGAATAATAATATAATGCGGTTACCTTATTTGTCAACTCAACTACATTTATGGTGAAAGTGAAAATTAACTACAGTGACACGCACGCATGCACACACACGATATTAACATATTCACTGAATGGATAGAACAAATACAAGTAAATCGTCTACATAGAGGATATAACACGTCTTGCTCCCTTTAAAGCAAACATAGAGGTTATAACACGTTTTGCTTCCTTTAAAGCAAACAATGCAAATGTGAGTTATTCTCTCAAATAGTCTGGAGGCCAACTGAGAATATGAGCCTAGAAAATAACTTTCACAGGGCGCCCCCTGGAGCAAAGATTTGACCTGCCAGAGTTGTTGCCTCTGGGATAAGGTTCACTGTTCATGTGGATGGCATTTATGAAAATTATTTCTTGGCTTTCAGGGCATGATAAGTAACGGTCATTGGGCAAAATATGTGTAAAACGATTTACCCATATTTTGGAATTATGGATGCATTAAACTATGCCATGTTCTGTAAAACCTTATTTTATGAATATGAAAATGCATAATTATATCCATAGAACTTATACTTTACAAAATTATATTTATTCATCAACATTATATATAATTAGCACACATGAAAATGCAACATATTAGCTAACAAATCATATCTAGACTGGCACTTGTACAACTACCCACTATTTTCATCATCTCCGTCTTCTCTATCCTTTTGGAACACATACAATCGCAAAGTTCCAAGTTATAATAATCTAGGGCAGATATCATGTTGCGAGATCATCTTCATATATTAGAACAAATATCTCTGCCATCAATAAACTCATTCCTGGCTCTTATTTACGATTATGTTACTAATAATACAGTATAATTACATTTGGCAAAACACATTACAAAATTAGCCCAGACGCACTAAACTATCAAAGAATAATGCAGCTGTACAATTATGAACTACAGTGTAGTGCCCACATTGTTGTTCACTATTATTATTCCATTAGAATATCTGTCGACATAATCCTATCACCATAATAAAGGTGTTAGACATTTTAAAACAGATGTACCTACATTGACAAAGAAACAAAGGATATTCATAAAATTACATGCAACAAGTAATGACTCATAATCTTGAAACTAATCAGCATCATCATCGTCCTCTTCATCGTCTCATTAAGAAGAATCTGAATTGATTTGCAGATATTTCACAGGATTGAAGCAGTCCTCACCATTTTGACACGTGCACATGTCTGTGCATTCCAGAGTTTGCTTGTAACAACAGCATCGCTGTGTCTGGCATCTCAATGATGCACAAGAGCAACATATCAACTCAGTACATGCCACAGGTGCTGGATCCTGACTCACAAACTCTGGCCTCAGTTCACCACCATCTCTCTCCTCCTGCTGACAGGTGATGGTAAGACTGGTTTAGTTATGTGGGCCTGCTGCCACACAGCAACTAGGACGTTGACCCCGAGGAAGTGATGACGCACTGCATCCGTTGTGGGTGGCAAGTGTTCTGTGCTGCTCTGTTCCTGGGAGAACAGGTGATGGCGTAGTTCTTTCACACACAGAGAGGAATCCTTGTCATACAAATGGACAATCAACTGTTCTAGTGAATCTTCAGCTTCATTGCCCGTTGGAAATATTCCCAGATCAGAACGGCCTGCTGGTCGACTTTCATAAAATCAAGTGCATATACCGTCCATGCAGTGGCTTTTCTATGTCCACATAAAACGCTTGTATTGTTGTCCAAGTTTATCTGCTACTGTGTGTACTGGGATGAATCTGCTGGTGGTCCCTGCTGATATCCAAACGTCATCAGACAATCGTACTGCATAGTGGAGAGCCAACACGGATGCCAATGGATGACAATCCATTGGCATCCGTTACATGCAGCATCCATAGCACGCAGACTCATCATGGTGTCGGCCTCTTCATGGGTAGTATGTAGTTGTGATACTCCACGTTCAGTTCAGACACGGTCACTATTCTCAAATCCACCACCAACAATCATGTGTACCTGTGGATGGAGTGATTTGGCACGCTTGAGAAAGTGGTTAGACAATAATGTGGCAAGGTCAGCTTTGTTCTGGTTATGCTTGATGAACTTTCTCCAAATCTGAGGGAGTGGCACCTCGCTTCTGATGTTGTTCTTCATGATCATTGTGATGTTCTTCGTGATCATTGTGATGTTGTTCTTCGTGATCATTGTGATGTTGCTCTTCGTGATGATTCTGCTGCTATTAAGGAGTCTGCAGAATCAAAGCCATCAAATATGACATCTATGCACACACCATTTTCTCCAAGGTTACTTAAGAAGGCATCTATAAAACTGTCTCCAAATTCTCTAAAGGAGGATATCCAGGAGGTTTGCCAAAGATGTGAATCACAGCCAATGCATCACACATGTAGCAAGTACTAGCAACATTGTCCATCTGCCAACTGTGGAAGTTCCTGACAGTGTGGTCCACCAACACATTCTTCTAGTATATGGGATAACTTTGTTCCCCTTGAGCAGTTGCGCACTGGCATCAGTCAAAGACCATCGCACTGCTGACAGCTCATAGCTAAAGACATCATCCAGGTTGACTTGACGAGTTCAGGCTGCTACAAGCAAACAGCCAAACAAATCATGGTCTGCTTTTGTGGCAACTGACTTCCCTTTTTGTCATCCATTAGGAGCACCCTCCTTCCTTGATGAGCACCTTCCTAAATGCTTTGCTGTTGTTTCTTGGCAATCTTTCATAGACGCTCATGCTTGAATTATTGATTCGCTGTTCCACAAACTCATCCAGTAATTTTCTTCCACAAGCTTGTTCTGTCAACAGGTCATTCTGGACCACTGTTGGTGCCACAACACGTGTTGCCCGGCTAACTAGCTTACCATCATCAGTGGTGAAACTTGATTTGTGCAGTAATTATCCTGACATCTGATTAATATGTCTTCAACCTTGTTTTGTATTGTTGCTTTGGTTGTTTGCTTCCTTCCCTGGATAAGCCAAGCATCTGGTGGGCATTGCCAGCAAGTCTACTTTGCTCAATTGTGGTGAGAAACCATCGGTCAGATGCATTCAAAATGATGCCGACTAAACGTCCCTTTACTGTTTGGAATATGTCGAGGTGTTCAACGGCTAAATCACTCGACACCTGCAGTGAATGTCTGTTTCACAACAAAGTTTCCAGATTCTAATTCTTTGCTCAGAGATGGGGCAGTTGATGCCAGGCTTTCCACATAATAATGTTACATTTTATTTGATATGTTTACTCTCATAAATATTGTGTGCAATGAGATCCAGTCTGTTGCAGATGCTTGATGATTTTGAAAACGTTTTTGTTGTATACATTATCATTATTTCTTTCGTTGTAAAATTACGACCTTTGGAGCATGTAACACAACAACCTCCAGCCGCCGTGGAAATGATTGATCAGGTTGGTGTCCACCTAACACCTGTTCCACACACGTCCTAGAAACAGTTCAGTATGGATGACCTTTGCTACAGGGGGTACCCTACAAAAGTTAATAGTTTTGAATTTGGCCTCCAGACAAAAAGACACATATTCTGTTTAGTATATCAATACATAAGAATGCATGTCATATATCTTGGTACATATGTACACCAATTAAACTATCAGGAAAACAAGTCACAGTGAAATGTATTCGCAGCACCCAGAAAACAACTAATGACACCACCATGGAATAATAGGTATCTCCATAATTACATACGTACACTGGTCTTTGCCAGTTATTCTGGAAAACTAAGTTATTTGGCAGTCAATATATACATTAACATTCTACTACATTACATATGAATATTTCAACAGTTTGCACAATTGGTTGATAACAGTCATTATATATGCTACACAGATCAGTTGGACAAATTGCATGAAGACGACAACCAAGATTTAGTGAGCAGATCTAACACAAGTCTGTATACACAGAAAATGCCACACAGACAACATTATTTTCTATTTGATACTTGTTCATTTACTGCATTCTTAGTTTCACTAATGCATACATGCATGTCACGTGTACCTTTTAATCAAAAGCTTTGCCAAGTTCACACTTTCATTGTTTGCTTCTACACCTGTGAAACTGCATCCTTGTCACTGGGGTTGTCTTTTACACCTGTGACACTGCATCCTTGTCACTGGGGTTGTCTTTTACACCTGTGATACTGGGGTTGCCTTTTACATGTGTGACACTGAATCCTTGTCACTGGGGTTGTCTTTTACACATATGACACTGCAGTTGTCTTTTACACCAGTGACACTGCATCCTTATCACTGGAGTTGTCTTTTACACATGTGACACTGCATCCTTGTCACTTGGGTTGTCTTTTACACCTGTGACACTGGGGTTGTCTTTTACACATGTGACACTGCATCCTTGCCACTGGGGTTGTCATTTACATATGTGACACTGTGGGTTGTCTTTTACACATGTGACACTGGGGTTGTCTTTTACACCTGTGACACTGTGGTTGTCTTTTACACCTGTGACACTGGATTTGTCTTCTACAACTGTGACACTGGGGTTGTTTTTCACACCTGTGACACTGGGGTTGTCTTCTACACCTGTGACACTGGGGTTGTCTTTTACACATGTGACACTGCATCCTTGCCACTGGGGTTGTCATTTACATATATGACATTGGGGGTTGTCTTTTACACATGTGACACTGGGGTTGTCTTTTACACCTGTGACACTGTGGTTGTCTTTTACACCTGTGACACTGGATTTGTCATCTACAACTGTGACACTGGGTTGTTTTTTACACCTGTGACACTGGGGTTGTCTTCTACACCTGTGACACTGGGGTTGTCTTTTATACCCGTGACACTGTGGTTGTCTTTTACACCTGTGACACTGGGGTTGTCTTCTACAACTGTTGTCTTCTACAACTGTTGTCTTCTACACATGTGACACTGTATCCTTCTCATTTGGGATGTCTTTTACACATGTGACACTGGTTTTGTCTTCTACACCTGTTACACTGAATCCCAGTGTCTTCTACACCTGTGACACTGGGGTTGTCTTTTACACCTGTGACACTGGGGTTGTCTTTTACACCTGTGACACTGCATCCTTGCCACTAAGTTGTCTTCTGTGTTGCAAGGACTTGGCAGGTGATGATATGTTGAACTCTTCTTCGTTTGTTCTGTGATTTCCAACAACCACACACAATGACAGCAGCGAATCTTGTGTGGCACTGGTGAGGTCTGTTCCAGCAGTGATCAGAGACGTCGACCTGCATAGGAACGATTGTGTAGTTACCTAATCATGTGTGTACAAGAAAACATGACATGGTGCACTGCTCTACTACAACAGACATACCTAAATTTGGGAAGTGAAATTTGGAGGATCAGTTTGTAAATGCTTGATGTACACAGACACATACGCACACATATATGCGATATTGTACTTCAGTGATGATTGACAAGTACTTTTTTGGGGTAATAAAAATACTTTTAAATTAAGGTTTCAAAGAGTGGTCCACGCAAATAATAGTGATGTAAATTCACTATTCTTTATTGAATGTTAAAATTTCGTTGCTGAACAAGTTAACCTACAATTTAAAAATAAAATGTGAAAAATCAAATGCATTGTACTCATGATGAAATTACAATTCTTAACGACTATGACAAGGTCACTGGTGTACATGATTGAAAAAACAAATAATTCCAGAGCAGGGTCATTCCATCTGAAATCCACCAATTTTCAGAAAGGTCCCAGCTCAAGGGTCTCATATTTTGATGAAAAAAATTATAATTGTTTTTGTAAGGCCAGGAAAAAGTATTTGTCTAAAAGTATTTTTTTTAAAGTATTTTTTAAATAAATTTTACCAAAATATTTATTTCAAAACAAAATTATAAATAGTTTTAAAAACGTATTTGAAAAAAAAATGCATTTTTGTATTTTTTTCTTTGCAAAAGTACAAATAAAAATACTATATGACGAATCCCTGGACGTCAGCTACACATTGACATTGTCAGGTTGCATAAATGTTGTCAATTATGTCTTTGATGTAGTTTTGAGGTTACAATTATTGCAACAATGGTAACTCTTGGTACCAATGTGAGTGAGCTCTTCCGAGGTGCCATAATTAGAAAAACATTGAGAATTAGTGATGTAGGTATGATGAATGTTTCACTGGTACCAATGTGAGTGAGCTCTTCCGAGGTGACATAATTAGAAAAACATTGAGAATTAGTGATGTAGGTATGATGAATGTTTCACTGGTACCAATGTGAGCGAGCTCTTCCGAGATGACATAATTAGAAAAACATTGAGAATTAGTGATGTAGGTATGATGAATGTTTCACTGGTACCAATGTGAGTGAGCTCTTCCGAGGTGACATAATTAGAAAAACATTGAGAATTAGTGATGTAGGTATGATGAATGTTTCACTGGTACCAATGTGAGTGAGCTCTTCTGAGGTACCATAATTAGAAAAACATTGAGAATTAGTGATGTGGGTATGATGAATGTTTCGCTGGAAATTAGATTTTGTTTAAAGCTTGACAGCTTTGGAACGCCAGTATATTAACTATAAAAATTAAAAAGACTTTCCACAACAATCAAGAGGGTTGGCATCTTTGCTACAGCAAGATATTGACAACTCTATTCAAGATGTAAAAGTGATCAAATAATTTTGAAGAACCAAAGAAATTAGTCTTCCTGAGATTCAATGTGCCTATAACAAACTAACCACAGCAGCAGCAACGTCCATCGGTAGTGAACTGTAGTTAATAGGGGCACAGAGACATTGTCATGACGTAACTAATACAAAACATTTTGTTTACCTCTGGCAGTAGATAAGTGTACGTAAATTATACTACCTTCAAACGTAAACTCGACCGTCAAACTTTGTTTTCAGCTGCTGCTTACATGTGGCTGACAGTTGATTATCTTCTAGACTAAAACATACAGAAATTTAGCAATATATAATCATTACTGTGCATGTACATGTGTCGAAGTGTGAATACCTGTATGGATATACTTTATATACAAGGACAAGTACACATATTTAAGCCATTACAAGTGTGACTACATGTATAGGTATACCCTATTCACAAAGTACATGTATTTAAGCCCTTATAAGTGTGACAACATATATAGGTATACTCTATTCACAAAGTACATGTATTTAAGCCCTTACAAGTGTGACTACATGTATATGTATACCCTATTCACAAAGTACATGTATTTAAGCCCTTATAATTGTGACTACATGTATAGGTATACCCTATTCATAAGGTATATGTATTTAAGCCATTACAAGTGTGCACGCACTTGCAGGAAATTGTTCATGAAAAACGCATACATTACTTACTATAATGTCAAGTTCAGGTTCTGCATCAACAGCTTTTCCAGCACATCTTCCAACCTGTGAAAAGTGACAGCTTTTAGATGTGTTATCATTGCTGTGGATAAAGTAATGTATATAAATGATGTAAGTGAAATAGCATTGTTAATACACTGTGCAGTAACCAGACCAATCAATGCACTTTACACTTCACCCCTAGTACGTATGTGGTATGCACCCTATGAACGGGCTGCTCCCAGATATATGACACTTTATAAACTTTAATAGTAATAATAAATAATAATAATTAATAATAACAATAAATCTGTTCACCCAAATGCAAACACTTTTCCCATAAAAAGAATTATTAGCAAAATCCAATCAAATATTCCCATCAATGCCCATTGCTAGACAATCTTTTAAGCTGAGACAATGGGAGACAAACCCTGATCAATGGGGCATGGCAGTCTAGTTAAGACACTCCTTAACTAGACTGTCGTGCCCCAAATATGACATGATGCGACAAATCCAGAGACAAAAATCTTGCAATATTGTTTTTAAGTACAATATCTAAAAATCATTGTTTTAAAAATCACTATTTATATTGATATATCCACAAATGCTGAATATCTCATGAATACCAGGGGTGATTTTTTTACTCCAGCCTCAGTATTGTGATAGTTTTGTTGTAATTGTTGCATTGTTTTGATGATTATTAACATATTACAATAGAGGGAATATTGAAGAACAATAGACAAGTGGCTTCTGACTAAGTGGGAGAGAAGATTGCACCTGCAAGTAATAGGAAGACAGAGGAAGAGGGACATGGTGCAGAGAAATGGATAGAGAAGACTGCACCTGGAAGGAATGGGAAGGCTGAGTGGGCATGAAGACTGTACCTGGAAGGAATGGGGAAACTGGGTGGGAGAGAAGATTGCACCTGGAAGGAATGGGAAGGCTGAGTGGGAGAGAAGATTGTACTTGGAAGGAATGGGAAGGCTGAGTGGGAGAGAAGATTGTACTTGGAAGGAATGGGAAGACTGAGTAGACAGAAGATTGTACCTGGAAGGACTGGGAAGACTGAGTAGACAGAAGATTGTACCTGGAAGGAATGGGAAGGCTGAGTGGACAGAAAACAAACTGCACCTGGAAGGAATGGGAAGGCTGAGTTGGAGAGAAGATTGCACCTGGAAGAAATGGTAAGGCTGAATGGGAGAGAAGATTGCACATGGAAGGAATGGGAAGGCTAAATGGGAGAGAATATTGCACCTGGAAGGAATGGGAAGGCTGAGTGGGAGATAAGATTGCACCTGGAAGGAATGGGAAGGCTGAATGGGAGAGAATATTTCACCTGGAAGGAATGGGAAGGCTGAGTGGGAGAGAAGATTGTACTTGGAAGGAATGGGAAGGCTGAGTGGGAGAGAAGATTGAACTTGGAAGGAATGGGAAGACTGAGTAGACAGAAGATTGCACCTGGAAGGAATGGGAAGGCTGAGTTGGAGAGAAGATTGCACCTGGAAGAAATGGTAAGGCTGAATGGGAGAGAAGATTGCACATGGAAGGAATGGGAAGGCTAAATGGGAGAGAATATTGCACCTGGAAGGAATGGGAAGGCTGAGTGGGAGATAAGATTGCACCTGGAAGGAATGGGAAGGCTGAATGGGAGAGAATATTTCACCTGGAAGGAATGGGAAGGCTGAGTGGGAGAGAAGATTGCACCTGGAAGGGATGGAGGGACAACATTACCTGTTGATAGTAGTGTGTGAAATAGTTATGGAGCAGTGCGATGTGTGGGAGTCCCAGCAGGAGATACAATTGGTGCCAGCCACATAACGTCTGATGACAGTGAGTAGTTTATCAGATTAAATATTGTAAGAAATGTTAGACAATATTATGTTTTAGTATATATAGTATGACTCTGTGAGTGAACGTGAGTATGTATGCCCAAACAGAGAATGTCTCCTTTGTGTGGCTCCATGACGCACGTATGCACAAATGCATGCACGTATGCACAAATCATCTTGAATATATAAAAATGCAGAATAGTTCTAGTTATGCGTAAACATGCTAAGAATGTGTACAATTGGTCATGGAATGTGTTTCAGATAAAAGATGACGCACAGACTACAATGACAAATTAGTATATTGTTCTTATGAAATTTTAACATAAATACTACGTTAGACTGTTTGATGTTAAATGGAGGTAAACAGAAGGGAGGTATTTACTCAATACATTGGATGTCTTGAAAAATGTGTACGGTGACTGTAATTTACATACAAGGCTGAACATTGTCCAATACTTAACAGCAAGTTAGCGAATTACTGATTCTCTTGATCGGGCCCGCCACGGCGAAATTATATACATTTTAGTCATGGCTTTCCGATGTTTTGATAAAAAAAATTACACAAGCTATTAGACCAGCAAGTCAGGTAAGTCAAATCTATTGACTGTGTGGACCTATGTCGACAATGGTGATTACATCTGTAGTGAAACAGACCCACCACACTAATATTTAATGACAATATCACGGTATCTGTATAAGTATTGTATTTAGTAAATCTACTTGGCAGGGGAATAAACATAAGTTTACACTTTAATTCTCTCCATTTCTGACACACGATTAGGTATGACTAATATATGTTTGTATGCTGTTGTACACATATTAATTATGTTTTAGCTAATTACATAATGCCACAGCATACAGTAAACTAAGCAAGTTTGACAACTGAGGACTAACAATAATATGGACAAATCAATCGCAATACCAGCCTTTGGCATGAAAACTAGCATATTGGTTATGCTATGTTAAAATTCATTAGTGCTATTTAATTAATAAATAGTTAATATATTATTAGTTGATGATTATCATAAACAATATAAAAAGGACAAAATTCTGCTTGTTAGAAAACGTTGGAAATAAATAAATGACCAAGGTCATGGTGTATTCATTAACAATTTGTATGACATTGAACACATTTGTGGGTAGTTTACTTAATGCTGCAACAATTTCAATGAAGTAATATTTTATTTGCATTGTCGACTGATATCTGTAGTTTCAATTTATTTAATGCTGACATTATTACTTCTTATTTCAATAAATTATTGTCAGTGAGTAAAACACAGTACCGCCATCTATCATGTAACAGTCATTACAATTCCGTAGAAAATAGGCACCAGCATAAAGACTGTCTTGAAGTGAAGCAAACACAACTGATGAAGTAAATTATTTATGTCTAGAATTATGTCAAACACCATCAGTTGTTTTAGAATCTAAATGTGCCTGAATTCAACATTTTGATGATCCAGGCTACAAATTTAACAAAATGGGAGTTTTGTACTTTAATATCTTGTGCGATGTTTGATAAATGTGGATAATCTACTTACTTCAAGTGCCGGAAATATTTCCTTACACGACCAACAGCTTGACCGGCCTGTAAACCACTGACGTCATTTCCAGACAACCTGTACAGTTACATTTATTAATACAACATCATACGTAATATTAATTAATGCATAATTCACAAGAATACAAATAAAACATCACAAATTCTACAATCTTTACATAGTAGTAAGTATGGCTTACAAAGTAGAAATTACCATAACAAAACATTTAACAAACATTTAATATATTATTAGTTGATGATTATCATAAACAATATAAAAAGGACAAAATTCTGCTTGTTAGAAAGCGGTGGAAATAAATAAATGACCAAGGTCATGGTGTATTCATTAACAATTTGTATGACATTGAACACATTTGTGAATAGTTTACTTAATCCTGGAACAATTCCAAAGAAGTAATATTTTACTTGCATTGTCGACTAGTCTCTGCAACGTGCAGTTTTAATTTATTTAATGGTGACATTATTACTTCTTATTTCAATAAATTATTGTTTGTAAAGAAATATGTTGCAACACGTACTGGGCCATTTTTGGAGCGTCTCAGTGAGTAAAACACAGTACCGCCATCTATCATGTAACAGAGGCATTACAATTCCATAGGAAATAGCCACCAGCATAAAGACTGTCTTGAAGTGAAGCAAACACAACTGATGAAGTAAATTATTTATGTCTAGAACTATGTCAAACACCATCAGTTGTTTTAGAATCTAAATGTGCCTGAATTCAACATTTTGATGATCCAGGCTACAAATTTAACAAAATGGGAGTTTTTTACTTTAATATCTTGTGCGATGTTTGAGAAATGTGGATAATCTACTTACTTCAAGTGCCGGTTACATTTCCTTGCAAGACCAACAGCTTGACCGGCCTGTAAGCCACTGACGTCATTTCCAGACAACCTGTACAGTTACATTTATTAATACATCATACGTAATATTGATTAATGCATAATTCACAAGAATATAAATCAAACATCACAAATTCTACAATCTTTACATAGCAGTAAGTATGGCTTACAAAGTAGAAATTACCATAACAAAACAAACAAACGATTATAGTACTAAACCATGTTGAAGACATACACAAATAGAGGTCATGAAACTAATTTGTATATGAAACTCACACAAGGATCTCCAGTTTTGGGCAGTTGAAAAGGACTCTGACCACACCGAACATTCCTGGAGCCTTGATTTTACAGTCCATCAGACTAAAACACGAAGAAGCACTGCTGAATGGTTCTTAAAAAAACAACATTAAACATACAACAGCTAATTTGTGACAATGTTATACTACACAGTACGGTTGTGCAACCATTATACCTACCAACAGCTTAAAAAGATTTAACACGATTACCATCCAAAACTGCACGTCCCAGATGGCAAGTGGACAAGGAAGCCATTGGCTTATCGAAAGTCCAATAAATGTATCATCTATGTATAACCTGCCATTATACCTGTCAATTTTATTTTGAACATATTCACACTACTAGCAATCATTTGATGGTTTGTTCCGTTCATTTATCACCCTCTGTGAGAATGAGTACTTTCTCATGTACAACCTACACTGTTCCTTAAAACAAATGCTGATTTGTGTCCTCTGTTTCTACTGCCTTCTTTAAGTTTGAAGAACATATTCCTATCAACATCCTCATAACTATTCACTACTGCAAACACTTCTATTTGGTCTCCTCTTAGTCTCCTGGTCTTTAGTGTTGTCAAACCACATTCTAATAAGTGGCTTTCATAACAAT
Source organism: Lamellibrachia columna (assembly GCA_963662155.1). Classification (NCBI taxonomy): domain Eukaryota; kingdom Metazoa; phylum Annelida; class Polychaeta; order Sabellida; family Siboglinidae; genus Lamellibrachia; species Lamellibrachia columna. The sequence goes on from OY759275.1 coordinate 10,089,303, forward strand.
GGGCTCTCAATTCTGTAAGAATTTTTTTTGCTCTCTGTTGTATTCTTTTAAGTTTATAAACATCCTTCTTATGATATGCTTGTATACAATATTCCAAATGCAACCTATCTATCACTTTGTACAGGGGTGCAATTACCTGTTTCTCCCCATATGTGATAGTTATCCTAGTTATCCCTAAAATGTGATTACTTTTTGAAGCAGCAAATCCCACACTGTCTTGACACTTTCATGTCAGCACTAAATGTTACCCCCAAGCCCTTTTCTTCCATTGTATATTGTTCGTCCATGTTTCCATGTCTTTAACAAGATTGTCATCTCGAACAACAAGTTCCAGATGGCAAGTGGACAAGGAAGCCATTGGCTTATCAAGAGTCCAACAATTTTCTCATCTATGTGTAGCCCGCCCTTATCAGATGTCAATTCTATTTTTAAACATATTCACACTACTAGCATTAACACAATCATTTGGCAGTTTGTTCCATTCATTTATCACCCTCTGTGAGAAAGAGTACTTTCTCATGTCCAACCTACACTGCTCCTTAACTAATGCTGCTTTGTGTCCTCTGGTTCTACTGCCTTCTTTAAGTTTGAAGAACATATTCCTAGCAACATCCTCATAACCGTTCACTATTTTAAACACTTCTATTTGGTCTCCTCTTAGTCTCCTGGTCTCTAGTGTTGTCAAACCACATTGTAATAAGCGACTTTCGTAACTAAGGTCTCTTAATTCTGGAATCATCTTAGTTGCTCTTCGTTGTATTCTTTCTAGCTTATCTATGTCTTTTTTACGATATGGCCTCCATGCTTGAATACAATATTCCAAATGTGGTCTAACTATTGCTTTGTACAGGGGTACAATTAGATGTTTCTCCTTATACGTGATAGTTCTCCTAATTAGCCCTAGAATTTGATTTCCTTTCGAAGCAGCAATCCCACATTGCTCTGAAACTTTCATGTCAGCATTAAATGTTACTCCTAAATCCTTTTCTTGTGTGGTTCTACCTAGTACAGCATCCCCCATTTTATATTCCTCGTCCATATTTCCATGTCCTATGTGTATACATTTACACTTCTCAAAATTGAATAACATTTGCCATTTTTCTGACCATTTAACTATTTTTTCTAGATCATCCTGTAAACTTTGTTTATCTGTATCATTAGTAACCTTTCTGAATACTTTTGTGTCATCTGCAAATTTGAGTACTTTGCTAGATATGTCATCCTCCAAATCATTTATATATATTAAAAACAGTATAGGGCCTAACACTGATCCCTGTGGTACCCCACTCAAAACAGATTTCCAGTTTGAAATCTTACCATCTACTATTACTCTCTGTCTTCTGTGTGTAAGCCACTTTTCTATCCAGTTGATTACATCATTGCCTATACCATGGGCTTTTAGTTTAAGTAACAATCTTTGATGTGGCACTTTATCGAAAGCTTTCTGAAAATCTAAGTAGACAACATCCACTGGTGACCCGTGATCTACCCACTTTGTAATTTCTTCTAAAAAACATAAGAAATTGGTTAGACATGACCTTGCTTTTAGGAATCCATGTTGAGATGTATTTATTAATTTATGTTTTATGAGGAATTCCACCATGTGGTCTCTAATTAATGTTTCGAGTAATTTACATACAACTGATGTTAAACTCACTGGTCTGTAATTTTCTGGCTTCTTCCTCGATCCCTTCTTAAACAGCGGCGTAATGTTTGCTTCTTTCCATTCTGAAGGAACTATTCCTTCTTCTAGTGACAAGTTAAATAAGTTTGCAAGCGGTGTACTAATTTGATCAACAATTTCCTTTAGCAGTTTTGGTGGTATCCCATCAACTCCAGGTGATTTATTATCTTTCATCTTCTTAATTTTCTTTGCTATCATTTCAGGAGTTACAAATAACTGCCCTAAATGTTCTGATTTGTTGCCCTCAAATTTAGTCAATGGAACTGGAAGTAAGCTGATATCTTCTGTGGTAAAAACTGAGCTGAAATACTCATTCAGGACCTCTGCCATTTGGAACCCATCTGAAATTATGTTTTCACTGTTGTTTTCCAGTGGTCCGACCTTATCTCAAACTTTCTGTTTACTCCTTACATAAGCATAGAAACTCTTGCTGTCATTTTTTATATTACCTGCCAATTTTTGTTCAAAGGTTCTTTTAGATTTTCTAATTTCAGTTGTAGCTAGGTTAAGTGCCTCTTTGTAGTTTGTGTAGTCTTCTACATTTCCAGTGTGTTTATAGACCTTCCACAGCATTTGTTTGTGAGCAATTTTTCTAATAGCTTATTTTGACAGGTGTTTATTCCTGGATCTTTTCCCTTGTTTTCTTAATGGTATAAATTTCTAAATAATGCCCTCAATCTCATATTTTAAACAAGTCCAGCATTCTGTTGCTGTCTTGTTCTTCAGCAAGTTATTCCAATCTATATTTGCTAGATATGTTCTCATCACTTTATATTTGCCTTTGTTGAAGTTCCTCCTCCATTGTTTTTTATATGTATTCCCTGTTTTTACTTTTATATTAAAATGGATTTGGTTATGGTCACTTGAACCCAAAGGTTCGTGTACTTTAACATTGTCAACTAATTCATTTTGAGAAGACAAAATTAAATCTAACACATTCCCACCTCTGGTTGGTTCCAAGACATGTTGAGTAAGGAAACAATCCTGTGTTAGAAGTAGAAACTGATGGTCGTCACCTCCAGCACTCTCTAATGATTCCCATTGTATATGGCCATGGTTAAAATCACCCATTATAACACATTCTCCCTTGCTCACCTCCCTTATCGCCTTTTGTAATTTTACATCTTCCTCTTGTCCTATGTTAGGACTACGATAAACTACTCCTATTGTTAATGTTGAGTTCCTGGTAACTATGTTACACCAAATTGCTTCCACACTATCTGCTTCACTTTTCAATGTAATTTCATATGCTTGGATAGATTCTTTAATATACAAAATTACTCCACCTCCCCTTCTTTCTCGTCTATCCTTCCTAAACATTACATAGCCTGTTAGTGCTAACTCAGCATCTACTATATCTTCATTTGCCCATGATTCTGTGATGCCTATTACATGAGGATCAATATCTGCTACCATAATGTCTAACTCACTTTTTTATTTACTATGCTCCTGGCATTTAAGCATACACATTTAAGTTCATTGTCTGAAATTATTGGTGAACATTTCTTTGGATGTGTATTTGTAGTAGTACTCCTTTGAGTTTTCTCTGTCAGTTCCCCCTGCGCATCTAGTTTAAATAATCTATAGTACCTGTGCCCTCGTCGACAACTCTGACAAACTCACACGCAAGAACTGCAGCGCCCTTCCCTGTCAGATGAAGTCCATCTCTCATGAAAAAGTCACCTCTTCCCACAAAGTTTAACCACATGTCTACGAAGCCTACTCCCTCCTCCATACATACCTTCTGTACCTGTGTGTTGATCGACATCCTTCTACAGTTCCTATATTCCTCACCCCTGCCTCCCATTATTGGTAATATCCCCGACAATACGATCTGCCCAACTCGTGCCTCTTTAAGTGTATTACGTGTATGCATTTACACTTTCCCAAAATGAATGACATTTGCCATTTTTCAGATCATTTAACCAATTTAATAATAATAATAATCTTTTAATTCAGAAAAAAATCCATAGATATACATAAAATACATTTAGAGAAATGTATGTACACTGTATACACATATATATATATATATATATACATAGACACACACATATATATATATATATTATAATTATATATATATATATATATACAGTTGTGTGTATATATATATATATATATATATATATATATATATATATACATATATATATATATATATATATATATATATATATATATATATATATATATATATATATATATATATATAAGGTTATTGTTTCAGACACTCAGCAGTTTGTTTATATAAAATAAATATATAAAAAACAGTATATTTAAAGATTATATACAAGGATGCAATCCAGTGAATTCTCAAATTAGATGTACAATAGGTGTCGCAAATTGCAATGGCCTGAACAATTGGATTAAATGACTTGTCAATCCTAGTCATTAAACTATAAATAGCATTTCTGGTGATGCATTTACAAGAGTTGACATTGGCCGCAGCAAACATGTGGCTGGCATTGCATCTCATAGGCAGCCTATTTAAAATTCTGTATGAGTTGTTACATGCCACTATAAAATGCTGGAAAACTGCTTTTCTATAATTCACCCATAAGGCGCACATATAAACATTACTGAAGTAGGCTGTGAATAACTTGTTCTTTACAGCAGAAGAGCAATAGTGAAATTTTTGACGCAGCATGTTGCTCTTAGCATAAATGAGTCTAACTTTGGCTTGAATGTCAGCCTCATCAGATAAATCGTTACAAATAACATGTCCAAGATATTTACACGAAGTGGCAAAGTTTAACTCTAGCAAAATTTGTGTTTCTAGAATCAAAGTAGATGATCAGAGATCTGGAGACATTAAACTGAACACCGTATTCACAACCGTATATGTAGCAACAATCAAGTAACGTTTGCAGTCCCTTACAGGAAGGGACGAACAAAAGTAAATAATCTGCATACATCAGACTACAACCAAGAGGTTTCGTGTGCAGGTGTACACTCAAGTCATTCATATAAACGTTAAATAGTAATGGGGATAATTTCCCTCTTTGCTTAACACCATTACCCACAGGGAAGAATTCCGAGTAAGTAGATCCCCAAGTTATTGTACTCATTCCAGATCACTTTTAAAAGGTATTTAGGTACATCACGTTGTGTTAGTTTTGTTTTAAGCTTCTGCGGATTGACTCGGTCAAATGCTTTTGAAGCATCCAGAAACGCGACATGCACAGCCGACCCGTGCTTAGTGTAAAACCTTAGTAGTTCCTTAAATGCGAACACACACAACTCCGTCCCATGCTTGGACTAAAACCCAAACTGATGTGGTGTAGTTTGCAAGTAAACATCCATACAATTGAGTAATACAGCTTCTATAATCTTGGAACCTATATTAGAGAGGCATATAGGCCTGTAATTGCCTTTGTCGTTTACACGCCTATTCTTGTCTTTAATAACCGGTACAATGACAGACTCAGTGATTACTTTCGGTATATACCCATGCACTAGGATAGAGGACACAAGGGCAGAGAGCAGTACCAAGAGTTGGGAGTCCACATACTTCATGTGTTCTGCTGTAAGACCATCCAGTCCTGGTGACTTATTGCAAGACAAGTCATTAATAATACTCGTCATCTCGCCAGCGTCTACAGTCATATCAGTGTTGAAATCAATGCTATCCTAACATAAATCAATGTAAGCTTTATCACAACGACTGTCTTGTACACTATTAAAAATATTTTCATAGTGGTGCTTCCACATTGTTCCTATGTTGTCATCGCCATGTACACTGTCGACGGTAGTAGGAATTTAAGTTTTGCTGTTTACATGATGCTTAACATCTTTCCAGAATTTCAGGGATCTTTTTGACACATCTTTTCATCAAAACTATCAGCAATAATAGTTTCTTTGTCTTTCTTACATTTTCTGATAGCATGTTTAAATTTGGTTCTGGACATTTCATGGCATTAAAAACATCCCCTTGTCTTGGTTTGCCAATCGCTCTCCATATTAAACAGGCATCCTGAGCTGCACTGTGAAGTTCCTTCACTTTGTCATTCCAGCCTGGTACTACAGTGTGTTTAAAATCACATTTACAGTTAGTGATCAATGATTGGCTAGACATCTTCAACGTACCCATAATGGCATCATAAAAATCATTGATAACGTCATGATAGCTACAATTGTGACAATTGGGGTCACTGCACTTCACACCGGGTGGAATATACACTTTACTAAGTTCTGTTTTTGTGCATTCTCTATATACGTCAATATCGGACGGATGTAATGTTGGTGCTGAATGACACCGGATGATGGTCCGATTTAATACAACCATAAAGCACAGATATGTTAGTTATGCAGTCATTAGCATCAGAGGTGCACATAACATGATCTAACCACGAGGTTGTTCCCCAAGCAGAGTTGACATACGTGTATGTGTCTATCAGAAGATTATCCTTATCATGTATAGAGAAGGAATATTCATTGCAGAAATCGAGAAATATATTCCCAAACACTAATTTCTTAGAAATATCAGCATTAAACTCACCAATAATTGTTCCACATGTGCTATTAATAGTATCAACATTATATCGCAATTTTAGCCATATAATTATTAAACCTGTCCCGGTTTTCCTCAGATTTGTAGGGCAAGTATACATTTAGTAAATAATACTCAAGTATGGTAATCTATTGATCAAGAGAGCATTTCCATAAGAAACCTAACCCACCATATGGCCTACCAGATATAATACCGTCAGAGGAGTCAACTGGTAAAACACCGTAACCAACGTAATCATCATGAGAATTGTTTAGAATGTGACACTCCTGTTTCATTAGCATAAGCTCATGAAGGCACAAAACATCGCACTCATTTACCAAATTACTTAAAAAAGGCATAAAACCTTTAAAGTAATTACAATTACAAATTAGTCCTTGGGATTAAAGAACTTCTTCAGATAGACCCCAGCTGGCCAGTTTTCAGGGTTAAAGAACTTAGACGCATTTTTGCACACTACGTCAATCTTGAATGACGCATAATTGTCATGTTTCGTTTTCAGCTTTTCACACTTAGCATCTAGGTTATGCACTGACTTGATATATATATATATAGAGACAGCTCATCGATGGACTCAGTTGGATCAAGTCTCGATGTGAATACAGACAGAGACCGTCCACCACACTTTCAGTTTCAGTTGGATCAAGTCTCGATATGAATACAGACAGAGACCGTCCACCACACTTTTAGTTTCAGTTGGATCAAGTCTCGATATAAATACAGACAGAGACCGTCCACCACACTTTCAGTTTCAGTTTCAGTTGGATCAAGTCTAGATATGAATACAGACAGAGACCGTCCACCACACTTTCAGTTCATTGTTGCTGTTACTGCCATTCCGTGTCCCGATTACCGATTGGACCACCTTCTTGCGATAATTTTTGCACGATACCAGGTGGAAACCATCATCGTTTGTCTGCTGTGCTCGTTGCCTGCGCTTGTCGGGTCGGTTCGGTGAGTCGACGACACGGCTCAAGTTGATGTTCGGAACTCGAATGCTCGTCTTGTTTCTTGACGTAGCTTCATGAGTATCATTCGTGATTATGACAGGAGGCTCAACTGTAATTCAGTGCTGCTATACGGAGTTGGTCTCAACGGAGGCAGTTTGATGTGCAGTGGCTGAAGATCATCCAGTAAACTTTGTTATCTGTATCATTTTTAACCTTTCTGATTACTTTTTTATCATCTTCAAATGTCAGTACTTTGATAGATGTCATCTTCCAAATCATTTAGATATAAATTTTAACAATAGTATAAGCACTAATACTTATCCCTGTGGTACCCCACTCAAAACAGATTTCCAGATTGAAGTTTCATGAGGAGGAGGATGTCAAGCACTTCTGTGGCATGCTTGATGGTCTGGCCTTTCTACCACTTGATGAATTAAACTGTATGTTAAAATATTTGTTTTTATATTTGTTTTTTAATTTAAAAAATATATTCTTCATGTGAGGGGATTATGTCCTGAGGGGGTTTTGTCTTGAGGGGATTATGTCCTGAGGGGATTATGTCCGAGGGGATTATGTCCGTTTACCTAATAGTACATGTAAGCAATCTCCTGTGAAGCATGAACTCTGCAGGCTTGGAACTGTGTGACTCAGTGTATGACTATAGACATGTTCATGTAGTGGGACTCATTTATTAAATAAATTAATAATGTGTTTGTATACATTGTATTGTTTTTTCTCCAAATATAACAAAACATTAATATAAAACCAAAATATTTGAAATTATTTTAAATGCATTTGCAAATGTGTAACCAAAACATTTGCATTTGAATGCGTTCCTCGAAAATTGTATTTGCATCAAGTACTCATTCTCATAGAGGATAATAAAATAATTGAACAAATTGTGTAACTGCTAGCAGTGTGAATGTATTAAAAAATAAGGTTGACACATATCTCAGGAGGGTGGGTTACAAAGAGATGAAAATTCCTGGACTCATGATAAGCCAATGGCTTTCTTGCTCACTTGAGATCTTTGCCTTTGTCTTGGATGGCAATCTTGTTAAATCATATTGGTAGGTTGACCCGGATCACATCACCATGGCACAGTATTTTGACCCAGGTCAATATAATATGCCATTGGGGATATGACCCCCACGCAAACATTCATTTCAAAGTGTACATATAAAAAAAAAATAGAAAAGTCTTTTTTTAACCAGGAGGAGGAGTTTTTTTAGAGTTTAATCAAATGTCTGTAGTAGAATATCTTCGTTATGACAATTATGTACTGTATGTTTGTGCATTTATTTCAAAGTGCAGTGCCAGGTATGTGTATGAGTTAGTAGAATATAAATGAAAGAAATAAAAATAATGAAGTCAGTATACTATGCCATTTGGACATGACCTGGGTCAATATTGTTTCAAAGATCAAATAAAAAGTCATAAAAAACAAGTTTATCGTTTATCTATATTGGTAGGTTGAGTCTCTGAAGCTTGACAAGGGTGAAAATACATAGGAATATTAAAAAGGCTAACCTTCATTTCAAAGATGCTATATGTGTCATATATATATATATATATATATATATATATATATATATATATATATATATATATATATATATATATATAAGTGACTTTGTAGTTTATTAATGAAAGAAATAAAAAATCATGATAACAAGTTTTTAATTTAAATATATTGGTAGGTTTTGTATTCATGGCATAATGCTGGTCACTACACTATGCCATGAGAATATAACCATAGCCAAGCTGACCTTCATTTCAAAGATGCATTAACCAGGCTTTGTGTCAGGAAAACCAGTCAGCAGTTCATTGTGGAAAGCTCTGACACAGTGGTATTGTGTAGCGCGTTCAATGTGTTAACACCACAGTCGACAAGGTGAGACATTGCAATGACAATTGTGTCAATCTGAACAATATGATACTTACACAGGCGCGCCACACACGCGCCCTAGGGAGCAACATGCAACATGACGTTCACGTTAGCAGAAATGGGGCTAATCACAACAACCTCATCAACGTACAATCGAACAAGTGGGATCTACCAACCATCAACAATACTAACATTCGGGGTGCCTTGGCAAGCAAAATCGATGAAATCAAAGTAATTAAAGATAACTACGGAGTGGACGTCCTAGCAGTCACTGAGACAAGGTGTACCAGCAGAATACCAGACGGCTCGCTCTCGTTACCCGGTTTCAACCTCTACAGGAGGGACAGGCAAGATGGCCGTCAACATGGGGGATGGTTTGCTATGTACGAGATACAATCCCGACTAAGCAATGGACAGAACTAAACCAACCAGAACTTGAAACTATGTGGATGATGATACGTCCACCATAGATGCCTCGCAACCACCCACAGATAACAATCTGCACAGTGTACCACCTCCCGGGGCAGACGATTGGACATTGCTAAACCACATTGACCAATCTGTTGACTATGTATGCCGTCACCATCCATATACTGGCGTCATCATAATGGGTGACCTTAACAAGTTGAGAGATTCTCACTTGAAAAGAAATCAGAACCTAAAACAAATTGTTGACATACCAACACGAGGAACTGCGACACTGGACAAAATCTATACCAACCTAATGGATTTATACCACCGTCCAGTAGTCATAGCACCGATTGGCCTATCGGATCACATGGTGGTAATATGCACTCCATCAACGTCCACGAAATATACAGAACCAGTCGTTTCAAAGACGTCTTCGCGCAGTTGCAGGCCTGATAATCGAGCCCGTTTTGCAGCGGCGCTCAACCTCATCTCGTGGAAAACCTTATTCCACCTACCAAGCTGGGAACAACAACTGCAGTTTTTCAATTCTACAATCAGAACTTTACTCGACACGCATCTCCCTGAACGAAAAATCAGAAGATGTTCCAGCGACAGACCTTGGTTAGATGACAATTTCCGCTATCTAATACGTCACCGCCAGATCGCGCTTCTTTCTGAGAACCAACCATTGTACAGGCATTACAGAAATACAGTTAATCGTGCCAGAAAGTCCTTGCAACGAAAGTATTACCAAAGAAAAATCAAATCACTTGAGAACAAACATCCGAAACGATGGTGGAATAGCGTGAAGGAACTTGTAGGGGGTAAAGGTCAACTGTGACAATCTACAAGGTCTTGCTAGCACACACTGTTCAGGAAACTTCAATATTCTAGCAAACGAAATAAGTGACTTCTTTGAGTCTGTGTCCAAAGACTTCCCACCACTCTTACCCGTTGATGAGTTCTTACCTCCGGGAGCCGACACGACGGTCCCAGATGCCTACATCATCAAAGTCGATGAAGTAGCCATATCACTATCACGAATTAAAACACACAAAGCAACCGGCCCGGACGAGATACCCAACTGGATCTTACATGACTACGCTGCCATCCTCGCTACTCCCGTCTGCGCGATATTCAACAGCAGCTTACGGGAAGGAACCACGCCTGCCCTGTGGAAATGCGCTGTAGTTCGACCAGTGCCTAAAATTCGACCACCAGCGCTAATTGAGAAAGACCTGTGCCCAATATCTCTCACGCCAGTTTTATTGAAGTGCTTGGAGAAATTCATGTGCACGTGGATAATGGACATTACCATGGACCAGATTGATCCTCAGCAATATGGATCAATCAAAGGAACATCAACCGTACACGCACTGGTCGAGCTTGTACACAAGTGGAAATACGCGGTCGAGACCCCTGGAACCATAGTACGAATACTTCTCGTCGATTTCAGCAAAGCGTTCGACCGAGTCGACCATCACATTTTAATGACGAAATGTGCATCACTCGGACTTCCAACTTTTATCACCAAATGGCTGACATCCTTCCTGTGTCAACGCAAACAGAGGGTAAAGATCGGGAGTGTGAAATCGGAGTACACCACTGTCAATGCAGGTGTCCCACAAGGCACAATATTTGGAACAATCGGCTTCCTACACCATATTAATGATCTGCAAACAGTATGCGAACATATAAAATATGTCGACGATTGCACAATATGGGAAGCTACTTCATCCTCCGGAATGGACAGCTCACTCCAAGTAGCAGCAGACGAAGTCGGGCAATGAACAGCGAGTAACAAAATGGCGCTGTACTACGACAAGACGAAAGAACTGCGGATATGTTTCAAGAAATCAACTCCGGACATCGCACTGCTAACCATCGATGGTAGACCAATCCAACAAGTTAACAGCACTCGTCTACTAGGTGTGACTCTATATGAAGATCTGAAGTGGCAATCACACATAGACGAAATCACTACAAAAGCATCACAACGTCTATATTTCATCATCCTTCTCGGTGCCAAGATTAATCACCACTGTATCAATACAACAAAAAGATTTTTTTTCAAACTTAACTTTGTTATTAAAACAATATATATTCTACTTTATGATTAATAATATATCTATGGCTATTTGGCACATTCCGATTATGACATGACATGTGCCGCTGCCTGTACTGAAAAGCTTGGCACAATAATCGGCGGTATTACACTCCTACCTTCTAGTTAATATCAAGTAGATGAACCACTTACTATAACTGCTGAAGAGACGCCATTGAAGATATGCTGGTGCTGAGAGATAGAGCAGCCTCATGGTCACTCAGCTTGTTTCCATCGAGGCTGTAAAATTATTGTGTTATTAATTAATACATCACAAACAGTTTTACAGCATGTTTATCTTGCAAAACATAATTGCAATGAAAACACCATCAATACTACAATAAAGGACTTGGACACCAAAATCCCATGTCATACACAAAAGGCATATGATACGATATGACATGTGATCGTGTACATTCCACAACATTTAGTACAAGTTGGAGTAAAAAAAATGTCACATGCTATTTACATTCACACATGCACATTTAGGCACACACACAATCCTATACAGGGATACACAACACACACTCCAGTTGACGTATTAAAATTAAATCAATGATTGTAGGAATTATGAAAAACAGTTGCACTGTGATGATAATGTGAATACCACTGTTTACAACATATCTCAATATATGCAACTTAAACTTACTCGAGAATTTCCATTTTCGGGCACTGGTTTAGGGCACATGCCACTGAGGCCATGGCTTCATCTCCAATTCCACATGAATCCAGGCTACAAAGGCACATTGTATAAACATTGGTATATGTTTCATAACGACAAATTGTTAAATTCAATACATAAATGGATGTATGTGCACCAATGTTGTTCTGTTTGCAGCTCAGGTAGAAAAGGGTTCCAGAGCGAGAATTGCACAAGATAAAGTTGGTCGGCCAAACCGTTAAATGTAGACCATAGGAACAGTGATAAGAGACTAGTCAACGTAACGAAGACTGCGGCGGGGAACGCAAGCAGATGTACGGTCGGCAAAGTAGCGAGGAGTGTGAGCGTGCACGGCACCGTGCATTAAGGCCAACAGCTTAAACTGAATTCGCCATCTGACAGGTAACCAATGCAGGTCTCATAGTACCGCCGTCATGCGATGTCGGTCACATTGGTGTAAGCAGAGCACAACATGCGCAGGTATTCTCTAGACTATCTTGAGTCAATCTAGCAGGGTGCCGGCTATGGCGTGCAGGGCCCACTAGCGAAGTCGAGTCGTCACAAGACAAACATTCTATATATACTATTCCCAGGCTGATTGTTTCTGAACCTCCCTTTTTAAAATTCGCGAGGAAGGGCCTGTAATGCAATGACAACTGTACAAAAACGGGATATCAGGGAAAAACGCATTTGATGTTGATGTATGATGCAACAGGCAATGCAATGTGGATTTCAATTGCCAACTACTTCACACTTGTGGCCATATGGGGCGTCCTACCGATTGATAGCGGACTGCTCAATAATGCAGCATTCCGTATCATCTGGAAACAATCGAAGGCGCAGGGGCGGGCCAAGAAAAGACTGAGAAGAGCGCTTCAGGCAGTGCGCCTGATGAACCAGCGTGTGAGGCCGGAACCCTGATGCACCAAATCTGGAGGTACTCGTGGCCACCATGCTGGCGAAGATGGAATAAAAGTTTGAGGCGTTTCATCGAGAGCAGTTGATTCCCGTTCCCCCTGTCACTGGCCCGTCTTCCCATCCAGATGAACAGCAGCCTGCCGCTGACGTTCCACCTGCACCAGGCAAACAGGTGCGGCAGTGAGAAGGGAAGCGTAAACGTCACTCGCCATCGCCTGAATGGGCGTTGAATTCCTCCGACTCTGAGTTCACTGGCAGCGACTCCCCTACTGAGCAGTTTGACAGATGCACCCACAAGAAGTGAAGAGCTTGAGACCATTAACATCAGGTACCACCACTTTCGACATGGGTTGGGCACAACTGGGGGATGAAATCGCATATAGGTGCACAAAATGTATATGTACAAATGAATACTTTGACCCCAGGAGGACCTGACCTCTCCCACCACTGAGAGGAAGTGGACAGTCGTCCTTGTAGATCGGATAGGGGAATGGCTCCACCTCTGACTTTTGCAGCCACAAGGACCAAAAAAGTACCCTGAAGAAGGCAGTCAGTTTAAATCTACGTGACTACATCCTGACGATGCACGGAGGGTTGGGCATGTTTGGTTAGAGTACGTCTACTGTTTCCTTGTCAGGATGGAGAGGATCGATGCACCTTGGTATGTATTGAACTACCCTGTCTAGACCAGCGATAAAGCGAAATATAAAGCTAAAGCAGTGAACACATCTGTGTTATCCCAGCCCTTTCGTGACTATACTTCCAGAAGCACTCGTCCCCGCTGCTCCCGCTCCTGCTTTTCCTCTAACAATGATGATGATAACAAAGCAGATGTACAAAGAGGGACTACCAATACATGCGTGGGTGTTCCTTCTGCAAAAAGGAAGGCCACATTCAGCGGGTGTACAACTCCAAGCTTGCTCACAGCAAGACACACTGCACAGCCACTCCTAAAATAAGTTGAATTTTCCACACGAGTCAGCGACGATGCACTGATTCGGTCTTCAACAACTATGACATCATCATCTTTACATCAGATCCCTTCCCAAACATGGTGTACTCCCCATTAGGCTTAGTCCCAAGAAAGAGAAAGGCGAATTTCTACTCATGCATGACCTTATTTTTCCCAAAGCCAATTCAGTTAAGTCACAAATACTTCCAGAATTCCCCTCTACTACATCATCTGATGTGTTGTGTCTTACAACAGATGCAAGCGGAGCTGTCATGGGTGACTCATGGTTGCAGGGTAATTTCTCCCCCTTCCTGGGACTCCACACACATTTCAATCAACGAGACCCTACCAAACGTATTTGCCGTCATTCACTGGGGGCCAGTATGGATTAATCTAGGTTTCTTTTTCAGACAATACACCAGTTGTGGCTGTGATCAGCAGACAAACTACAAGGAACAACAGCTGATGTGTTTGGTCGCAAACAGGTTGTTGCATGTCTCTTATAATATCTATTTCCGTGCGAAGCACATTCCGTGTAAGATCAACGTTATTGCGGAACTTTTCTCGCGGTTGCAGGTGAACATGCATGTGTTGACCAGCCCAGCCTAAAGGAACACCCAGCACTGATTCCCACTCACTAGCTACCCTGGAACATAGTGCACTGAATACCATGGATGTTGCCTTTGCTCGAGTAGTGGCAGATGCTATGAGAGCAACTGGACAAGGTAAAATTAGTGCAGCGGCACTACCTGCCTGCCTCCCCAAACACAGCTTTTGTGCAGCACCTCAAGAATGAAGGGAAGGCACCGAGCACTATGAAGACCTTCATATCCACAATCTCTGAAAGGCATAATGCATTTTGTTACTCATACCCTACAGTTGATTGCTTGGTTCTCAGACTGATCAGCGCTAGCCTCTTTGATAACGTTATCTGTCTAAATGTCAAACTCGGGGGGGGGGGGATAATGGGTGGATTTATATTTCTCGATCTAAGGCACAGAACTATAGTAAATTGTTTTATCTGGTAGTAGAAGCCAGCTTCTGTCTCGTGAGACAGTGCTTGTTTTAGCTGCTTCATGCTGGTAAATTGCAAGCTTGATGCCTCGTAAGCTTGATCTCCTGTTTAGCCCGGTACGCTGAGATGTCAATATCAGAACTGCCACTAAGCATAGCTCGTCAGGCAGATCAGTTTTGAGCAACGGTTTGTCAGTGCAGGTCCAATTTTCTTATAATCCGACAAAACATTAACAAGGCCACCAATGCAATGCTGCACTGTGGTCTGACTTCTACCTTACGAAGTATGACAAACTGTTGACTCTCATAGAATGAAACATCACTGTTAATGCCTCTTAGTGGAATTCATAAAATTAACTAATGCACTTATGTTGCACTTTGAAAATGCAGATATTGTAGTTTTTCAGGGGCCAGCCAGATCCCAGGCATAGATTCGAAACTATTGGGGTTCCGGCAGTGAATCTAGGGCCCACGAACACTTGCTCAATTCGAACCCTGTTAACAAATATGTTATTTTTTGGAAGAAATCACTAAGTGGATAGATCACTAGTGGACATTATCTATTTAGATATTCAGAAAGCTTTCAACAAAGTGTCACATCAAAGATTTCTACTTGAGTTAAAAACCCATGGTATCGGGGATGGCATAATCGACTGAATAGAAAAATGGCTGACTGGCAGAAGACACCAGACAGAATTGACAAAATTCCTTGATTGTGTTGTATGCAGCACACTTTAAATACTCCTTCCTTACATATTGTGCTCTATCAATACAACAGTCATTTTATTTGGCTAATCAAAGGAATCTTTCAAACATTTTCAGGCAGCTCAGATAATCTAACTCACAATAGTGTTTTGATCCTAAAACAAACATGATATAACCTGGGCAAGTGAAGTTTATTTGCAGCTGCAACCAAAATATGCACAAAACCACCAACTAAGATCATATAAAAATACTGCTACCTTCTCCAAAAATATTAAGACATATTTAAAAAAAATTGCATTTGCACCCAAGAGCCTCAACGGTCCCAAGCTTTGATAACTTTTCCACGTCCCTGTTCATTATATTATGCTTAAATTTGGTTTATTACACCTCTGAGCTCGGGTACAAGAGGATTTAAAGATGTTGTTATTATTAACTTATGTAGTATTATTATATTGTTATTATCTGCATTTTATATGGATATCACGGCTACGTTGTACAAGTTCGTCACAACCGGCTGATTGAGACTAGTCATATGACATTCAAAGTACTGAAAAGCTTGGCTGATTAATTGGTTGTTAACATTCAATTATGGGCAATTTGTGCCTAAAAAAGGCATTTTTGTCCCAAAATGTTGTTACGTACCTATGTCAATAATCATTACATTTCAGGGTGTAATCAGTATGTTACAATTTGTCAACCATTACAGATTTTTCAACAAGATTGACCTCATCCACACCGTTTTATTCCACACACAGCCCGGAACCTTGGCTAAGCCATATGCAATAAGGAGAACGAGGAAGTGATGTAGCGCCTTGAATGTGGATGAATTGAACTCTGTCATTCACTTTGTGATCGATGGTATCAAATGCAGCGAACAAATCAAAAAGCACATCGATGACAATGACTGGTTGTCCATTGCGAGCAGAATGCAATTCTGCACACATACAAGGGATGTATCAACAATCTGATTGGACAGGTAGACGGACATCCCTTCAGATGAGTAGTCACTATACCAAAAACGATAACGACTGCCGTGACTACAATCTCACGCGCATGTCTCTGGGAAGCCATTTTGGAATGGGATACATTTCACTTGGTTTCACCGGCGACGACTGCAATTTGGTCCTGACTTCAACCTCAGTGGCAAGATCCAAAGCATTTAATTCACATTCTGACGGTGCTTTTCCAATGGAGGCATCGACATTGTTGACATTCGGCGTGAGAATGGAGCGATTTCAAGATATCTATTTAAAGAAACGCATTGCAAGTGTGTTGAATGAGTCACATTGGCGGAGCGGTGTATCATCATCGGTATAGCAGCTTGGAGATGGTCTTGAACAGTGAAAATGGAGTGAATTCAAGAGGTCTATTCAAAGAAACAACTCCAAGAAATGCAATGTAAGTGTGTTGAATGAGTCACATTGGCAGAGCGGTGTATCGTCATCGGTGTGTAGCAGCTTGGCGATGGTCTTGAACAGTTCCGTCTGTTCACCAGATGGATCGGCGATTTGACTGTCGTGGAACTGAAGTTTTGTACATTGCATAGATTATGTGACGGCCTGGAGCTGGTGGCAGTAAAAGTATGTAACTGTCCTGCACGATCTTCATCCATTTACGCTCCAACACTTTTGTGATTGTGTGGCAATTGTACCAAAGCGAGTGTAAAAACATAATTGTCATAATTATACATTTTCGTTTAGTAGTACAGATCATCAAATATGTACGCATGTAGCTATAATATGTTATACAATATATATCATTCCAGGAAGTAGGTTATCTCTAAGCGTAGCCCAATGAAGTGCAGAAATTGCTAATGTGGGACATTGCTACACATAATTGATGAAGATCCAGAAGTAATATTGGCCCAGTCAAACCATGAATGGCGATAATCAGCTTAAGACTATGGCACGTCGACACATGTCTTGGCCCCAAGACTTACAAAAATGTTGATGGTTGGTGCTGCTGTTTCATACTAGTGGCAATTTAACTATAATCGGCAGTGAATGGTTGTGGTGAATTGGATGTTTCTCCATGATTTCTTTCCCCAGGATAGTAACTACTTATCGCTGCTTTATGTATTGGTTGGGTTCATTTCATGTTGAAAATCGATATTAGACAAAAGAAAATCTCATATTCTATTGTTCGTACACCGAAACAAATAATTCCACATGCAGGTACCAGTTACCAGACATGGCAACCATATAAAAAACACCAGTAAGTTCTGTTTCAAAGAAAATTCTAATTTAATCTTTAAGAATTTAGTTGTGTGTTGGTTGGGTGTAATGACAGCACTCAAATTGTACATTGATAATTTCACTGAAGATGACTGCAACAGTGTCCTGATTTCAGTGTCAGCGGCAAGCTCAAAAGTAATTAATTCACATTCTGGCGGTGCATTTCTAATGGAGGCATCGATTCTATTGACATTCTGACTGAGTGCGAAGCGAATTCAGTGTCAGCGGCAAGCTCAAACGTAATTAATTCACATTCTGGTGGTGCGTTTCTAATGGAGGCATGGACTCTATTGACATTCTGACTGTGTGCGAAGCGAATTCAAGAGATCTGTTCTAAGAAACAAATCCAAATTCCGCTGTGCAAGTGTGTTGCATGAGTCACATGCCGGGAACAGTGTATCGTCGTCGGTGTGTAGTAGCTTGGCGATATTACTGAACAGGTCAATGAAGGTGGTGAACGGCTGTGAGTTAGAGAGGACGTTGTATGGGTGGCGGTCGGTAGATGATAAATAGGCATAGTGTATAGGCGACTATGTGGCAGCGTAATTAATGCTAGGTACTCTCGAACTGTGAAGCGACCAAAGTTGGGTGAGGTCGATTTCATAATTTATTTAAGGGTATTATATTCAATTACTCGTAATAATAATTACTTGCATAATTATTATGTAACTAACGTTGATGTATAAAGTAACACAACAAGTTTAGATCACACACTAGTGCTTTGCATTACTTTAGTTAACATTATTAAGAAATATGTAGGTTATTATATAAAATGTCAGAGGAATACAGTAAAACATATTTTACAAGAAACAAGTTGAGGGATTGGTACGGATCAAGATCAAATATGTTGAAGAATCTTAAACTATTTTAATATTATCTGAATAGAAACTCCATTAACCAAACACGTCAGACATTGTATAGATCAACTGCCGCTAACATTCCTAAGTCTGATAATTTGTTAACTTCTAACATGGAATTAATCCATACAAACAAAGAAACCATTGTGTGATCAGAAGTTCAGAATTACAGGATAAATCTATTTGTAATCACAGCAGCAATACACTATGAACTATATCAATCAACTACTTACAACAATTCTCTCAAAGATATCATCTCCTTGATGGAGTCACCCAGAGCTTTGCCGGCCGCAGGATCACTGACGTCGTTCTCTGACAACCTGGACAATGTTGTGTATATTATTACAACCTGATAATTACTAATACGGGTTGGCTCAAAATAAGAATATAATTCGCAACATATAATTCATTACATGTATGGCAGCAACGATGGGTTATATAATTACTATTACAGTATGATATAATTAACATCCACGCAGGAACCTTCAAAGAAACGAAACTGTACATGCACATCGTATCAAAACATGATATATACAATTACAGGTCATACCAAAAATTGCATATATCCAACTCAGACTAACCAGAGTGTCTCAACTTTTGGGCAGTGAGAAAGTATATATATAACATATTTATCAGTATTTTCCATAGAATTTTTTTCAAAACTGTTCAAGTCATGAAAATCAACAAATTTGCAGAATTGTTTTGTTGATGAGATGACGAACACTGTTTTTGTTGAAGGTGAATATATACAATACAGACTCACGCAAGTAGTTCGACTTTTGCACAGTTCCGTAAGGCCTCTGCCACGGAGATCATGGGTTGATTTCCAATTCTGCAGCTTTGTAAACTATAAAGAATCAATGTGGATAAATAGCTCAATGTGTAACAATGACCTACTTATTACAGTTAACAAAGAATTATATATAAAATATCAACTCACTATTAAGATATAATATCATTTAAATAAAGCTAACATAGCGGCAATGCTAAAAAAAGCACTGTTATCACACAGGGTGTGAAACAGTTATTAAAAAACAAAGATGTGTGTACAAAATATCGAAATGGAATATCAACTCACTTTTAAAATGTCACATAATTGATGTAAAACATAGTCAATACTAACAAAACATGTTTGTATCACTTAAGAGTGCCGAGATTGTTAATACTGAAGGTATGACATGACATATGACATGCGAACAAAATATACGCATACATGATAAAGAAACGATCTCCACTTCTACAGTAAAGTAAATACTCTCTAATCACATTGAACTAATCAGTTCAGCCCAGAAGTTATGTCAAACACTGTAGTATAACTCCTTGCAGCCGTTGTATTTGTTTGCGAGACAGTCAGAGCAATGCATTCCCAATGTCAAGTCTGCTGGTGACAAAAGCATGGATAATTTGTTCCATCGGAGGTAATGCTTAATCCTTGCAAAATGTCCGAGGTGGAAAGCACAACGATTGGGTTGGCCAACAACGTGTGACACAATTGGCTATGTACATCGGTGCACGAAAACTAATATATCACATGGTTTGGTAATCCCTTATATTCTAAACCAGTACAACTGATACAGTTGTACGGTTGCTTGATGGAGAATCAAATGCATAACCATCTAGAGGATAACCCCTCATAATCTTCGGTCGATGGGAATAAACCACAATTTTGATACTGCACTGTATGCAATGCTAAAAGTTAGGGATGTACACGTGGTTATACAAGGGAGCGGTTAGTTTGTGATGCACCTCCTGTTTCGAAGCACATTCAATGTGTTATGTTACTGTAAATCATAACAAAGTATTGATGATTTGCATACTGATAGTGCACTTCCAAAACAGGCATCCACATTGTTGACATTCCGAGTGAAAAATGGAGTGAATTCAAGAGGTATGTCCAAAGAAACAACTCCAAGAAATGCACTGTAAGTATGTTGAATGAGTCACATTGGCAGAACGGTGTATCGTAATCGGTGTGTAGCAGCTTAGCGATGGTCTTGAACAGTTCCGTCCGTTCACCAGATGCATCGGCGATTCTACTGTTGTGGAACTGAAGTTTTGGACAACACTTCTGTGATTGTGTGGCAATTGTATCAAAGCGAGTGTAAAAACATAATTGTCATAATTATAAATTTTCGTTTAGTAGTACAGGTCAGCAAATATGTACGCATGTAGCTAAACATGTCATACAATATATATCGTTCCAGGAAGTAGGTTATCTCTAAGCATAGCTCAATGGAGTGCAACATTTTTTAACGTGCGACATAGTGTATAGGCGACTATGTGGCAGCGTAATTAATGCTAGGTACTCTTGAACTGTGAAACGCCCAAAGTTGGGTGTGGTCGATTTCATAATTCATTTAAGGGTGTTAAATGCAATTACTCATAATAATAATTATTTGCATAATTATTACGTAACTAACGTTAATATATAAAGTAACACGACAAGTTTAGATCACACACTGGTGCTTTGCGTTACCTTACTTAACATTATTAAGAAATATGTAGGCTATTATATAAAACGTCAGAGGAATACAGTAAAACATATTTTGACAAGAAACAAGTTGAGGGATTGGTACGGGTCAAGATCAAATATGTTGATCAATCTTAAAACGTTTTGAATAATATCTGAATAGGAACTCCATTATCAGCAAACATGTCAGCCGTTGTATTTATCAATTGCCGCTAACATTCCTAAGTCTGATAATTTGTTAACTTCTAACATGGAATTAATCCATACAAACAAAGAAACCATTGGGTGATCAGAAGTTCAGAATTACAGGATAAATCTATTTGTAATCACAGCAGCAATACACTATGAACTATATCAATCAACTACTTACGACAATTCTCTCAAAGATATCATCTCCTTGATGGAGTCACCCAGAGCTTTGCCGGCCGCAGGATCACTGACGTCGTTCTCTGACAACCTGGACAATGTTGTGTATATTATTACAACCTGATAATTACTAATACGGGTTGGCTCAAAATAAGAATATAATTCGCAACATATAATTCATTACATGTATGGCAGCAACGATGGGTTATATAATTACTATTACAGTATGATATAATTAACATCCACGCAGGAACCTTCAAAGAAACGAAACTGTACATGCACATCGTATCAAAACATGATATATACAATTACAGGTCATACCAAAAATTGCATATATCCAACTCAGACTAACCAGAGTGTCTCAACTTTTGGGCAGTGAGAAAGTATATATATAACATATTTATCAGTATTTTCCATAGAATTTTTTTCAAAACTGTTCAAGTCATGAAAATCAACAAATTTGCAGAATTGTTTTGTTGATGAGATGACGAACACTGTTTTTGTTGAAGGTGAATATATACAATACAGACTCACGCAAGTATTTCGACTTTTGCACAGTTCCGTAAGGCCTCTGCCACGGAGATCATGGGTTGATTTCCAATTCTGCAGCTTTGTAAACTATAAAGAATCAATGTGGATAAATAGCTCAATGTGTAACAATGACCTACTTATTACAGTTAACAAAGAATTATATATAAAATATCAACTCACTATTAAGATATAATATCATTTAAATAAAGCTAACATAGCGGCAATGCTAAAAAAAGCACTGTTATCACACAGGGTGTGAAACAGTTATTAAAAAACAAAGATGTGTGTACAAAATATCGAAATGGAATATCAACTCACTTTTAAAATGTCACATAATTGATGTAAAACATAGTCAATACTAACAAAACATGTTTGTATCACTTAAGAGTGCCGAGATTGTTAATACTGAAGGTATGACATGACATATGACATGCGAACAAAATATACGCATACATGATAAAGAAACGATCTCCACTTCTACAGTAAAGTAAATACTCTCTAATCACATTGAACTAATCAGTTCAGCCCAGAAGTTATGTCAAACACTGTAGTATAACTCCTTGCAGCCGTTGTATTTGTTTGCGAGACAGTCAGAGCAATGCATTCCCAATGTCAAGTCTGCTGGTGACAAAAGCATGGATAATTTGTTCCATCGGAGGTAATGCTTAATCCTTGCAAAATGTCCGAGGTGGAAAGCACAACGATTGGGTTGGCCAACAACGTGTGACACAATTGGCTATGTACATCGGTGCACGAAAACTAATATATCACATGGTTTGGTAATCCCTTATATTCTAAACCAGTACAACTGATACAGTTGTACGGTTGCTTGATGGAGAATCAAATGCATAACCATCTAGAGGATAACCCCTCATAATCTTCGGTCGATGGGAATAAACCACAATTTTGATACTGCACTGTATGCAATGCTAAAAGTTAGGGATGTACACGTGGTTATACAAGGGAGCGGTTAGTTTGTGATGCACCTCCTGTTTCGAAGCACATTCAATGTGTTATGTTACTGTAAATCATAACAAAGTATTGATGATTTGCATACTGATAGTGCACTTCCAAAACAGGCATCCACATTGTTGACATTCCGAGTGAAAAATGGAGTGAATTCAAGAGGTATGTCCAAAGAAACAACTCCAAGAAATGCACTGTAAGTATGTTGAATGAGTCACATTGGCAGAACGGTGTATCGTAATCGGTGTGTAGCAGCTTAGCGATGGTCTTGAACAGTTCCGTCCGTTCACCAGATGCATCGGCGATTCTACTGTTGTGGAACTGAAGTTTTGGACAACACTTCTGTGATTGTGTGGCAATTGTATCAAAGCGAGTGTAAAAACATAATTGTCATAATTATAAATTTTCGTTTAGTAGTACAGGTCAGCAAATATGTACGCATGTAGCTAAACATGTCATACAATATATATCGTTCCAGGAAGTAGGTTATCTCTAAGCATAGCTCAATGGAGTGCAACATTTTTTAACGTGCGACATAGTGTATAGGCGACTATGTGGCAGCGTAATTAATGCTAGGTACTCTTGAACTGTGAAACGCCCAAAGTTGGGTGTGGTCGATTTCATAATTCATTTAAGGGTGTTAAATGCAATTACTCATAATAATAATTATTTGCATAATTATTACGTAACTAACGTTAATATATAAAGTAACACGACAAGTTTAGATCACACACTGGTGCTTTGCGTTACCTTACTTAACATTATTAAGAAATATGTAGGCTATTATATAAAACGTCAGAGGAATACAGTAAAACATATTTTGACAAGAAACAAGTTGAGGGATTGGTACGGGTCAAGATCAAATATGTTGATCAATCTTAAAACGTTTTGAATAATATCTGAATAGGAACTCCATTATCAGCAAACATGTCAGCCGTTGTATTTATCAATTGCCGCTAACATTCCTAAGTCTGATAATTTGTTAACTTCTAACATGGAATTAATCCATACAAACAAAGAAACCATTGGGTGATCAGAAGTTCAGAATTACAGGATAAATCTATTTGTAATCACAGCAGCAATACACTATGAACTATATCAATCAACTACTTACGACAATTCTCTCAAAGATATCATCTCCTTGATGGAGTCACCCAGAGCTTTGCCGGCCGCAGGATCACTGACGTCGTTCTCTGCCAACCTGGACAATGTTGTGTATATTATTACAACCTGATAATTACTAATACGGGTTGGCTCAAAATAAGAATATAATTCGCAACGTATAATTCATTACATGTATGGCAGCAACGATGGGTTATATAATTACTATTACAGTATGATATAATTAACATCCACGCAGGAACCTTCAAAGAAACGAAACTGTACATGCACATCGTATCAAAACATGATATAAACAATTACAGGTCATACCAAAAATTGCATATATCAAACTCAGACTAACCAGAGTGTCTCAACTTTTGGGCAGTGAGAAAGTATATATATAACATATTTATCAGTATTTTCCATAGAATTTTTTTCAAAACTGTTCAAGTCATGAAAATCAACAAATTTGCAGAATTGTTTTGTTGATGAGATGACGAACACTGTTTTTGTTGAAGGTGAATATATACAATACAGACTCACGCAAGTATTTCGACTTTTGCACAGTTCCGTAAGGCCTCTGCCACGGAGATCATGGGTTGATTTCCAATTCTGCAGCTTTGTAAACTATAAAGAATCAATGTGGATAAATAGCTCAATGTGTAACAATGACCTACTTATTACAGTTAACAAAGAATTATATATAAAATATCAACTCACTATTAAGATATAATATCATTTAAATAAAGCTAACATAGCGGCAATGCTAAAAAAAGCACTGTTATCACTCAGGGTGTGAAACAGTTATTAAAAAACAAAGATATGTGTACAAAATATCGAAATGGAATATCAACTCACTTTTAAAATGTCACATAATTGATGTAAAACATAGTCAATACTAACAAAACATGTTTGTATCACTTAAGAGTGCCGAGATTGTTAATACTGAAGGTATGACATGACATATGACATGCGAACAAAATATACGCATACATGATAAAGAAACGATCTCCACTTCTACAGTAAAGTAAATACTCTCTAATCACATTGAACTAATCAGTTCAGCCCAGAAGTTATGTCAAACACTGTAGTATAACTCCTTGCAGCCGTTGTATTTGTTTGCGAGACAGTCAGAGCAATGCATTCCCAATGTCAAGTCTGCTGGTGACAAAAGCATGGACAATTTGTTCCATCGGAGGTAATGCTTAATCCTTGCAAAATGTCCGAGGTGGAAAGCACAACGATTGGGTTGGCCAACAACGTGTGACACAATTGGCTATGTACATCGGTGCACGAAAACTAATATATCACATGGTTTGGTAATCCCTTATATTCTAAACCAGTACAACTGATACAGTTGTACGGTTGCTTGATGGAGAATCAAATGCATAACCATCTAGAGGATAACCCCTCATAATCTTCGGTCGATGGGAATAAACCACAATTTTGATACTGCACTGTATGCAACGCTAAAAGTTAGGGATGTACACGTGGTTATACAAGGGAGCGGTTAGTTTGTGATGCACCTCCTGTTTCGAAGCACATTCAATGTGTTATGTTACTGTAAATCATAACAAAGTATTGATGATTTGCATACTTATAGTGCACGTCCAAAACAGGCATCCACATTGTTGACATTCCGAGTGAAAAATGGAGTGAATTCAAGAGGTATGTCCAAAGAAACAACTCCAAGAAATGCACTGTAAGTATGTTGAATGAGTCACATTGGCAGAACGGTGTATCGTAATCGGTGTGTAGCAGCTTAGCGATGGTCTTGAACAGTTCCGTCCGTTCACCAGATGCATCGGCGATTCTACTGTTGTGGAACTGAAGTTTTGGACAACACTTCTGTGATTGTGTGGCAATTGTATCAAAGCGAGTGTAAAAACACAATTGTCATAATTATAAATTTTCGTTTAGTAGTACAGGTCAGCAAATATGTACGCATGTAGCTAAACATGTCATACAATATATATCGTTCCAGGAAGTAGGTTATCTCTAAGCATAGCTCAATGGAGTGCAAAATTTTGTAACGTGCGACATAGTGTATAGGCGACTATGTGGCAGCGTAATTAATGCTAGGTACTCTTGAACTGTGAAACGCCCAAAGTTGGGTGTGGTCGATTTCATAATTCATTTAAGGGTGTTAAATGCAATTACTCATAATAATAATTATTTGCATAATTATTACGTAACTAACGTTAATATATAAAGTAACACGACAAGTTTAGATCACACACTGGTGCTTTGCGTTACCTTACTTAACATTATTAAGAAATATGTAGGCTATTATATAAAACGTCAGAGGAATACAGTAAAACATATTTTACAAGAAACAAGTTGAGGGATTGGTACGGATCAAGATCAAATATGTTGAAGAATCTTAAACTATTTTAATATTATCTGAATAGAAACTCCATTAACCAAACACGTCAGACATTGTATAGATCAACTGCCGCTAACATTCCTAAGTCTGATAATTTGTTAACTTCTAACATGGAATTAATCCATACAAACAAAGAAACCATTGTGTGATCAGAAGTTCAGAATTACAGGATAAATCTATTTGTAATCACAGCAGCAATACACTATGAACTATATCAATCAACTACTTACAACAATTCTCTCAAAGATATCATCTCCTTGATGGAGTCACCCAGAGCTTTGCCGGCCGCAGGATCACTGACGTCGTTCTCTGACAACCTGGACAATGTTGTGTATATTATTACAACCTGATAATTACTAATACGGGTTGGCTCAAAATAAGAATATAATTCGCAACATATAATTCATTACATGTATGGCAGCAACGATGGGTTATATAATTACTATTACAGTATGATATAATTAACATCCACGCAGGAACCTTCAAAGAAACGAAACTGTACATGCACATCGTATCAAAACATGATATATACAATTACAGGTCATACCAAAAATTGCATATATCCAACTCAGACTAACCAGAGTGTCTCAACTTTTGGGCAGTGAGAAAGTATATATATAACATATTTATCAGTATTTTCCATAGAATTTTTTTCAAAACTGTTCAAGTCATGAAAATCAACAAATTTGCAGAATTGTTTTGTTGATGAGATGACGAACACTGTTTTTGTTGAAGGTGAATATATACAATACAGACTCACGCAAGTAGTTCGACTTTTGCACAGTTCCGTAAGGCCTCTGCCACGGAGATCATGGGTTGATTTCCAATTCTGCAGCTTTGTAAACTATAAAGAATCAATGTGGATAAATAGCTCAATGTGTAACAATGACCTACTTATTACAGTTAACAAAGAATTATATATAAAATATCAACTCACTATTAAGATATAATATCATTTAAATAAAGCTAACATAGCGGCAATGCTAAAAAAAGCACTGTTATCACACAGGGTGTGAAACAGTTATTAAAAAACAAAGATGTGTGTACAAAATATCGAAATGGAATATCAACTCACTTTTAAAATGTCACATAATTGATGTAAAACATAGTCAATACTAACAAAACATGTTTGTATCACTTAAGAGTGCCGAGATTGTTAATACTGAAGGTATGACATGACATATGACATGCGAACAAAATATACGCATACATGATAAAGAAACGATCTCCACTTCTACAGTAAAGTAAATACTCTCTAATCACATTGAACTAATCAGTTCAGCCCAGAAGTTATGTCAAACACTGTAGTATAACTCCTTGCAGCCGTTGTATTTGTTTGCGAGACAGTCAGAGCAATGCATTCCCAATGTCAAGTCTGCTGGTGACAAAAGCATGGATAATTTGTTCCATCGGAGGTAATGCTTAATCCTTGCAAAATGTCCGAGGTGGAAAGCACAACGATTGGGTTGGCCAACAACGTGTGACACAATTGGCTATGTACATCGGTGCACGAAAACTAATATATCACATGGTTTGGTAATCCCTTATATTCTAAACCAGTACAACTGATACAGTTGTACGGTTGCTTGATGGAGAATCAAATGCATAACCATCTAGAGGATAACCCCTCATAATCTTCGGTCGATGGGAATAAACCACAATTTTGATACTGCACTGTATGCAATGCTAAAAGTTAGGGATGTACACGTGGTTATACAAGGGAGCGGTTAGTTTGTGATGCACCTCCTGTTTCGAAGCACATTCAATGTGTTATGTTACTGTAAATCATAACAAAGTATTGATGATTTGCATACTGATAGTGCACTTCCAAAACAGGCATCCACATTGTTGACATTCCGAGTGAAAAATGGAGTGAATTCAAGAGGTATGTCCAAAGAAACAACTCCAAGAAATGCACTGTAAGTATGTTGAATGAGTCACATTGGCAGAACGGTGTATCGTAATCGGTGTGTAGCAGCTTAGCGATGGTCTTGAACAGTTCCGTCCGTTCACCAGATGCATCGGCGATTCTACTGTTGTGGAACTGAAGTTTTGGACAACACTTCTGTGATTGTGTGGCAATTGTATCAAAGCGAGTGTAAAAACATAATTGTCATAATTATAAATTTTCGTTTAGTAGTACAGGTCAGCAAATATGTACGCATGTAGCTAAACATGTCATACAATATATATCGTTCCAGGAAGTAGGTTATCTCTAAGCATAGCTCAATGGAGTGCAACATTTTTTAACGTGCGACATAGTGTATAGGCGACTATGTGGCAGCGTAATTAATGCTAGGTACTCTTGAACTGTGAAACGCCCAAAGTTGGGTGTGGTCGATTTCATAATTCATTTAAGGGTGTTAAATGCAATTACTCATAATAATAATTATTTGCATAATTATTACGTAACTAACGTTAATATATAAAGTAACACGACAAGTTTAGATCACACACTGGTGCTTTGCGTTACCTTACTTAACATTATTAAGAAATATGTAGGCTATTATATAAAACGTCAGAGGAATACAGTAAAACATATTTTGACAAGAAACAAGTTGAGGGATTGGTACGGGTCAAGATCAAATATGTTGATCAATCTTAAAACGTTTTGAATAATATCTGAATAGGAACTCCATTATCAGCAAACATGTCAGCCGTTGTATTTATCAATTGCCGCTAACATTCCTAAGTCTGATAATTTGTTAACTTCTAACATGGAATTAATCCATACAAACAAAGAAACCATTGGGTGATCAGAAGTTCAGAATTACAGGATAAATCTATTTGTAATCACAGCAGCAATACACTATGAACTATATCAATCAACTACTTACAACAATTCTCTCAAAGATATCATTTCCTTGATGGAGTCACCCAGAGCTTTGCCGGCCGCAGGATCACTGACGTCGTTCTCTGACAACCTGGACAATGTTGTGTATATTATTACAACCTGATAATTACTAATACGGGTTGGCTCAAAATAAGAATATAATTCGCAACATATAATTCATTACATGTATGGCAGCAACGATGGGTTATATAATTACTATTACAGTATGATATCATTAACATCCACGCAAGAACCTTCAAAGAAACGAAACTGTACATGCACATCGTATCAAAACATGATATAAACAATTACAGGTCATACCAAAAATTGCATATATCCAACTCAGACTAACCAGAGTGTCTCAACTTTTGGGCAGTGAGAAAGTATATATATAACATATTTATCAGTATTTTCCATAGAATTTTTTTCAAAACTGTTCAAGTCATGAAAATCAACAAATTTGCAGAATTGTTTTGTTGATGAGATGACGAACACTGTTTTTGTTGAAGGTGAATATATACAATACAGACTCACGCAAGTATTTCGACTTTTGCACAGTTCCGTAAGGCCTCTGCCACGGAGATCATGGGTTGATTTCCAATTCTGCAGCTTTGTAAACTATAAAGAATCAATGTGGATAAATGGCTCAATGTGTAACAATGACCTACTTATTACAGTTAACAAAGAATTATATATAAAATATCAACTCACTATTAAGATATAATATCATTTAAATAAAGCTAACATAGCGGCAATGCTAAAAAAAGCACTGTTATCACTCAGGGTGTGAAACAGTTATTAAAAAACAAAGATATGTGTACAAAATATCGAAATGGAATATCAACTCACTTTTAAAATGTCACATAATTGATGTAAAACATAGTCAATACTAACAAAACATGTTTGTATCACTTAAGAGTGCCGAGATTGTTAATACTGAAGGTATGACATGACATATGACATGCGAACAAAATATACGCATACATGATAAAGAAACGATCTCCACTTCTACAGTAAAGTAAATACTCTCTAATCACATTGAACTAATCAGTTCAGCCCAGAAGTTATGTCAAACACTGTAGTATAACTCCTTGCAGCCGTTGTATTTGTTTGCGAGACAGTCAGAGCAATGCATTCCCAATGTCAAGTCTGCTGGTGACAAAAGCATGGATAATTTGTTCCATCGGAGGTAATGCTTAATCCTTGCAAAATGTCCGAGGTGGAAAGCACAACGATTGGGTTGGCCAACAACGTGTGACACAATTGGCTATGTACATCGGTGCACGAAAACTAATATATCACATGGTTTGGTAATCCCTTATATTCTAAACCAGTACAACTGATACAGTTGTACGGTTGCTTGATGGAGAATCAAATGCATAACCATCTAGAGGATAACCCCTCATAATCTTCGGTCGATGGGAATAAACCACAATTTTGATACTGCACTGTATGCAACGCTAAAAGTTAGCGATGTACACGTGGTTATACAAGGGAGCGGTTAGTTTGTGATGCACCTCCTGTTTCGAAGCACATTCAATGTGTTATGTTACTGTAAATCATAACAAAGTATTGATGATTTGCATACTTATAGTGCACTTCCAAAACAGGCATCCACATTGTTGACATTCCGAGTGAAAAATGGAGTGAATTCAAGAGGTATGTCCAAAGAAACAACTCCAAGAAATGCACTGTAAGTATGTTGAATGAGTCACATTGGCAGAACGGTGTATCGTAATCGGTGTGTAGCAGCTTAGCGATGGTCTTGAACAGTTCCGTCCGTTCACCAGATGCATCGGCGATTCTACTTTTGTGGAACTGAAGTTTTGGACAACACTTCTGTGATTGTGTGGCAATTGTATCAAAGCGAGTGTAAAAACATAATTGTCATAATTATAAATTTTCGTTTAGTAGTACAGGTCAGCAAATATGTACGCATGTAGCTAAACATGTCATACAATATATATCGTTCCAGGAAGTAGGTTATCTCTAAGCATAGCTCAATGGAGTGCAACATTTTTTAACGTGCGACATAGTGTATAGGCGACTATGTGGCAGCGTAATTAATGCTAGGTACTCTTGAACTGTGAAACGCCCAAAGTTGGGTGTGGTCGATTTCATAATTCATTTAAGGGTGTTAAATGCAATTACTCATAATAATAATTATTTGCATAATTATTACGTAACTAACGTTAATATATAAAGTAACACGACAAGTTTAGATCACACACTGGTGCTTTGCGTTACCTTACTTAACATTATTAAGAAATATGTAGGCTATTATATAAAACGTCAGAGGAATACAGTAAAACATATTTTGACAAGAAACAAGTTGAGGGATTGGTACGGGTCAAGATCAAATATGTTGATCAATCTTAAAACGTTTTGAATAATATCTGAATAGGAACTCCATTATCAGCAAACATGTCAGCCGTTGTATTTATCAATTGCCGCTAACATTCCTAAGTCTGATAATTTGTTAACTTCTAACATGGAATTAATCCATACAAACAAAGAAACCATTGGGTGATCAGAAGTTCAGAATTACAGGATAAATCTATTTGTAATCACAGCAGCAATACACTATGAACTATATCAATCAACTACTTACAACAATTCTCTCAAAGATATCATTTCCTTGATGGAGTCACCCAGAGCTTTGCCGGCCGCAGGATCACTGACGTCGTTCTCTGACAACCTGGACAATGTTGTGTATATTATTACAACCTGATAATTACTAATACGGGTTGGCTCAAAATAAGAATATAATTCGCAACGTATAATTCATTACATGTATGGCAGCAACGATGGGTTATATAATTACTATTACAGTATGATATCATTAACATCCACGCAAGAACCTTCAAAGAAACGAAACTGTACATGCACATCGTATCAAAACATGATATAAACAATTACAGGTCATACCAAAAATTGCATATATCCAACTCAGACTAACCAGAGTGTCTCAACTTTTGGGCAGTGAGAAAGTATATATATAACATATTTATCAGTATTTTCCATATAATTTTTTTCAAAGCTGTTCAAGTCATGAAAATCAACAAATTTGCAGAATTGTTTTGTTGATGAGATGACGAACACTGTTTTTGTTGAAGGTGAATATATACAATACAGACTCACGCAAGTATTTCGACTTTTGCACAGTTCCGTAAGGCCTCTGCCACGGAGATCATGGGTTGATTTCCAATTCTGCAGCTTTGTAAACTATAAAGAATCAATGTGGATAAATGGCTCAATGTGTAACAATGACCTACTTATTACAGTTAACAAAGAATTATATATAAAATATCAACTCACTATTAAGATATAATATCATTTAAATAAAGCTAACATAGCGGCAATGCTAAAAAAAGCACTGTTATCACTCAGGGTGTGAAACAGTTATTAAAAAACAAAGATATGTGTACAAAATATCGAAATGGAATATCAACTCACTTTTAAAATGTCACATAATTGATGTAAAACATAGTCAATACTAACAAAACATGTTTGTATCACTTAAGAGTGCCGAGATTGTTAATACTGAAGGTATGACATGACATATGACATGCGAACAAAATATACGCATACATGATAAAGAAACGATCTCCACTTCTACAGTAAAGTAAATACTCTCTAATCACATTGAACTAATCAGTTCAGCCCAGAAGTTATGTCAAACACTGTAGTATAACTCCTTGCAGCCGTTGTATTTGTTTGCGAGACAGTCAGAGCAATGCATTCCCAATGTCAAGTCTGCTGGTGACAAAAGCATGGATAATTTGTTCCATCGGAGGTAATGCTTAATCCTTGCAAAATGTCCGAGGTGGAAAGCACAACGATTGGGTTGGCCAACAACGTGTGACACAATTGGCTATGTACATCGGTGCACGAAAACTAATATATCACATGGTTTGGTAATCCCTTATATTCTAAACCAGTACAACTGATACAGTTGTACGGTTGCTTGATGGAGAATCAAATGCATAACCATCTAGAGGATAACCCCTCATAATCTTCGGTCGATGGGAATAAACCACAATTTTGATACTGCACTGTATGCAACGCTAAAAGTTAGCGATGTACACGTGGTTATACAAGGGAGCGGTTAGTTTGTGATGCACCTCCTGTTTCGAAGCACATTCAATGTGTTATGTTACTGTAAATCATAACAAAGTATTGATGATTTGCATACTTATAGTGCACTTCCAAAACAGGCATCCACATTGTTGACATTCCGAGTGAAAAATGGAGTGAATTCAAGAGGTATGTCCAAAGAAACAACTCCAAGAAATGCACTGTAAGTATGTTGAATGAGTCACATTGGCAGAACGGTGTATCGTAATCGGTGTGTAGCAGCTTAGCGATGGTCTTGAACAGTTCCGTCCGTTCACCAGATGCATCGGCGATTCTACTTTTGTGGAACTGAAGTTTTGGACAACACTTCTGTGATTGTGTGGCAATTGTATCAAAGCGAGTGTAAAAACATAATTGTCATAATTATAAATTTTCGTTTAGTAGTACAGGTCAGCAAATATGTACGCATGTAGCTAAACATGTCATACAATATATATCGTTCCAGGAAGTAGGTTATCTCTAAGCATAGCTCAATGGAGTGCAACATTTTTTAACGTGCGACATAGTGTATAGGCGACTATGTGGCAGCGTAATTAATGCTAGGTACTCTTGAACTGTGAAACGCCCAAAGTTGGGTGTGGTCGATTTCATAATTCATTTAAGGGTGTTAAATGCAATTACTCATAATAATAATTATTTGCATAATTATTACGTAACTAACGTTAATATATAAAGTAACACGACAAGTTTAGATCACACACTGGTGCTTTGCGTTACCTTACTTAACATTATTAAGAAATATGTAGGCTATTATATAAAACGTCAGAGGAATACAGTAAAACATATTTTGACAAGAAACAAGTTGAGGGATTGGTACGGGTCAAGATCAAATATGTTGATCAATCTTAAAACGTTTTGAATAATATCTGAATAGGAACTCCATTATCAGCAAACATGTCAGCCGTTGTATTTATCAATTGCCGCTAACATTCCTAAGTCTGATAATTTGTTAACTTCTAACATGGAATTAATCCATACAAACAAAGAAACCATTGGGTGATCAGAAGTTCAGAATTACAGGATAAATCTATTTGTAATCACAGCAGCAATACACTATGAACTATATCAATCAACTACTTACGACAATTCTCTCAAAGATATCATTTCCTTGATGGAGTCACCCAGAGCTTTGCCGGCCGCAGGATCACTGACGTCGTTCTCTGACAACCTGGACAATGTTGTGTATATTATTACAACCTGATAATTACTAATACGGGTTGGCTCAAAATAAGAATATAATTCGCAACATATAATTCATTACATGTATGGCAGCAACGATGGGTTATATAATTACTATTACAGTATGATATAATTAACATCCACGCAAGAACCTTCAAAGAAACGAAACTGTACATGCACATCGTATCAAAACATGATATAAACAATTACAGGTCATACCAAAAATTGCGTATATCCAACTCAGACTAACCAGAGTGTCTAAACTTTTGGACAGTGAGAAAGTATATATATAACATATTTATCAGTATTTTCCATAGAATGTTTTTTCAAAACTGTTCAAGTCATGAAAATCAACACATTTGCAGAATTGTTTTGTTGATGAGATAACGAACACTGTTTTTGTTGAAGGTGAATATATACAATACAGACTCACGCAAGTATTTCGACTTTTGCACAGTTCCGTAAGGCCTCTGCCACGGAGATCATGGGTTGATTTCCAATTCTGCAGCTTTGTAAACTATAAAGAATCAATGTGGATAAATGGCTCAATGTGTAACAATGACCTACTTATTACAGTTAACAAAGAATTATATATAAAATATCAACTCACTATTAAGATATAATATCATTTAAATAAAGCTAACATAGCGGCAATGCTAAAAAAGCACTGTTATCACTCAGGGTGTGAAACAGTTTTTAAAAAACAAAGATATGTGTACAAAATACCTAAATGGAATATCAACTCACTTTTAAAATGTCACATAATTGATGTAAAACATAGTCAATACTAACAAAACATGTTTGTATGACTTAAGAGTGCCGAGATTGTTAATACTGAAGGTATGACATGACATATGACATGCGAACAAAAGATACGCATACATGATAAAAAAACGATCTCCACTACTACAGTAAAGTAAATACCTTCTAATCACATTGAACTAATCAGTTCAGCCCAGAAGTTATGTCAAACACTGTAGTATAACTCCTTGCAGCCGTTGTATTTGTTTGCGAGACAGTCAGAGCAACGCATTCCCAATGTCAAGTCTGCTGGTGACAAATGCATGGACAATTTGTTCCATCGCAGGTAATGCTTAATCCTTGCAAAATGTCCAAGGTGGAAAGCACAACGATTGGGTTGGCCAACAACGTGTGACACAATTGGCTATGTACATCGGTGCACGAAAACTAATATATTACATGGTTTATATTCTAAACCAGTACAACTGATACTGTTGTACGGTTGCTTGATGGAGAATCAAATACGTAACCATCTAGAGGATAACCCCTCATAATCTTCGGTCGATGGGAATAAACCACAATTTTGATACTGCACTGTATGCAACGCTAAAAGTTAGGGATGTACTCATACTCAGCGTTGAGCAATGTACTCATACTCATACTCAGCTTTGAGCAATGTACTCATACTCATACTCAGCTTTGAGCAATGTACTCGTACTCAGCCATCACCAATGTACTCGTACTCGTACTTTACATGTGAACATGTACTTGGCCCCAGGTCTGCATTCAACATGAGAGTAACCTGCTAACATACTGGACAGACAACAAATGAAAGTTTCCTCAGTTGGCAGCTATGAGCCATTGATTGCTGTGCATCCCAGCGTCATCTGCCCCCGTAGAAAGGATTTTCAGCACAGCAGGGAAGATGATGCATCCTGATCTTGCCAGGCTAGTTGACCAACAACTGATGTTTGTGAAGTGCAACGCCCATCTCCTGTGAGGCGTGAACTGTGTGACTCAGTGAATGACTCTGCAGTCATGTTCATGTAGTCGCCTAGTGGGACTGGTACGTTTTGGGACTTACTGGTTTGAGTAATGTAATGATAAACTGAGTGACATTGATAGTACGAATCCAGGACATAATCCCCTCGGACATAATCCCCTCGGACAATATCCCCTCAGGACATAATCCCCTCACATGAAGAATATTAAAATTTTAAGATTTTATTTAACCAACATTTTTTTAATTTACATTTATTATTTTTTCTCCCATTAATAAATTAAGTGCTTAAATTATTAAAATACTTTTTATTTTAAATACATTTTCATTGAAATGAATTTATTGTTGTTCATTTATGTATAATAAATTGAATGTAATACTTGATAAATGACAATTTAGATTAATTGCAATTCACAATCAGAGTATATTGAGATGAGGGAGATCAATTTGTAAACAAAACAGGCACCTGAACAGTGGAACAAATTAAGCCTGATATTTGCTAATCTGCTTGGTATCATTGGAAGCCACATCCTTGTCACTTTCCATGGGAAACCACTAGTCCATTGTTTGTAAGGAAGCCAAACTTAAAATGTAAATTTCACATGTCCTTTAAAAGGCGCCTGAACAGTGGAACTCATCAGTCTTACCAAGTATTATCTCGCAGCAACATTACCAGATCTAAACATTACCAGAACTACAACTATTACTACTACTATTATGGAGGTCATCAAGAGTCAGAAGGGTAGACTCAAGATCTTACATGATGGATATATGTATACCAAGAAGTATGCCCGGAAGACAGCCGTCAGATGGGAATGTTCCAATCGTGTTGCATTCTCGTGCAAGGCTGCCATCATCACTGACCTTGAGATGAAGACTGTGACCAGTTCTACCCCTCACACACATGATCCACATGATACTGCTGTCCCAGCTACCAAGCTATGTACTACCATGAGGGAACGTGCTGGAAGTTCCCATGGAACCCTCACACAGCTTCTCACCGATATAACCTCTGACGCACCTATAGAAGTCCGTGCAGAACTCGGCAACCCAGAGACTATCAAGCAGTCCTGCATCGTGAGCGTACCAAACACCTACCTAAGAACACAAACTCAGTCAGAGATTTGGTCTTAGAAGATGAGTGGACCAAGACCAGCGACGGAGATCAATTCATGATCTACGACAATGGTGTAGACTCATCCAACCGGATGCTAGTCTGATGAGGGACTGCATCACCTTGCGAGTTCCACTACCTGGTTCCTGGATGGGACATTCAACGTTGCTCCATCACTATTCACTCAACTCTATGTGATTCGTGCACCCCTCAGCGACTCTTCTGTCACTTGTGTCTACGGGTTCCTGATCAACAAGAACCAGTCGACATATGAGGAGTTCCTCTCTGCCATACAGGATCGGTGCGACACCCTCGGATTCCAGGCTGACCCGACTACTGTCACCATGGACTTTGAGTTAGCTCCTATGAAGGCTGTGACATCAATCTTCGGACCCCAGGTCAAGATCCATGGCTGCTTCTACCATCTGACGCAGAGTACATGGAGGAAAGTACAGAGTCTGGGCCTCATCACTCGCTACCATGAGGAGGAAGATGTCAAGCACTTCTGTGGCATGCTTGATGGTCTGGCCTTTCTACCACTTGATGAATTAAACTGTATGTTAAAATATTTGTTTTTATATTTGTTTTTTAATTAAAAAAATATATTCTTCATGTGAGGGGATTATGTCCTGAGGGGGTTTTGTCTTGAGGGGATTATATCCTGAGGGGATTATGTCCGAGGGGATTATGTCCGTTTACCTGATAGTACATGTAAGCAATCTCCTGTGAAGCATGAACTCTGCAGGCTTGGAACTGTGTGACTCAGTGTATGACTCTAGACATGTTCATGTAGTGGGACTCATTTATTAAATAAATTAATAATGTGTTT
Source organism: Lamellibrachia columna (assembly GCA_963662155.1). Taxonomy (NCBI): domain Eukaryota; kingdom Metazoa; phylum Annelida; class Polychaeta; order Sabellida; family Siboglinidae; genus Lamellibrachia; species Lamellibrachia columna. The sequence goes on from OY759275.1 coordinate 10,127,844, forward strand.
GTATACATTGTATTGTTTTTTCTCCAAATATAACAAAACATTAATATAAAACCAAAACATTTGAAATTATTTTAAATGCATTTGCAAATGTGTAACCAAAACATTTGCATTTGAATGCGTTCCTCGAAAATTGTATTTGCATCAAGTACTCATTCTCATAGAGGATAATAAAATAATAGAACAAATTGTGTAACTGCTAGCAGTGTGAATGTATTAAAAAATAAGGTTGACACATATCTCAGGAGGGTGGGTTACAAAGAGATGAAAATTCCTGGACTCATGATAAGCCAATGGCTTTCTTGCTCACTTGAGATCTTTGCCTTTGTCTTGGATGGCAATCTTGTTAAATCATATTGGTAGGTTGACCCGGATCACATCACCATGTCACAGTATTTTGACCCAGGTCAATATAATATGCCATTGGGGATATGACCCCCACGCAAACATTCATTTCAAAGTGTACATATAAAAAAAAAATAGAAAAGTATTTTTTTAACCAGGAGGAGGAGTTTTTTTAGAGTTTAATAAAATGTCTGTAGTAGAATATCTTCGTTATGACAATTATGTACTGTATGTTTGTGCATTTATTTCAAAGTGCAGTGCCAGGTATGTGTATGAGTTAGTAGAATATAAATGAAAGAAATAAAAATAATGAAGTCAGTATACTATGCCATTTGGACATGACCTGGGTCAATATTGTTTCAAAGATCAAATAAAAAGTCATAAAAAACAAGTTTATCGTTTATCTATATTGGTAGGTTGAGTCTCTGAAGCTTGACAAGGGTGAAAATACATAGGAATATTAAAAAGGCTAACCTTCAAAGATGCTATATGTGTCATATATATATATATATATATATATATATATATATATATATATACGTGACTTTGTAGTTTATTAATGAAAGAAATAAAAAATCATGATAACAAGTGTTTAATTTAAATATATTGGTAGGTTTTGTATTCATGGCATAATGCTGGTCACTACACTATGCCATGAGAATATAACCATAGCCAAGCTGACCTTCATTTCAAAGATGCATTATGTGTATTATGTGAATTAGAAGTAGGTGAATTAGAAGACTATTAATAAAAAAAAAAATCATAACAAGTATTTGACAAGTATTTGTTTTAACTCTTTATTGGTAGGTCTAGCCTCCATAGCATTGCCTGGGTCAATATACACTGTACTATGCCATGGGAATATGACCCGGGTCAATATGCTATGCCGTGGGGATATGACCCCATGCCAACCTCATACATCTAACCCATCTCCACCTGATTTACTTAAATTAAGCACATACAATTTAATATTAATTAAAACCATTTTTTTTGTGTGCCCTTTTTAGTTTTAACTCCAGATAACAAGCAAACAGGCAATTTAGTCTTTTTATGAAGGGTGTGGTTTCCTTGAAGAGTTGCTTAACCAGAAACGTAATAAGGAGTGTGTCCACAATTACTTAGTCGTCATTAACCACTTTCGACCATGGCCGACCATACATACAAAGCCAATGTTTTTCTTTGCAAAGTGCTTTCGATTGCCAAATGAACAAATTCAAGGATATTCATTGCCAACGATGCAGCTTTTGTATTTCACCAATAATTTCTATCGTGTTGATGTTTTCATCTCTAGCACACTTTCTTTTTGTTGTTGCCTTGGCAGAACCAGATGTGTGTTTAATTTAGTTCAATGGGTATCATGATGGAAAGCCACATTGTGGCGAGGGCTAACGGAAATTAAGTTATAGTGTGATAATGACCACAGGTCGCTGCCAGGACTATGGCAGAGTTGTATATGTTTTTGCAGGTCAGGACACTAATCGCCGTTAAGACAGGTTTTGTTTGTTATACAATTGTTATGGCCATTGTTGTGCTATGACAAGTTACATGTATGAACACTTAGGTCAATGTTTCTGTCCTGGGACGTTATATCATGTATCGTCACGCTGTAGTCTTCAGCTCACTGTGTTTTCCCTGTTACGTGCCTAGTCACTGTTTGTATCTATTTCATAGTGTGCAGTGTCACACTATTGTTTGACAGTTCGTTTTGAACTTTCCCTGTTGCATTACACACATCACTGAATTTGTTTCAACAAGATCCTTCAGGAAATACATACTTGTATATAGTCATGAACAAACCAATGGACTGACTGAGTGCATGTGCGCCTACACGGCAGCACCAAAAACATTCTCGGCTTTAGTGTAATTAATGTTAAGTTTTAAGGCACTATCACATGCCAATTTTAGCAAACTGCTCTATGAACATAGAGAGATCGCGGAGAAGATAAAAGTTTCCGAATTTACGAAGGAAATCGCTCAATTTCGAACACTTTGACCAAGCTACAGGTGGCACAAACAGTAGCAGACGATTCAGTCAAGCATGACGGCTGCCCTGCAATATTCAGCGAAGGCTCTCTACCAGTTGGCCGGCTTTGTGTCAGGAAAACCAGTCAGCAGTTCATTGTGGAAAGCTCTGACACAGTGGTATTATGTGGCGCGTTCAATGTGTTAACACCACAGTCGACAAGGTGAGACATTGCAATGACAATTGTGTCAATCTGAACAATATGATACTTACACAGGCGCGCCACACACGCGCCCTAGGGAGCAACATGCAACATGACGTTCACGTTAGCAGAAATGGGGCTAATCACAACAACCTCATCAACGTACAATCGAACAAGTGGGATCTACCAACCATCAACAATACTAACATTCGGGGTGCCTTGGCAAGCAAAATCGATGAAATCAAAGTAATTAAAGATAACTACGGAGTGGACGTCCTAGCAGTCACTGAGACAAGGTGTACCAGCAGAATACCAGACGGCTCGCTCTCGTTACCCGGTTTCAACCTCTACAGGAGGGACAGGCAAGATGGCCGTCAACATGGGGGATGGTTTGCTATGTACGAGATACAATCCCGACTAAGCAATGGACAGAACTAAACCAACCAGAACTTGAAACTATGTGGATGATGATACGTCCACCATAGATGCCTCGCAACCACCCACAGATAACAATCTGCACAGTGTACCACCTCCCGGGGCAGACGATTGGACATTGCTAAACCACATTGACCAATCTGTTGACTATGTATGCCGTCACCATCCATATACTGGCGTCATCATAATGGGTGACCTTAACAAGTTGAGAGATTCTCACTTGAAAAGAAATCAGAACCTAAAACAAATTGTTGACATACCAACACGAGGAACTGCGACACTGGACAAAATCTATACCAACCTAATGGATTTATACCACCGTCCAGTAGTCATAGCACCGATTGGCCTATCGGATCACATGGTGGTAATATGCACTCCATCAACGTCCACGAAATATACAGAACCAGTCGTTTCAAAGACGTCTTCGCGCAGTTGCAGGCCTGATAATCGAGCCCGTTTTGCAGCGGCGCTCAACCTCATCTCGTGGAAAACCTTATTCCACCTACCAAGCTGGGAACAACAACTGCAGTTTTTCAATTCTACAATCAGAACTTTACTCGACACGCATCTCCCTGAACGAAAAATCAGAAGATGTTCCAGCGACAGACCTTGGTTAGATGACAATTTCCGCTATCTAATACGTCACCGCCAGATCGCGCTTCTTTCTGAGAACCAACCATTGTACAGGCATTACAGAAATACAGTTAATCGTGCCAGAAAGTCCTTGCAACGAAAGTATTACCAAAGAAAAATCAAATCACTTGAGAACAAACATCCGAAACGATGGTGGAATAGCGTGAAGGAACTTGTAGGGGGTAAAGGTCAACTGTGACAATCTACAAGGTCTTGCTAGCACACACTGTTCAGGAAACTTCAATATTCTAGCAAACGAAATAAGTGACTTCTTTGAGTCTGTGTCCAAAGACTTCCCACCACTCTTACCCGTTGATGAGTTCTTACCTCCGGGAGCCGACACGACGGTCCCAGATGCCTACATCATCAAAGTCGATGAAGTAGCCATATCACTATCACGAATTAAAACACACAAAGCAACCGGCCCGGACGAGATACCCAACTGGATCTTACATGACTACGCTGCCATCCTCGCTACTCCCGTCTGCGCGATATTCAACAGCAGCTTACGGGAAGGAACCACGCCTGCCCTGTGGAAATGCGCTGTAGTTCGACCAGTGCCTAAAATTCGACCACCAGCGCTAATTGAGAAAGACCTGTGCCCAATATCTCTCACGCCAGTTTTATTGAAGTGCTTGGAGAAATTCATGTGCACGTGGATAATGGACATTACCATGGACCAGATTGATCCTCAGCAATATGGATCAATCAAAGGAACATCAACCGTACACGCACTGGTCGAGCTTGTACACAAGTGGAAATACGCGGTCGAGACCCCTGGAACCATAGTACGAATACTTCTCGTCGATTTCAGCAAAGCGTTCGACCGAGTCGACCATCACATTTTAATGACGAAATGTGCATCACTCGGACTTCCAACTTTTATCACCAAATGGCTGACATCCTTCCTGTGTCAACGCAAACAGAGGGTAAAGATCGGGAGTGTGAAATCGGAGTACACCACTGTCAATGCAGGTGTCCCACAAGGCACAATATTTGGAACAATCGGCTTCCTACACCATATTAATGATCTGCAAACAGTATGCGAACATATAAAATATGTCGACGATTGCACAATATGGGAAGCTACTTCATCCTCCGGAATGGACAGCTCACTCCAAGTAGCAGCAGACGAAGTCGGGCAATGAACAGCGAGTAACAAAATGGCGCTGTACTACGACAAGACGAAAGAACTGCGGATATGTTTCAAGAAATCAACTCCGGACATCGCACTGCTAACCATCGATGGTAGACCAATCCAACAAGTTAACAGCACTCGTCTACTAGGTGTGACTCTATATGAAGATCTGAAGTGGCAATCACACATAGACGAAATCACTACAAAAGCATCACAACGTCTATATTTCATCATCCTTCTCGGTGCCAAGATTAATCACCACTGTATCAATACAACAAAAAGATTTTTTTTCAAACTTAACTTTGTTATTAAAACAATATATATTCTACTTTATGATTAATAATATATCTATGGCTATTTAGCACATTCCGATTATGACATGACATGTGCCGCTGCCTGTACTGAAAAGCTTGGCACAATAATCGGCGGTATTACACTCCTACCTTCTAGTTAATATCAAGTAGATGAACCACTTACTGTAACTGCTGAAGAGACGCCATTGAAGATATGCTGGTGCTGAGAGATAGAGCAGCCTCATGGTCACTCAGCTTGTTTCCATCGAGGCTGTAAAATTATTGTGTTATTAATTAATACATCACAAACAGTTTTACAGCATGTTTATCTTGCAAAACATAATTGCAATGAAAACACCATCAATACTACAATAAAGGACTTGGACACCAAAATCCCATGTCATATACAAAAGGCATATGATACGATATGACATGTGATCGTGTACATTCCACAACATTTAGTACAAGTTGGAGTAAAAAAAAATGTCACATGCTATTTACATTCACACATGCACATTTAGGCACACACACAATCCTATACAGGGATACACAACACACACTCCAGTTGACGTATTAAAATTAAATCAATGATTGTAGGAATTATGAAAAACAGTTGCACTGTGATGATAATGTGAATACCACTGTTTACAACATATCTCAATATATGCAACTTAAACTTACCCGAGAATTTCCATTTTCGGGCACTGGTTTAGGGCACATGCCACTGAGGCCATGGCTTCATCTCCAATTCCACATGAATCCAGGCTACAAAGGCACATTGTATAAACATTGGTATATGTTTCATAACGACAAATTGTTAAATTCAATACATAAATGGATGTATGTGCACCAATGTTGTTCTGTTTGCAGCTCAGGTAGAAAAGGGTTCCAGAGCGAGAATTGCACAAGATAAAGTTGGTCGGCCAAACCGTTAAATGTAGACCATAGGAACAGTGATAAGAGACTAGTCAACGTAACGAAGACTGCGGCGGGGAACGCAAGCAGATGTACGGTCGGCAAAGTAGCGAGGAGTGTGAGCGTGCACGGCACCGTGCATTAAGGCCAACAGCTTAAACTGAATTCGCCATCTGACAGGTAACCAATGCAGGTCTCATAGTACCGCCGTCATGCGATGTCGGTCACATTGGTGTAAGCAGAGCACAACATGCGCAGGTATTCTCTAGACTATCTTGAGTCAATCTAGCAGGGTGCCGGCTATGCCGTGCAGGGCCCACTAGCGAAGTCGAGTCGTCACAAGACAAACATTCTATATATACTATTCCCAGGCTGATTGTTTCTGAACCTCCCTTTTTAAAATTCGCGAGGAAGGGCCTGTAATGCAATGACAACTGTACAAAAACGGGATATCAGGGAAAAACGCATTTGATGTTGATGTATGATGCAACAGGCAATGCAATGTGGATTTCAATTGCCAACTACTTCACACTTGTGGCCATATGGGGCGTCCTACCGATTGATAGCGGACTGCTCAATAATGCAGCATCATCTGGAAACAATCGAAGGCGCAGGGGCGGGCCAAGAAAAGACTGAGAAGAGCGCTTCAGGCAGTGCACCTGATGAACCAGTGTGTGAGGCCGGAACCCTGATGCACCAAATCTGGAGGTACTCCTGGCCACCATGCTGGCGAAGATGGAATAAAAGTTTGAGGCGTTTCATCGAGAGCAGTTGATTCCCGTTCCCGCTGTCACTGGCCCGTCTTCCCATCCAGATGAACAGCAGCCTGCCACTGACGTTCCACCTGCACCAGGCAAACAGGTGCGGCAGTGAGAAGGGAAGCGTAAACGTCACTCGCCATCGCCTGAATGGGCGTTGAATTCCTCCGATTCTGAATTCACTGGCAGCGATTCCCCTACTGAGCAGTTTAAGAGATGCACCCAGAAGAAGTGAAGAGCTTGAGACCATTAACATCAGGTACCACCACTTTCGACATGGGTTGGGCACAACTGGGGGGTGAAATCGCATATAGGTGCATAAAATGTATATGTACAAATGAATACTTTGACCCCAGGAGGACCTGACCTCTCCCACCACTGAGAGGAAGTGGACAGTCGTCCTTGTAGATCGGATAGGGGAATGGCTCCACCTCTGACTTTTGCAGCCACAAGGACCAAAAAAGTACCCTGAAGAAGGCAGTCAGTTTAAATCTACGTGACTACATCCTGACGATGCACGGAAGGTTGGGCATGTTTGGTTAGAGTACGTCTACTGTTTCCTTGTCAGGATGGAGAGGATCGATGCACCTTGTATTTAACTACCCTCTCTAGTCCAGCGATTAAGTGAAATGTAAAGCTAAAGCAGTGAACACATCTATGTTATCCCAGCCCTTTCGTGACTATACTTCCAGAAGCACTCGGCCGCGCCGCTCCCGCTTCTGCTTTTCCTCTAACAATGATGATGATAACAAAGCAAATGTACAAAGAGGGACTACTGACACACGCGTGGGTGTTCCTTCTGCAAAAAGGAGGGCTACATTTAGCGCGTTTGTGAATCCAAACTGGCTTACAGCAAGACATCCTGCACAGTCACCCTTAAAATAATATGAATTTTCCACACGGGTCAGCGACGATGCACTGATTTAGTCTCCAGCAACACTGACCGGTCATGTTGTACCACCGGCGGTCCACCGCCTGTAAAAACCTAATGTTTTATAACTGCTGTTGCAGGACTATGATAAGAAGCTAACCAACACTTTAGTTGCAGGTTTCACTAATGATCTTCCACTATTCCGTCAGTTCCACCTAAACATGGCTGTTAAAATCATAAGTCAATCACAGATAACGTAGCCACAGTGCAGTAGAAGCTGAGTAAAGACAATGCTAAACGATGGATTGCAGGCCCCTTTACATCATATCCCTTTCCAAACATGGTGCACTCCCCATTAGGCTTAGTCCAAAGAAAGAGAAAGGCGAATTTCTATTCATGCATGACCTTATTTTTCCCAAAGACAATTCAGTTAAGTCACAAATACTTCCAGAATTCCCATCTATTACATCATTTGATGTGTTGTGTCTTACAACAGATGCAAGTGGAGCTGTAATAGGTGACTCGTGGTTGCAGGGTAATTTCTCCCCCTTCCTGGGACTCCACACACATTTCAATCAACGAGATCCTACAAATCGTATTTGCCGTCATTCACTGGGGGCCAGTATGGATTAATCGAGGTCTTTTTCAGACAATACACCAGTTGTGGCTGTGATCAGCAGTCAAACTACAGGGAACAACAGCTGATGTTTTTAGTTCGCAAACTGGTTGTTGCATGTTTCTTATAATATCTATTTCCGTGCAAAGCACATTCCGTGTAAGATCAACGTTATTGCGGAACTTTTCTCGCAGTTACAGGTGAACATGCTGCATGTGTTGGCCAGCCCAGCCTAAAGGAACTTCTAGCACCGATTCCCACTCACTGGCTACCCTGGCACATAGTACACTTAAATACCATGGATGTTGCCTTTGCTCGAGTAGTGGCAGATGCTATGAGAGCAACTGGACAAGGTAAAATTAGTGCAGCGGCACTACCTGCCTGCCTCCCCAAACACAGTTTTTGTGCAGCACCTCAAGAATGAAGGAAAGGCAACGAGCACTATTAAGACTTTCATGTCAGCAATCTCTGAAAGGCAATTGCTTGCTTGGTTGTAAAGACTTTCAATGGAGTGGCGTGTTCACGTCCTCAGATTGACCAGCGCCAGCCTCTTTAATATCGTGATTTGTCCAAGTGTTCTTCCTACACTATCACATTGCTTCGCACAATGTTCAGTCTGATGTTCTTTGGTTTTCTAAGGGTAGGTGAGGTAACGGCTAGACCTTCATGTCCACAATCTCTGAAAGGCATAATGCATACCCCACAGTTGATTGCTTGGTTCTCAGATTGACCAGCGCTAGCCTCTTTAATAACGTTATCTGTCCAAATGTCAAACTCGGGGGGAGGGGTAATGGGTGGATTTATATTTCTCGATCTAAGGCATAGAACTACAGTAAATTGTTTTATCTGGTAGTAGAAGCCAGCTTCTGTCTTGTGAGACAGTACTTGTTTTAGCTGCTTCATGCTGGTAAATCGCAAGCTTGATGCCTCGCAAACTTGGTCTCCTGGTTAGCCCGGTACGCTGCGATGTCAATATCAGAACTACCAATAAGCATAGCTCGTCAGGCAGATCAGTTTTGAGCAACGGTTTGTCAGTGCAGGTCCAATTTTTTTATATTCCGACAAAACATTAGCAAGGCCACCAATGCAATGCTGCACTGTGGTCTGACTTCTACCTTACGAAGTATGACAAACTGTTGACTCTCATATAATGAAACATCACTGTTAATGCCTCTTAGTGGAATTCATAAAATTAACTAATGCACTTATGTTGCACTTTGAAAATGCAGATATTGTAGTTTTTCAGGGGCCAGCCAGATCCCAGGCATATATTCGAAACTATTGGGGTTCCGGCAGTGAATCTAGGGCCCACGAACACTCGCTCAATTCGGACCCTGTTAACAAATATGTTATTTTTTTGGAAGACATCACTAAGTGGATAGATCACTAGTGGACATTATCTATTTAGATATTCAGATAGCTTTCAACAAAGTGTCACATCAAAGATTTCTACTTAAGTTAAAAACCCATGGTATCGGGGATGACATAATCGACTGAATAGAAAAATGGCTGACTGGCAGAAGACACCAGACAGAATTGAAAAAATTCCTTGATTGTGTTGTATGCAGCACACTTTAAATACTCCTTCCTTACATATTGTGCTCTATCAATACAACAGTCATATTATTTGGTTGGTCAACGGAATCTTTCAAACATTTTCAGGCAGCTCAGACTCACAATAGTGTTTTGATCCTAAAACAAACATGATATAACCTGGGCAAGTGAGGTTTATTTGCAGCTGCAACCAAAATATGCACAAAACCACCAACTAAGATCATATAAAAATACTGCTACCTTCTCCAAAAATATCAAGACATATTTAAAAAAAATTGCATTTGCACCCAAGAGCCTCAACGGTCCCAAGCTTTCATAACTTTTCCACGTCCCTGTTCATTATATTATGCTTAAATTTGGTTTATTGCACCTCTGAGCTCGGGTACAGGAGGATTTAAAGATGTTGTTATTATTAACTTATGTAGTATTATTATATTGTTATTATCTGCATTTTATATAGATATCACGGCTACGTTGTACAAGTTCGTCACAACCGGCTGATTGAGACTAGTCATATGACATTCAAAGTACTGAAAAGCTCGGCTGATTAATTGGTTGTTAACATTCAATTATGGGCAATTTTTTTCTAAAAAATGCATTTTTGTCCCAAGTTACGTACCTATGTCAATAATCATTACATTTCAGGGTGTAATCAGTATGTTACAACTTGTCAACCATTACAGATTTTTCAACAAGATTGACCTCATCCACACCGTTTTATTCCACACCCAGCCCGGAACCTTGGCTAAGCCATATACAATAAGGAGAACGAGGAAGTGATGTAGCTCCTTGAATGTGGACGAATTGAACTGTGTCATTCACTTTGTGGTCGATGGTATCAAATGCAGCGAACAAATCAAAAAGCACATCGATGACAATGACTGATTGTCCATTGCGAGCAGAATGCAATTCTGCAAACATACAAGGGCTGTATCAACAATGTGATTGGACAGGTAGACGGACATCCCTTCAGATGAGTAGTCAGTATGCCAGAAACGATAACGACTGCCGTGAATATAGCCACAATCTCATGCGCATGTTTCTGGGAAGCCATTTTGGAATGGGATAAATTTCACGTGATTTCACCGGCGACGACTGCAATTTGGTCCTGATTTCAACCTCAGTGGCAAGACCCAAAACATTTAATTCACATTCTGACGGTGCATTTCCGACGGAGGCATCCACATTGGCGATTTCAAGATATCTATTTAAAGAAACGCATTTCAAGTGTGTTGAATGAGTCACATTGGCGGAGCGGTGTATCATCATCGGTATGTAGCAGTTTGGCGATGGTCTTGAACAGTGAAAATGGAGTGAATTCAAGAGGTCCAAGAAATGCAATGTAAGTGTGTTGAATGAGTCACATTGGCAGAGCGGTGCATCATCATCGGTGTGTAGCAGCTTGGCGATGGTCTTGAACAGTTCCGTCTGTTCACCAGATGGATCGGCGATTTGACTGTCATGGAACTGAAGTTTTGTACATTGCATAGATTATGTGACGACGATCTTCATCCATTTACGCTCCAACGCTTTTGTGATTGTGTGGCAATTGTACCAAAGCGAGTGTAAAAACATAATTGTCATAATTATACATTTTCGTTTAGTAGTACAGATCATCAAATATTTACGCATGTAGCTATAATATGTTATACAATATATATCATTCCAGGAAGTAGGTTATCTCTAAGCGTAGCCCAATGAAGTGCAGAAATTGCTAATGTGGGACATTGCTACACATAATTGATGAAGATCCAGAAGTAATATTGGCCCAGTCAAACCATGAATGGCGATAATCAGCCTAAGACTATGGCACGTCGACACATGTCTTGGCCCCAAGACATACAAAAATGTTGATGGTTGGTGCTGCTGTTTCATACTAGTGGCAATTTAACTATAATCGGCAGTGAATGGTTGTGGTGAATTGGATGTTTCTCCATGATTTCTTTCCCCAGGATAGTAACTACTTATCGCTGCTTTACGTATTGGTAAGGTTCATTTAATGTCGAAAATCTATATTAAGCCAAAGAAAATCTCATATTCCATTGTTTGTACACCGAAACAAATAATTCCACATGCAGGTACCAGTTACCAGACATGGCAACCATATAAAAAACACCAGAATGCATATCAGTAAGTTCTGTTTCAAAGAAAATTCTTATTTAATCTTTAAGAATTTAGTTGTGTGTTGGTTGGGTGTAATGACAGCATTCAAATTGTATATTGATAATTTCACTGAAGATGACTGCAACAGTGTCCTGATTTCAGTGTCAGCGACAAGCTCAAAAGTAATTAATTCACATTCTGGCGGTGCATTTCTAATGGAGGCATCGATTCTATTGACATTCTGACTGAGTGCGAAGCGAATTCAGTGTCAGTGGCAAGCTCAAACGTAATTAATTCACATTCTGGTGGTGCATTTCTAATGGAGGCATCGACTCTATTGACATTCTGACTGAGTGCGAAGCGAATTCAAGAGATCTGTTCTAAGAAACAAATCCAAAATCCGCTGTGCAAGTGTGTTGCATGAGTCACATGCCGGGAGCAGTGTATCGTCGTCGGTGTGTAGTAGCTTGGCGATAGTACTGAACAGGTCAATGAAGGTGGTGAACGGCTGTGAGTTAGAGTGGACGTTGTATGGGTGGCGGTCGGTAGATGATAAATAGGCATAGTGTATAGGCGACTACGTGGCAGCGTAATTAATGCTAGGTACTCTCGAACTGTGAAGCGACAAATGTTGGGTGAGCTCGATTTCATAATTTATTTAAGGGTATTATATGCAATTACTTATTATTAAAATAATTACTTGCATAATTATTATGTAACTAACGTTGATGTATAAAGTAACACAACAAGTTTAGATCACACACTAGTGCTTTGCATTACTTTAGTTAACATTATTAAGAAATTTGTAGGTTATTATATAAAACGTCCGAGGAATACAGTAAAACATATTTTTACAAGAAACAAGTTGAGGGATTGGTACGGATCAAGATCAAATATGTTGAAGAATCTTAAACTATTTTAATATTATCTGAATAGAAACTCCATTAACCAAACACGTCAGACATTGTATTGATCAACTGCCGCTATCATTCCTAAGTTGTGCTTGTTTGCGAGGCCGTCGGTGGAGCAACGCATTCCCAATGTCAAGTCTGCTGGTGACAACCGCATGGACAATTTGTTACATCGCAGGTAACGCTTGATGTAAAACATAGGCAATACTAACAAAACATGTTTGTATGACTTAAGAGTGCCGAGATTGTTAATACTGAAGGTATAACATGACATACGACATGCGAACAAAAGATACGCATATATGATAGAGAAACGATCTCCACTTCTACAGTGAAGTAAATACTCTCTAATCACATTGGACTAATCAGTTCAGCCCAGAAGTTATGTCAAACACTGTAGTATAACTCCTTGCAGCCGTTGTATTTGTTTGCGAGACAGTCAAAGCAACGCATTCCCAATGTCAAGTCTGCTGGTGACAAACGCATGGACAATTTGTTCCATCGCAGGTAATGCTTAATCCTTGCAAAATGTCCGAGGTGGAAAGCACAACGATTGGGTTGGCCAACAACGTGTGACACAATTGGCTATGTACATCGGTGCACGAAAACTAGTATATTACATGGTTTGGTAATCCCTTATATTCTAAACCAGTACAACTGATACTGGTGTACCGTTGCTTGATGGAGAATCAAATGCGTAACCATCTAGAGGATAACCCCTCATAATCTTCGGCCGATGGGAATAAACCACAATTTTGATACTGCACTGTATGCAACGCTAAAAGTTAGGGATGTACACGTGGTTATACAAGGGAGCGGTTAGTTTGTGATGCACCTCCTGTTTCGAAGCACATTCAATGTGTTATGTTACTGTAAATCATAACAAAGTATTGATGATTTGCATACTGATAGTGCACTTCCAACACAGGCATCCACATTGTTGACATTCCGAGTGAAAAATTGAGTGAATGCAACAGGTATGTTCAAAGAAACAACTCCAAGAAATGCACTGTAAGTTTGTTGAATGAGTCACATTGGCAGAACGGTGTATCGTAATCGGTGTGTAGTAGCTTGGCGATGGTCTTGAACAGTTCCGTCTGTTCACCACATGCATCGGCGATTTGACTGTTGTGGAACTGAAGTTTTGGACAACACTTCTGTGATTGTGTGGCAATTGTATCAAAGTAATATATTACATGGTTTGGTAATCCCTTATATTCTAAACCAGTACAACTGATACAGTTGTACGGTTGCTTGATGGAGAATGAAATGCATAACCATCTAGAGGATAACCCCTCATAATCTTCGGTCGATGGGAATAAACCACAATTTTGATACTGCACTGTATGCAACGCTAAAAGTTAGGGATGTACACGTGGTTATACAAGGGAGCGGTTAGTTTGTGATGCACCTCCTGTTTCGAAGCACATTCAATGTGTTATGTTACTGTAAATCATAACAAAGTATTGATGATTTGCATACTGATAGTGCACTTCCAACACAGGCATCCACATTGTTGACATTCCGAGTGAAAAATTGAGTGAATGCAACAGGTATGTTCAAAGAAACAACTCCAAGAAATGCACTGTAAGTTTGTTGAATGAGTCACATTGGCAGAACGGTGTATCGTAATCGGTGTGTAGTAGCTTGGCGATGGTCTTGAACAGTTCCGTCTGTTCACCACATGCATCGGCGATTTGACTGTTGTGGAACTGAAGTTTTGGACAACACTTCTGTGATTGTGTGGCAATTGTATCAAAGTAATATATTACATGGTTTGGTAATCCCTTATATTCTAAACCAGTACAACTGATACAGTTGTACGGTTGCTTGATGGAGAATGAAATGCATAACCATCTAGAGGATAACCCCTCATAATCTTCGGTCGATGGGAATAAACCACAATTTTGATACTGCACTGTATGCAACGCTAAAAGTTAGGGATGTACACGTGGTTATACAAGGGAGCGGTTAGTTTGTGATGCACCTCCTGTTTCGAAGCACATTCAATGTGTTATGTTACTGTAAATCATAACAAAGTATTGATGATTTGCATACTGATAGTGCACTTCCAACACAGGCATCCACATTGTTGACATTCCGAGTGAAAAATTGAGTGAATGCAACAGGTATGTTCAAAGAAACAACTCCAAGAAATGCACTGTAAGTTTGTTGAATGAGTCACATTGGCAGAACGGTGTATCGTAATCGGTGTGTAGTAGCTTGGCGATGGTCTTGAACAGTTCCGTCTGTTCACCACATGCATCGGCGATTTGACTGTTGTGGAACTGAAGTTTTGGACAACACTTCTGTGATTGTGTGGCAATTGTATCAAAGTAATATATTACATGGTTTGGTAATCCCTTATATTCTAAACCAGTACAACTGATACAGTTGTACGGTTGCTTGATGGAGAATGAAATGCATAACCATCTAGAGGATAACCCCTCATAATCTTCGGTCGATGGGAATAAACCACAATTTTGATACTGCACTGTATGCAACGCTAAAAGTTAGGGATGTACTCATACTCAGCTTTGAGCAATGTACTCATACTCATACTCAGCTTTGAGCAATGTACTCATACTCATACTCAGCTTTGAACAATGTACTCATACTCATATTCAGCTTTGAGCAATGTACTCGTACTCAGCCATCACCAATGTACTCGTACTCGTACTTTACATGTGAACATGTACTCGGCCCCAGGTCTGCATTCAACATGAGAGTAACCTGCTAACATACTGGACAGACAACAAATGAAAGTTTCCTCAGTTGGCAGCTATGAGCCATTGATTGCTGTGCATCCCAGCGTCATCTGCCCCCGTAGAAAGGATCTTCAGCACAGCAGGGAAGATGATGCATCCTGATCTTGCCAGGCTAGTTGACCAACAACTGATGTTTGTGAAGTGCAACGCCCATCTCCTGTGAGGCGTGAACTGTGTGACTCAGTGAATGACTCTGCAGTCATGTTCATGTAGTCGCCTAGTGGGACTGGTACGTTTTGGGACTTACTGGTTTGAGTAATGTAATGATAAACTGAGTGACATTGATAGTACGAATCCAGGACATAATCCCCTCGGACATAATCCCCTCAGGACATAATCCCCTCGGACAATATCCCCTCAGGACATAATCCCCTCACATGAAGAATATTAAAATTTTAAGATTTTATTTAACCAACATTTTTTTAATTTACATTTATTATTTTTTCTCCCATTAATAAATTAAGTGCTTAAATTATTAAAATACTTTTTATTTTAAATACATTTTCATTGAAATGAATTTATTGTTGTTAATTTATGTATAATAAATTGAATGTAATACTTGATAAATGACAATTTAGTTTAATTGCAATTCACAATCAGAGTATATTGAGATGAGGGAGATCAATTTGTAAACAAAACAGGCGCCTGAACAGTGGAACAAATTAAGCCTGATATTTGCTAATCTGCTAGGTATTATTGGAAGCCACATACTTGTCACTTTCCATGGGAAACCACTAGTCCATTGTTTGTAAGGAAACCAAACTTAAAATGTAAATTTCACATGTCCTTTAAAAGGCGCCTGAACAGTGGAACTCATCAGTCTTACCAAGTATTATCTCGCAGCAACATTACCAGATCTAAACATTACCAGAACTACAACTATTACTACTACTATTATGGAGGTCATCAAGAGTCAGAAGGGTGGACTCAAGATCTTACATGATGGATATATGTATACCAAGAAGTATGCCCGGAAGACAGCCGTCAGATGGGAATGTTCCAATCGTGTTGCATTCTCGTGCAAGGCTGCCATCATCACTGACCTTGAGATGAAGACTGTGACCAGTTCTACCCCTCACACACATGATCCACATGATACTGCTGTCCCAGCTACCAAGCTATGTACTACCATGAGGGAACGTGCTGGAAGTTCCCATGGAACCCTCACACAGCTTCTCACCGATATAACCTCTGAGGCACCTATAGAAGTCCGTGCAGAACTCGGCAACCCAGAGACTATCAAGCAGTCCTGCATCGTGAGCGTACCAAACACCTACCTAAGAACACAAACTCAGTCAGAGATTTGGTCTTAGAAGATGAGTGGACCAAGACCAGCGACGGAGATCAATTCATGATCTACGACAATGGTGTAGACTCATCCAACCGGATGCTAGTCTGATGAGGGACTGCATCACCTTGCAAGTTCCACTACCTGGTTCCTGGATGGGACATTCATCGTTGCTCCATCACTATTCACTCAACTCTATGTGATTCGTGCACCCCTCAGCGACTCTTCTGTCACTTGTGTCTACGGGTTCTTGATCAACAAGAACCAGTCGACATATGAGGAGTTCCTCTCTGCCATACAGGATCGGTGCGACACCCTCGGATTCCAGGCTGACCCGACTACTGTCACCATGGACTTTGAGTTAGCTCCTATGAAGGCTGTGACATCAATCTTCGGACCCCAGGTCAAGATCCATGGCTGCTTCTACCATCTGACGCAGAGTACATGGAGGAAAGTACAGAGTCTGGGCCTCATCACTCGCTACCATGAGGAGGAAGATGTCAAGCACTTCTGTGGCATGCTTGATGGTCTGGCCTTTCTACCACTTGATGAATTAAACTGTATGTTAAAATATTTGTTTTTATATTTGTTTTTTAATTAAAAAAATATATTCTTCATGTGAGGGGATTATGTCCTGAGGGGGTTTTGTCTTGAGGGGATTATGTCCTGAGGGGATTATGTCCGAGGGGATTATGTCCGTTTACCTGATAGTACATGTAAGCAATCTCCTGTGAAGCATGAACTCTGCAGGCTTGGAACTGTGTGACTCAGTGTATGACTCTAGACATGTTCATGTAGTGGGACTCATTTATTAAATAAATTAATAATGTGTTTGTATACATTGTATTGTTTTTTCTCCAAATATAACAAAACATTAATATAAAACCAAAACATTTGAAATTATTTTAAATGCATTTGCAAATGTGTAACCAAAACATTTGCATTTGAATGCGTTCCTCGAAAATTGTATTTGCATCAAGTACTCATTCTCATAGAGGATAATAAAATAATAGAACAAATTGTGTAACTGCTAGCAGTGTGAATGTATTAAAAAATAAGGTTGACACATATCTCAGGAGGGTGGGTTACAAATAGATGAAAATTCCTGGACTCATGATAAGCCAATGGCTTTCTTGCTCACTTGAGATATTTGCCTTTGTCTTGGATGGCAATCTTGTTAAATCATATTGGTAGGTTGACCCGGATCGCATCACCATGGCACAGTATTTTGACCCAGGTCAATATAATATGCCATTGGGGATATGACCCCCACGCAAACATTCATTTCAAAGTGTACATATAAAAAAAATAGAAAAGTATTTTTTTAACCAGGAGGAGGAGTTTTTTTAGAGTTTAATCAAATGTCTGTAGTAGAATATCTTCGTTATGACAATTATGTACTGTATGTTTGTGCATTTATTTCAAAGTGCAGTGCCAGGTATGTGTATGAGTTAGTAGAATATAAATGAAAGAAATAAAAATAATGAAGTCAGTATACTATGCCATTTGGACATGACCTGGGTCAATATTGTTTCAAAGATCAAATAAAAAGTCATAAAAAACAAGTTTATCGTTTATCTATATTGGTAGGTTGAGTCTCTGAAGCTTGACAAGGGTGAAAATACATAGGAATATTAAAAAGGCTAACCTTCATTTCAAAGATGCTATATGTGTCATATATATATATATATATACGTGACTTTGTAGTTTATTAATGAAAGAAATAAAAAATCATGATAACAAGTGTTTAATTTAAATATATTGGTAGGTTTTGTATTCATGGCATAATGCTGGTCACTACACTATGCCATGAGAATATAACCATAGCCAAGCTGACCTTCATTTCAAAGATGCATTATGTGTATTATGTGAATTAGAAGTAGGTGAATTAGAAGACTATTAATAAAAAAAAAAAATCATAACAAGTATTTGACAAGTATTTGTTTTAACTCTTTATTGGTAGGTCTAGCCTCCATAGCATTGCCTGGGTCAATATACACTGTACTATGCCATGGCAATATGACCCGGGTCAATATGCTATGCCGTGGGGATATGACCCCATGCCAACCTCATACATCTAACCCATCTCCACCTGATTTACTTAAATTAAGCACATACAATTTAATATTAATTAAAACCATTTTTTGTGTGTGCCCTTTTTAGTTTTAACTCCAGATAACAAGCAAACAGGCAATTTAGTCTTTTTATGAAGGGTGTGGTTTCCTTGAAGAGTTGCTTAACCAGAAACGTAATAAGGAGTGTGTCCACAATTACTTAGTCGTCATTAACCACTTTCGACCATGGCCGACCATACATACAAAGCCAATGTTTTTCTTTGCAAAGTGCTTTCGATTGCCAAATGAACAAATTCAAGGATATTCATTGCCAACGATGCAGCTTTTGTATTTCACCAATAATTTCTATCGTGTTGATGTTTTCATCTCTAGCACACTTTCTTTTTGTTGTTGCCTTGGCAGAACCAGATGTGTGTTTAATTTAGTTCAATGGGTATCATGATGGAAAGCCACATTGTGGCGAGGGCTAACGGAAATTAAGTTATAGTGTGATAATGACCACAGGTCGCTGCCAGGACTATGGCAGAGTTGTATATGTTTTTGCAGGTCAGGACACTAATCGCCGTTAAGACAGGTTTTGTTTGTTATACAATTGTTATGGCCATTGTTGTGCTATGACAAGTTACATGTATGAACACTTAGGTCAATGTTTCTGTCCTGGGACGTTATATCATGTATCGTCACGCTGTAGTCTTCAGCTCACTGTGTTTTCCCTGTTACGTGCCTAGACACTGTTTGTATCTATTTCATAGTGTGCAGTGTCACACTATTGTTTGACAGTTCGTTTTGAACTTTCCCTGTTGCATTACACACATCACTGAATTTGTTTCAACAAGATCCTTCAGGAAATACATACTTGTATATAGTCATGAACAAACCAATGGACTGACTGAGTGCATGTGCGCCTACACGGCAGCACCAAAAACATTCTCGGCTTTAGTGTAATTAATGTTAAGTTTTAAGGCACTATCACATGCCAATTTTAGCAAACTGCTCTATGAACATAGAGAGATCGCGGAGAAGATAAAAGTTTCCGAATTTACGAAGGAAATCGCTCAATTTCGAACACTTTGACCAAGCTACAGGTGGCACAAACAGTAGCAGACGATTCAGTCAAGCATGACGGCTGCCCTGCAATATTCAGCGAAGGCTCTCTACCAGTTGGCCGGCTTTGTGTCAGGAAAACCAGTCAGCAGTTCATTGTGGAAAGCTCTGACACAGTGGTATTGTGTGGCGCGTTCAATGTGTTAACACCACAGTCGACAAGGTGAGACATTGCAATGACAATTGTGTCAATCTGAACAATATGATACTTACACAGGCGCGCCACACACGCGCCCTAGGGAGCAACATGCAACATGACGTTCACGTTAGCAGAAATGGGGCTAATCACAACAACCTCATCAACGTACAATCGAACAAGTGGGATCTACCAACCATCAACAATACTAACATTCGGGGTGCCTTGGCAAGCAAAATCGATGAAATCAAAGTAATTAAAGATAACTACGGAGTGGACGTCCTAGCAGTCACTGAGACAAGGTGTACCAGCAGAATACCAGACGGCTCGCTCTCGTTACCCGGTTTCAACCTCTACAGGAGGGACAGGCAAGATGGCCGTCAACATGGGGGATGGTTTGCTATGTACGAGATACAATCCCGACTAAGCAATGGACAGAACTAAACCAACCAGAACTTGAAACTATGTGGATGATGATACGTCCACCATAGATGCCTCGCAACCACCCACAGATAACAATCTGCACAGTGTACCACCTCCCGGGGCAGACGATTGGACATTGCTAAACCACATTGACCAATCTGTTGACTATGTATGCCGACACCATCCATATACTGGCGTCATCATAATGGGTGACCTTAACAAGTTGAGAGATTCTCACTTGAAAAGAAATCAGAACCTAAAACAAATTGTTGACATACCAACACGAGGAACTGCGACACTGGACAAAATCTATACCAACCTAATGGATTTATACCACCGTCCAGTAGTCATAGCACCGATTGGCCTATCGGATCACATGGTGGTAATATGCACTCCATCAACGTCCACGAAATATACAGAACCAGTCGTTTCAAAGACGTCTTCGCGCAGTTGCAGGCCTGATAATCGAGCCCGTTTTGCAGCGGCGCTCAACCTCATCTCGTGGAAAACCTTATTCCACCTACCAAGCTGGGAACAACAACTGCAGTTTTTCAATTCTACAATCAGAACTTTACTCGACACGCATCTCCCTGAACGAAAAATCAGAAGATGTTCCAGCGACAGACCTTGGTTAGATGACAATTTCCGCTATCTAATACGTCACCGCCAGATCGCGCTTCTTTCTGAGAACCAACCATTGTACAGGCATTACAGAAATACAGTTAATCGTGCCAGAAAGTCCTTGCAACGAAAGTATTACCAAAGAAAAATCAAATCACTTGAGAACAAACATCCGAAACGATGGTGGAATAGCGTGAAGGAACTTGTAGGGGGTAAAGGTCAACTGTGACAATCTACAAGGTCTTGCTAACACACACTGTTCAGGAAACTTCAATATTCTAGCAAACGAAATAAGTGACTTCTTTGAGTCTGTGTCCAAAGACTTCCCACCACTCTTACCCGTTGATGAGTTCTTACCTCCTTGAGCCGACACGACGGTCCCAGATGCCTACATCATCAAAGTCGATGAAGTAGCCATATCACTATCACGAATTAAAACACACAAAGCAACCGGCCCGGACGAGATACCCAACTGGATCTTACATGACTACGCTGCCATCCTCGCTACTCCCGTCTGCGCGATATTCAACAGCAGCTTACGGGAAGGAACCACGCCTGCCCTGTGGAAATGCGCTGTAGTTCGACCAGTGCCTAAAATTCGACCACCAGCGCTAATTGAGAAAGACCTGTGCCCAATATCTCTCACGCCAGTTTTATTGAAGTGCTTGGAGAAATTCATGTGCACGTGGATAATGGACATTACCATGGACCAGATTGATCCTCAGCAATATGGATCAATCAAAGGAACATCAACCGTACACGCACTGGTCGAGCTTGTACACAAGTGGAAATACGCGGTCGAGACCCCTGGAACCATAGTACGAATACTTCTCGTCGATTTCAGCAAAGCGTTCGACCGAGTCGACCATCACATTTTAATGACGAAATGTGCATCACTCGGACTTCCAACTTTTATCACCAAATGGCTGACATCCTTCCTGTGTCAACGCAAACAGAGGGTAAAGATCGGGAGTGTGAAATCGGAGTACACCACTGTCAATGCAGGTGTCCCACAAGGCACAATATTTGGAACAATCGGCTTCCTACACCATATTAATGATCTGCAAACAGTATGCGAACATATAAAATATGTCGACGATTGCACAATATGGGAAGCTACTTCATCCTCCGGAATGGACAGCTCACTCCAAGTAGCAGCAGACGAAGTCGGGCAATGAACAGCGAGTAACAAAATGGCGCTGTACTACGACAAGACGAAAGAACTGCGGATATGTTTCAAGAAATCAACTCCGGACATCGCACTGCTAACCATCGATGGTAGACCAATCCAACAAGTTAACAGCACTCGTCTACTAGGTGTGACTCTATCTGAAGATCTGAAGTGGCAATCACACATAGACGAAATCACTACAAAAGCATCACAACGTCTATATTTCATCATCCTTCTCGGTGCCAAGATTAATCACCACTGTATCAATACAACAAAAAGATTTTTTTTCAAACTTAACTTTGTTATTAAAACAATATATATTCTACTTTATGATTAATAATATATCTATGGCTATTTAGCACATTCCGATTATGACATGACATGTGCCGCTGCCTGTACTGAAAAGCTTGGCACAATAATCGGCGGTATTACACTCCTACCTTCTAGTTAATATCAAGTAGATGAACCACTTACTATAACTGCTGAAGAGACGCCATTGAAGATATGCTGGTGCTGAGAGATAGAGCAGCCTCATGGTCACTCAGCTTGTTTCCATCGAGGCTGTAAAATTATTGTGTTATTAATTAATACATCACAAACAGTTTTACAGCATGTTTATCTTGCAAAACATAATTGCAATGAAAACACCATCAATACTACAATAAAGGACTTGGACACCAAAATCCCATGTCATACACAAAAGGCATATGATACGATATGACATGTGATCGTGTACATTCCACAACATTTAGTACAAGTTGGAGTAAAAAAAAATGTCACATGCTATTTACATTCACACATGCACATTTAGGCACACACACAATCCTATACAGGGATACACAACACACACTCCAGTTGACGTATTAAAATTAAATCAATGATTGTAGGAATTATGAAAAACAGTTGCACTGTGATGATAATGTGAATACCACTGTTTACAACATATCTCAATATATGCAACTTAAACTTACTCGAGAATTTCCATTTTCGGGCACTGGTTTAGGGCACATGCCACTGAGGCCATGGCTTCATCTCCAATTCCACATGAATCCAGGCTACAAAGGCACATTGTATAAACATTGGTATATGTTTCATAACGACAAATTGTTAAATTCAATACATAAATGGATGTATGTGCACCAATGTTGTTCTGTTTGCAGCTCAGGTAGAAAAGGGTTCCAGAGCGAGAATTGCACAAGATAAAGTTGGTCGGCCAAACCGTTAAATGTAGACCATAGGAACAGTGATAAGAGACTAGTCAACGTAATGAAGACTGCGGCGGGGAACGTAAGCAGATGTACGGTCGGCAAAGTAGCGAGGAGTGTGAGCGTGCACGGCACCGTGCATTAAGGCCAACAGCTTAAACTGAATTCGCCATCTGACAGGTAACCAATGCAGGTCTCATAGTACCGCCGTCATGCGATGTCGGTCACATTGGTGTAAGCAGAGCACAACATGCGCAGGTATTCTCTAGACTATCTTGAGTCAATCTAGCAGGGTGCCGGCTATGCCGTGCAGGGCCCACTAGCGAAGTCGAGTCGTCACAAGACAAACATTCTATATATACTATTCCCAGGCTGATTGTTTCTGAACCTCCCTTTTTAAAATTCGCGAGGAAGGGTCTGTAATGCAATGACAACTGTACAAAAACGGGATATCAGGGAAAAACGCATTTGATGTTGATGTATGATGCAACAGGCAATGCAATGTGGATTTCAATTGCCAACTACTTCACACTTGTGGCCATATGGGGCGTCCTACCGATTGATAGCGGACTGCTCAATAATGCAGCATTCCGTATCATCTGGAAACAATCGAAGGCGCAGGGGCGGGCCAAGAAAAGACTGAGAAGAGCGCTTCAGGCAGTGCGCCTGATGAACCAGCGTGTGAGGCCGGAACCCTGATGCACCAAATCTGGAGGTACTCGTGGCCACCATGCTGGCGAAGATGGAATAAAAGTTTGAGGCGTTTCATCGAGAGCAGTTGATTCCCGTTCCCCCTGTCACTGGCCCGTCTTCCCATCCAGATGAACAGCAGCCTGCCGCTGACGTTCCACCTGCACCAGGCAAACAGGTGCGGCAGTGAGAAGGGAAGCGTAAACGTCACTCGCCATCGCCTGAATGGGCGTTGAATTCCTCCGACTCTGAGTTCACTGGCAGCGACTCCCCTACTGAGCAGTTTGACAGATGCACCCACAAGAAGTGAAGAGCTTGAGACCATTAACATCAGGTACCACCACTTTCGACATGGGTTGGGCACAACTGGGGGGTGAAATCGCATATAGGTGCACAAAATGTATATTTACAAATGAATACTTTGACCCCAGGAGGACCTGACCTCTCCCACCACTGAGAGGAAGTGGACAGTCGCCCTTGTAGATCGGATAGGGGAATGGCTCCACCTCTGACTTTTGCAGCCACAAGGACCAAAAAAGTACCCTGAAGAAGGCAGTCAGTTTAAATCTACGTGACTACATCCTGACGATGCACGGAAGGTTGGGCATGTTTGGTTAGAGTACGTCTACTGTTTCCTTGTCAGGATGGAGAGGATCGATGCACCTTGGTATGTATTGAACTACCCTGTCTAGACCAGCGATAAAGCGAAATATAAAGCTAAAGCAGTGAACACATCTGTGTTATCCCAGCCCTTTCGTGACTATACTTCCAGAAGCACTCGTCCCCGCTGCTCCCGCTCCTGCTTTTCCTCTAACAATGATGATGATAACAAAGCAGATGTACAAAGAGGGACTACCAATACATGCGTGGGTGTTCCTTCTGCAAAAAGGAAGGCCACATTCAGCGGGTGTACAAATCCAAGCTTGCTCACAGCAAGACACACTGCACAGCCACTCCTAAAATAAGTTGAATTTTCCACACGAGTCAGCGACGATGCACTGATTCGGTCTTCAACAACTATGACATCATCATCTTTACATCAGATCCCTTCCCAAACATGGTGTACTCCCCATTAGGCTTAGTCCCAAGAAAGAGAAAGGCGAATTTCTACTCATGCATGACCTTATTTTTCCCAAAGCCAATTCAGTTAAGTCACAAATACTTCCAGAATTCCCCTCTACTACATCATCTGATGTGTTGTGTCTTACAACAGATGCAAGCGGAGCTGTCATGGGTGACTCATGGTTGCAGGGTAATTTATCCCCCTTCCTGGGACTCCACACACATTTCAATCAACGAGACCCTACCAAACGTATTTGCCGTCATTCACTGGGGGCCAGTATGGATTAATCTAGGTTTCTTTTTCAGACAATACACCAGTTGTGGCTGTGATCAGCAGACAAACTACAGGGAACAACAGCTGATGTGTTTAGTCGCAAACAGGTTGTTGCATGTCTCTTATAATATCTATTTCCGTGCGAAGCACATTCCGTGTAAGATCAACGTTATTGCGGAACTTTTCTCGCGGTTGCAGGTGAACATGCATGTGTTGACCAGCCCAGCCTAAAGGAACACCCAGCACTGATTCCCACTCACTAGCTACCCTGGAACATAGTGCACTGAATACCATGGATGTTGCCTTTGCTCGAGCAGTGGCAGATGCTATGAGAGTAACTGGACAAGGTAAAATTAGTGCAGCGGCACTACCTGCCTGCTTCCCCAAACACAGCTTTTGTGCAGCACCTCAAGAATGAAGGGAAGGCACCGAGCACTATGAAGACCTTCATATCCACAATCTCTGAAAGGCATAATGCATTTTGTTACTCATACCCTACAGTTGATTGCTTGGTTCTCAGACTGATCAGCGCTAGCCTCTTTGATAACGTTATCTGTCTAAATGTCAAACTCGGGGGGGGGGATAATGGGTGGATTTATATTTCTCGATCTAAGGCACAGAACTATAGTAAATTGTTTTATCTGGTAGTAGAAGCCAGCTTCTGTCTCGTGAGACAGTGCTTGTTTTAGCTGCTTCATGCTGGTAAATTGCAAGCTTGATGCCTCGTAAGCTTGATCTCCTGTTTAGCCCGGTACGCTGAGATGTCAATATCAGAACTGCCACTAAGCATAGCTCGTCAGGCAGATCAGTTTTGAGCAACGGTTTGTCAGTGCAGGTCCAATTTTCTTATAATCCGACAAAACATTAGCAAGGCCACCAATGCAATGCTGCACTGTGGTCTGACTTCTACCTTACGAAGTATGACAAACTGTTGACTCTCATAGAATGAAACATCACTGTTAATGCCTCTTAGTGGAATTCATAAAATTAACTAATGCACTTATGTTGCACTTTGAAAATGCAGATATTGTAGTTTTTCAGGGGCCAGCCAGATCCCAGGCATAGATTCGAAACTATTGGGGTTCCGGCAGTGAATCTAGGGCCCACGAACACTTGCTCAATTCGAACCCTGTTAACAAATATGTTATTTTTTGGAAGAAATCACTAAGTGGATAGATCACTAGTGGACATTATCTATTTAGATATTCAGAAAGCTTTCAACAAAGTGTCACATCAAAGATTTCTACTTGAGTTAAAAACCCATGGTATCGGGGATGGCATAATCGACTGAATAGAAAAATGGCTGACTGGCAGAAGACACCAGACAGAATTTACAAAATTCCTTGATTGTGTTGTATGCAGCACACTTTAAATACTCCTTCCTTACATATTGTGCTCTATCAATACAACAGTCATATTATTTGGCTAATCAAAGGAATCTTTCAAACATTTTCAGGCAGCTCAGATAATCTAACTCACAATAGTGTTTTGATCCTAAAACAAACATGATATAACCTGGGCAAGTGAGGTTTATTTGCAGCTGCAACCAAAATATGCACAAAACCACCAACTAAGATCATATAAAAATACTGCTACCTTCTCCAAAAATATTAAGACATATTTAAAAAAAATTGCATTTGCACCCAAGAGCCTCAACGGTCCCAAGCTTTGATAACTTTTCCACGTCCCTGTTCATTATATTATGCTTAAATTTGGTTTATTGCACCTCTGAGCTCGGGTACAAGAGGATTTAAAGATGTTGTTATTATTAACTTATGTAGTATTATTATATTGTTATTATCTGCATTTTATATAGATATCACGGCTACGTTGTACAAGTTCGTCACAACCGGCTGATTGAGACTAGTCATATGACATTCAAAGTACTGAAAAGCTTGGCTGATTAATTGGTTGTTAACATTCAATTATGGGCAATTTGTGCCTAAAAAATGCATTTTTGTCCCAAAATGTGGTTACGTACCTATGTCAATAATCATTACATTTCAGGGTGTAATCAGTATGTTACAATTTGTCAACCATTACAGATTTTTCAACAAGATTGACCTCATCCAAACCGTTTTATTCCACACACAGCCCGGAACCTTGGCTAAGCCATATGCAATAAGGAGAACGAGGAAGTGATGTAGCGCCTTGAATGTGGATGAATTGAACTCTGTCATTCACTTTGTGGTCGATGGTATCAAATGCAGCGAACAAATCAAAAAGCACATCGATGACAATGACTGGTTGTCCATTGCGAGCAGAATGCAATTCTGCACACATACAAGGGATGTATCAACAATCTGATTGGACAGGTAGACGGACATCCCTTCAGATGAGTAGTCACTATACCAAAAACGATAACGACTGCCGTGACTACAATCTCACGCGCATGTCTCTGGGAAGCCATTTTGGAATGGGATACATTTCACTTGGTTTCACCGGCGACGACTGCAATTTGGTCCTGACTTCAACCTCAGTGGCAAGATCCAAAGCATTTAATTCACATTCTGACGGTGCTTTTCCAACGGAGGCATCGACATTGTTGACATTCGGCGTGAGAATGGAGCGATTTCAAGATATCTATTTAAAGAAACGCATTGCAAGTGTGTTGAATGAGTCACATTGGCGGAGCGGTGTATCATCATCGGTATGTAGCAGCTTGGCGATGGTCTTGAACAGTGAAAATGGAGTGAATTCAAGAGGTCTATTCAAAAAAACAACTCCAAGAAATGCAATGTAAGTGTGTTGAATGAGTCACATTGGCAGAGCGGTGTATCGTCATCGGTGTGTAGCAGCTTGGCGATGGTCTTGAACAGTTCCGTCTGTTCACCAGATGGATCGGCGATTTGACTGTCGTGGAACTGAAGTTTTGTACATTGCATAGATTATGTGACGGCCTGGAGCTGGTGGCAGTAAAAGTATGTAACTGTCCTGCACGATCTTCATCCATTTACGCTCCAACACTTTTGTGATTGTGTGGCAATTGTACCAAAGCGAGTGTAAAAACATAATTGTCATAATTATACATTTTCGTTTAGTAGTACAGATCAGCAAATATGTACGCATGTAGCAAAAATATGTTATACAATATATATCATTCCAGGAAGTAGGTTATCTCTAAGCGTAGCTCAATGAAGTGCAGAAATTGCTAATGTGGGACATTGCTACACATAATTGATGAAGATCCAGAAGTAATAGTGGCCCAGTCAAACCATGAATGGCGATAATCAGCCTAAGACTATGGCACGTCGACACATGTCTTGGCCCCAAGACATACAAAAATGTTGATGGTTGGTGCTGCTGTTTCATACTAGTGGCAATTTAACTATAATCGGCAGTGAATGGTTGTGGTGAATTGGATGTTTCTCCATGATTTCTTTCCCCAGGATAGTAACTACTTATCGCTGCTTTATGTATTGGTTGGGTTCATTTCATGTTGAAAATCGATATTAGACAAAAGAAAATCTCATATTCTATTGTTCGTACACCGAAACAAATAATTCCACATGCAGGTACCAGTTACCAGACATGGCAACCATATAAAAAACACCAGATTGCATATCAGTAAGTTCTGTTTCAAAGAAAATTCTAATTTAATCTTTAAGAATTTAGTTGTGTGTTGGTTGGGTGTAATGACAGCACTCAAATTGTACATTGATAATTTCACTGAAGATGACTGCAACAGTGTCCTGATTTCAGTGTCAGCGGCAAGCTCAAAAGTAATTAATTCACATTCTGGCGGTGCATTTCTAATGGAGGCATCGATTCTATTGACATTCTGACTGAGTGCGAAGCGAATTCAGTGTCAGCGGCAAGCTCAAACGTAATTAATTCACATTCTGGTGGTGCGTTTCTAATGGAGGCATGGACTCTATTGACATTCTGACTGTGTGCGAAGCGAATTCAAGAGATCTGTTCTAAGAAACAAATCCAAAATCCGCTGTGCAAGTGTGTTGCATGAGTCACATGCCGGGAACAGTGTATCGTCGTCGGTGTGTAGTAGCTTGGCGATATTACTGAACAGGTCAATGAAGGTGGTGAACGGCTGTGAGTTAGAGTGGACGTTGTATGGGTGGCGGTCGGTAGATGATAAATAGGCATAGTGTATAGGCGACTATGTGGCAGCGTAATTAATGCTAGGTACTCTCGAACTGTGAAGCGACCAAAGTTGGGTCAGGTCGATTTCATAATTTATTTAAGGGTATTATATTCAATTACTCGTAATAATAATTACTTGCATAATTATTATGTAACTAACGTTGATGTATAAAGTAACACAACAAGTTTAGATCACACACTAGTGCTTTGCATTACCTTAGTTAACATTATTAAGAAATATGTAGGCTATTATATAAAACGTCAGAGGAATACAGTAAAACATATTTTACAAGAAACAAGTTGAGGGATTGGTACGGATCAAGATCAAATATGTTGAAGAATCTTAAACTATTTTAATATTATCTGAATAGAAACTCCATTAACCAAACACGTCAGACATTGTATAGATCAACTGCCGCTAACATTCCTAAGTCTGATAATTTGTTAACTTCTAACATGGAATTAATCCATACAAACAAAGAAACCATTGTGTGATCAGAAGTTCAGAATTACAGGATAAATCTATTTGTAATCACAGCAGCAATACACTATGAACTATATCAATCAACTACTTACGACAATTCTCTCAAAGATATCATCTCCTTGATGGAGTCACCCAGAGCTTTGCCGGCCGCAGGATCACTGACGTCGTTCTCTGACAACCTGGACAATGTTGTGTATATTATTACAACCTGATAATTACTAATACGGGTTGGCTCAAAATAAGAATATAATTCGCAACGTATAATTCATTACATGTATGGCAGCAACGATGGGTTATATAATTACTATTACAGTATGATATCATTAACATCCACGCAAGAACCTTCAAAGAAACGAAACTGTACATGCACATCGTATCAAAACATGATATAAACAATTACAGGTCATACAAAAAATTGCATATATCCAACTCAGACTAACCAGAGTGTCTCAACTTTTGGGCAGTGAGAAAGTATATATATAACATATTAATCAGTATTTTCAATATAATGTTTTTCAAAACTGTTCAAGTCATGAAAATCAACAAATTTGCAGAATTGTTTTGTTGATGAGATGACGAACCCTGTTTTTGTTGAAGGTGAATATATACAACACAGACTCACGTAAGTATTTCGACTTTTGCACAGTTCCGTAAGGCCTCTGCCACGGAGATCATGGGTTGATTTCCAATTCTGCAGCTTTGTAAACTATAAAGAATCAATGTGGATAAATGGCTCAATGACCTACTTATTACAGTTAACAAAGAATTATATATAAAATATCAACTCACTATTAAGATATAATATCATTTAAATAAAGCTAACATAGCGGCAATGCTAAAAAAGCACTGTTATCACTCAGGGTGTGAAACAGTTATTAAAAAACAAAGATATGTGTACAAAATATCGAAATGGAATATCAACTCACTTTTAAAATGTCACATAATTGATGTAAAACATAGTCAATACTAACAAAACATGTTTGTATCACTTAAGAGTGCCGAGATTGTTAATACTGAAGGTATGACATGACATATGACATGCGAACAAAATATACGCATACATGATAAAGAAACGATCTCCACTTCTACAGTAAAGTAAATACTCTCTAATCACATTGAACTAATCAGTTCAGCCCAGAAGTTATGTCAAACACTGTAGTATAACTCCTTGCAGCCGTTGTATTTGTTTGCGAGACAGTCAGAGCAATGCATTCCCAATGTCAAGTCTGCTGGTGACAAAAGCATGGACAATTTGTTCCATCGGAGGTAATGCTTAATCCTTGCAAAATGTCCGAGGTAGAAAGCACAACGATTGGGTTGGCCAACAACGTGTGACACAATTGGCTATGTACATCGGTGCACGAAAACTAGTATATTACATGGTTTGGTAATCCCTTATATTCTAAACCAGTACAACTGATACTGTTGTACGGTTGCTTGATGGAGAATCAAATGCGTAACCATCTAGAGGATAACCCCTCACAATCTTCGGTCGATGGGAATAAACCACAATTTTGATACTGCACTGTATGCAATGCTAAAAGTAAGGGATGTACACGTGGTTATACAAGGGAGCGGTTAGTTTGTGATGCACCTCCTGTTTCGAAGCACATTCAATGTGTTATGTTACTGTAAATCATAACAAAGTATTGATGATTTGCATACTGATAGTGCACTTCCAACACAGGCATCCACATTGTTGACATTCCGAGTGAAAAATTGAGTGAATGCAACAGGTATGTTCAAAGAAACAACTCCAAGAAATGCACTGTAAGTTTGTTGAATGAGTCACATTGGCAGAACGGTGTATCGTAATCGGTGTGTAGTAGCTTGGTGATGGTCTTGAACAGTTCCGTCTGTTCACCACATGCATCGGCGATTTGACTGTTGTGGAACTGAAGTTTTGGACAACACTTCTGTGATTGTGTGGCAATTGTATCAAAGCGAGTGTAAAAACATAATTGTCATAATTATAAATTTTCGTTTAGCAGTACAGGTCAGCAAATATGTACGCATGTAGCTAAACATGTCATACAATATATATCGTTCCAGGAAGTAGGTTATCTCTAAGCGTAGCTCAATGGAGTGCAAACATTGTTAACGTGCGACATAGTGTATAGGCGACTATGTGGCAGCGTAATTAATGCTAGGTACTCTTGAACTGTGAAACGACCAAAGTTGGGTGTGGTCGATTTCATAATTCATTTAAGGGTGTTAAATGCAGTTACTCATAATAATAATTACTTGCATAATTATTACGCAACTAACGTTAATATATAAAGTAACACGACAAGTTTAGATCACACACTGGTGCTTTGCGTTACCTTACTTAACATTATTAAGAAATATGTAGGCTATTATATAAAACGTCAGAGGAATACAGTAAAACATATTTTGACAAGAAACAAGTTGAGGGATTGGTACGGGTCAAGATCAAATATGTTGATCAATCTTAAAACGTTTTGAATAATATCTGAATAGGAACTCCATTATCAGCAAACATGTCAGCCATTGTATTTATCAATTGCCGCTAACATTCCTAAGTCTGATAATTTGTTAACTTCTAACATGGAATTAATCCATACAAACAAAGAAACCATTGTGTGATCAGAAGTTCAGAATTACAGGATAAATCTATTTGTAATCACAGCAGCAATACACTATGAACTATATCAATCAACTACTTACGACAATTCTCTCAAAGATATCATCTCCTTGATGGAGTCACCCAGAGCTTTGCCGGCCGCAGGATCACTGACGTCGTTCTCTGACAACCTGGACAATGTTGTGTATATTATTACAACCTGATAATTACTAATACGGGTTGGCTCAAAATAAGAATATAATTCGCAACGTATAATTCATTACATGTATGGCAGCAACGATGGGTTATATAATTACTATTACAGTATGATATCATTAACATCCACGCAAGAACCTTCAAAGAAACGAAACTGTACATGCACATCGTATCAAAACATGATATAAACAATTACAGGTCATACAAAAAATTGCATATATCCAACTCAGACTAACCAGAGTGTCTCAACTTTTGGGCAGTGAGAAAGTATATATATAACATATTAATCAGTATTTTCCATAGAATGTTTTTCAAAACTGTTCAAGTCATGAAAATCAACAAATTTGCAGAATTGTTTTGTTGATGAGATGACGAACCCTGTTTTTGTTGAAGGTGAATATATACAATACAGACTCACTTAAGTATTTCGACTTTTGCACAGTTCCGTAAGGCCTCTGCCACGGAGATCATGGGTTGATTTCCAATTCTGCAGCTTTGTAAACTATAAAGAATCAATGTGGATAAATGGCTCAATGTGTAACAATGACCTACTTATTACAGTTAACAAAGAATTATATATAAAATATCAACTCACTATTAAGATATAATATCATTTAAATAAAGCTAACATAGCGGCAATGCTAAAAAAGCACTGTTAT
Organism: Lamellibrachia columna; assembly: GCA_963662155.1. NCBI lineage: Eukaryota > Metazoa > Annelida > Polychaeta > Sabellida > Siboglinidae > Lamellibrachia > Lamellibrachia columna. Next base: position 10,161,439 of record OY759275.1, read on the forward strand.
CACTCAGGGTGTGAAACAGTTATTAAAAAACAAAGATATGTGTACAAAATATCGAAATGGAATATCAACTCACTTTTAAAATGTCACATAATTGATGTAAAACATAGTCAATACTAACAAAACATGTTTGTATCACTTAAGAGTGCCGAGATTGTTAATACTGAAGGTATGACATGACATATGACATGCGAACAAAATATACGCATACATGATAAAGAAACGATCTCCACTTCTACAGTAAAGTAAATACTCTCTAATCACATTGAACTAATCAGTTCAGCCCAGAAGTTATGTCAAACACTGTAGTATAACTCCTTGCAGCCGTTGTATTTGTTTGCGAGACAGTCAGAGCAATGCATTCCCAATGTCAAGTCTGCTGGTGACAAAAGCATGGACAATTTGTTCCATCGGAGGTAATGCTTAATCCTTGCAAAATGTCCGAGGTGGAAAGCACAACGATTGGGTTGGCCAACAACGTGTGACACAATTGGCTATGTACATCGGTGCACGAAAACTAGTATATTACATGGTTTGGTAATCCCTTATATTCTAAACCAGTACAACTGATACTGTTGTACGGTTGCTTGATGGAGAATCAAATGCGTAACCATCTAGAGGATAACCCCTCACAATCTTCGGTCGATGGGAATAAACCACAATTTTGATACTGCACTGTATGCAATGCTAAAAGTAAGGGATGTACACGTGGTTATACAAGGGAGCGGTTAGTTTGTGATGCACCTCCTGTTTCGAAGCACATTCAATGTGTTATGTTACTATAAATCATAACAAAGTATTGATGATTTGCATACTGATAGTGCACTTCCAACACAGGCATCCACATTGTTGACATTCCGAGTGAAAAATTGAGTGAATGCAACAGGTATGTTCAAAGAAACAACTCCAAGAAATGCACTGTAAGTTTGTTGAATGAGTCACATTGGCAGAACGGTGTATCGTAATCGGTGTGTAGTAGCTTGGCGATGGTCTTGAACAGTTCCGTCTGTTCACCACATGCATCGGCGATTTGACTGTTGTGGAACTGAAGTTTTGGACAACACTTCTGTGATTGTGTGGCAATTGTATCAAAGTAATATATTACATGGTTTGGTAATCCCTTATATTCTAAACCAGTACAACTGATACAGTTGTACGGTTGCTTGATGGAGAATGAAATGCATAACCATCTAGAGGATAACCCCTCATAATCTTCGGTCGATGGGAATAAACCACAATTTTGATACTGCACTGTATGCAACGCTAAAAGTTAGGGATGTACTCATACTCAGCTTTGAGCAATGTACTCATACTCATACTCAGCTTTGAGCAATGTACTCATACTCATACTCAGCTTTGAACAATGTACTCATACTCATATTCAGCTTTGAGCAATGTACTCGTACTCAGCCATCACCAATGTACTCGTACTCGTACTTTACATGTGAACATGTACTTGGCCCCAGGTCTGCATTCAACATGAGAGTAACCTGCTAACATACTGGACAGACAACAAATGAAAGTTTCCTCAGTTGGCAGCTATGAGCCATTGATTGCTGTGCATCCCAGCGTCATCTGCCCCCGTAGAAAGGATCTTCAGCACAGCAGGGAAGATGATGCATCCTGATCTTGCCAGGCTAGTTGACCAACAACTGATGTTTGTGAAGTGCAACGCCCATCTCCTGTGAGGCGTGAACTGTGTGACTCAGTGAATGACTCTGCAGTCATGTTCATGTAGTCGCCTAGTGGGACTGGTACGTTTTGGGACTTACTGGTTTGAGTAATGTAATGATAAACTGAGTGACATTGATAGTACGAATCCAGGACATAATCCCCTCGGACATAATCCCCTCAGGACATAATCCCCTCGGACAATATCCCCTCAGGACATAATCCCCTCACATGAAGAATATTAAAATTTTAAGATTTTATTTAACCAACATTTTTTTAATTTACATTTATTATTTTTTCTCCCATTAATAAATTAAGTGCTTAAATTATTAAAATACTTTTTATTTTAAATACATTTTCATTGAAATGAATTTATTGTTGTTAATTTATGTATAATAAATTGAATGTAATACTTGATAAATGACAATTTAGTTTAATTGCAATTCACAATCAGAGTATATTGAGATGAGGGAGATCAATTTGTAAACAAAACAGGCGCCTGAACAGTGGAACAAATTAAGCCTGATATTTGCTAATCTGCTAGGTATTATTGGAAGCCACATACTTGTCACTTTCCATGGGAAACCACTAGTCCATTGTTTGTAAGGAAGCCAAACTTAAAATGTAAATTTCACATGTCCTTTAAAAGGCGCCTGAACAGTGGAACTCATCAGTCTTACCAAGTATTATCTCGCAGCAACATTACCAGATCTAAACATTACCAGAACTACAACTATTACTACTACTATTATGGAGGTCATCAAGAGTCAGAAGGGTGGACTCAAGATCTTACATGATGGATATATGTATACCAAGAAGTATGCCCGGAAGACAGCCGTCAGATGGGAATGTTCCAATCGTGTTGCATTCTCGTGCAAGGCTGCCATCATCACTGACCTTGAGATGAAGACTGTGACCAGTTCTACCCCTCACACACATGATCCACATGATACTGCTGTCCCAGCTACCAAGCTATGTACTACCATGAGGGAACGTGCTGGAAGTTCCCATGGAACCCTCACACAGCTTCTCACCGATATAACCTCTGACGCACCTATAGAAGTCCGTGCAGAACTCGGCAACCCAGAGACTATCAAGCAGTCCTGCATCGTGAGCGTACCAAACACCTACCTAAGAACACAAACTCAGTCGGAGATCTGGTCTTAGAAGATGAGTGGACCAAGACCAGCGACGGAGATCAATTCATGATCTACGACAATGGTGTAGACTCATCCAACCGGATGCTAGTCTGATGAGGGACTGCATCACCTTGCGAGTTCCACTACCTGGTTCCTGGATGGGACATTCAACGTTGCTCCATCACTATTCACTCAACTCTATGTGATTCGTGCACCCCTCAGCGACTCTTCTGTCACTTGTGTCTACGGGTTCCTGATCAACAAGAACCAGTCGACATATGAGGAGTTCCTCTCTGCCATACAGGATCGGTGCGACACCCTCGGATTCCAGGCTGACCCGACTACTGTCACCATGAACTTTGAGTTAGCTCCTATGAAGGCTGTGACATCAATCTTCGGACCCCAGGTCAAGATCCATGGCTGCTTCTACCATCTGACGCAGAGTACATGGAGGAAAGTACAGAGTATGGGCCCTATCACTCGCTACCATGAGGAGGAGGATGTCAAGCACTTCTGTGGCATGCTTGATGGTCTGGCCTTTCTACCACTTGATGAATTAAACTGTATGTTAAAATATTTGTTTTTATATTTGTTTTTTAATTTAAAAAATATATTCTTCATGTGAGGGGATTATGTCCTGAGGGGGTTTTGTCTTGAGGGGATTATGTCCTGAGGGGATTATGTCCGAGGGGATTATGTCCGTTTACCTAATAGTACATGTAAGCAATCTCCTGTGAAGCATGAACTCTGCAGGCTTGGAACTGTGTGACTCAGTGTATGACTATAGACATGTTCATGTAGTGGGACTCATTTATTAAATAAATTAATAATGTGTTTGTATACATTGTATTGTTTTTTCTCCAAATATAACAAAACATTAATATAAAACCAAAATATTTGAAATTATTTTAAATGCATTTGCAAATGTGTAACCAAAACATTTGCATTTGAATGCGTTCCTCGAAAATTGTATTTGCATCAAGTACTCATTCTCATAGAGGATAATAAAATAATTGAACAAATTGTGTAACTGCTAGCAGTGTGAATGTATTAAAAAATAAGGTTGACACATATCTCAGGAGGGTGGGTTACAAAGAGATGAAAATTCCTGGACTCATGATAAGCCAATGGCTTTCTTGCTCACTTGAGATCTTTGCCTTTGTCTTGGATGGCAATCTTGTTAAATCATATTGGTAGGTTGACCCGGATCACATCACCATGGCACAGTATTTTGACCCAGGTCAATATAATATGCCATTGGGGATATGACCCCCACGCAAACATTCATTTCAAAGTGTACATATAAAAAAAAAATAGAAAAGTCTTTTTTTAACCAGGAGGAGGAGTTTAATCAAATGTCTGTAGTAGAATATCTTCGTTATGACAATTATGTACTGTATGTTTGTGCATTTATTTCAAAGTGCAGTGCCAGGTATGTGTATGAGTTAGTAGAATATAAATGAAAGAAATAAAAATAATGAAGTCAGTATACTATGCCATTTGGACATGACCTGAGTCAATATTGTTTCAAAGATCAAATAAAAAGTCATAAAAAACAAGTTTATCGTTTATCTATATTGGTAGGTTGAGTCTCTGAAGCTTGACAAGGGTGAAAATACATAGGAATATTAAAAAGGCTAACCTTCATTTCAAAGATGCTATATGTGTCATATATATATATATATATATATATATATATATATATATATATATATATATATATATATACATATATATATATATATATATATATATATATATATATATATATATATATATATATATATATATACGTGACTTTGTAGTTTATTAATGAAAGAAATAAAAAATCATGATAACAAGTGTTTAATTTAAATATATTGGTAGGTTTTGTATTCATGGCATAATGCTGGTCACTACACTATGCCATGAGAATATAACCATAGCCAAGCTGACCTTCATTTCAAAGATGCATTATGTGTATTATGTGAATTAGAAGTAGGTGAATTAGAAGACTATTAATAAAAAAAAAAAATCATAACAAGTATTTGACAAGTATTTGTTTTAACTCTTTATTGGTAGGTCTAGCCTCCATAGCATTGCCTGGGTCAATATACACTGTACTATGCCATGGCAATATGACCCGGGTCAATATGCTATGCCGTGGGGATATGACCCCATGCCAACCTCATACATCTAACCCATCTCCACCTGATTTACTTAAATTAAGCACATACAATTTAATATTAATTAAAACCATTTTTTGTGTGTGCCCTTTTTAGTTTTAACTCCAGATAACAAGCAAACAGGCAATTTAGTCTTTTTATGAAGGGTGTGGTTTCCTTGAAGAGTTGCTTAACCAGAAACGTAATAAGGAGTGTGTCCACAATTACTTAGTCGTCATTAACCACTTTCGACCATGGCCGACCATACATACAAAGCCAATGTTTTTCTTTGCAAAGTGCTTTCGATTGCCAAATGAACAAATTCAAGGATATTCATTGCCAACGATGCAGCTTTTGTATTTCACCAATAATTTCTATCGTGTTGATGTTTTCATCTCTAGCACACTTTCTTTTTGTTGTTGCCTTGGCAGAACCAGATGTGTGTTTAATTTAGTTCAATGGGTATCATGATGGAAAGCCACATTGTGGCGAGGGCTAACGGAAATTAAGTTATAGTGTGATAATGACCACAGGTCGCTGCCAGGACTATGGCAGAGTTGTATATGTTTTTGCAGGTCAGGACACTAATCGCCGTTAAGACAGGTTTTGTTTGTTATACAATTGTTATGGCCATTGTTGTGCTATGACAAGTTACATGTATGAACACTTAGGTCAATGTTTCTGTCCTGGGACGTTATATCATGTATCGTCACGCTGTAGTCTTCAGCTCACTGTGTTTTCCCTGTTACGTGCCTAGTCACTGTTTGTATCTATTTCATAGTGTGCAGTGTCACACTATTGTTTGACAGTTCGTTTTGAACTTTCCCTGTTGCATTACACACATCACTGAATTTGTTTCAACAAGATCCTTCAGGAAATACATACTTGTATATAGTCATGAACAAACCAATGGACTGACTGAGTGCATGTGCGCCTACACGGCAGCACCAAAAACATTCTCGGCTTTAGTGTAATTAATGTTAAGTTTTAAGGCACTATCACATGCCAATTTTAGCAAACTGCTCTATGAACATAGAGAGATCGCGGAGAAGATAAAAGTTTCCGAATTTACGAAGGAAATCGCTCAATTTCGAACACTTTGACCAAGCTACAGGTGGCACAAACAGTAGCAGACGATTCAGTCAAGCATGACGGCTGCCCTGCAATATTCAGCGAAGGCTCTCTACCAGTTGGCCGGCTTTGTGTCAGGAAAACCAGTCAGCAGTTCATTGTGGAAAGCTCTGACACAGTGGTATTGTGTGGCGCGTTCAATGTGTTAACACCACAGTCGACAAGGTGAGACATTGCAATGACAATTGTGTCAATCTGAACAATATGATACTTACACAGGCGCGCCACACACGCGCCCTAGGGAGCAACATGCAACATGACGTTCACGTTAGCAGAAATGGGGCTAATCACAACAACCTCATCAACGTACAATCGAACAAGTGGGATCTACCAACCATCAACAATACTAACATTCGGGGTGCCTTGGCAAGCAAAATCGATGAAATCAAAGTAATTAAAGATAACTACGGAGTGGACGTCCTAGCAGTCACTGAGACAAGGTGTACCAGCAGAATACCAGACGGCTCGCTCTCGTTACCCGGTTTCAACCTCTACAGGAGGGACAGGCAAGATGGCCGTCAACATGGGGGATGGTTTGCTATGTACGAGATACAATCCCGACTAAGCAATGGACAGAACTAAACCAACCAGAACTTGAAACTATGTGGATGATGATACGTCCACCATAGATGCCTCGCAACCACCCACAGATAACAATCTGCACAGTGTACCACCTCCCGGGGCAGACGATTGGACATTGCTAAACCACATTGACCAATCTGTTGACTATGTATGCCGACACCATCCATATACTGGCGTCATCATAATGGGTGACCTTAACAAGTTGAGAGATTCTCACTTGAAAAGAAATCAGAACCTAAAACAAATTGTTGACATACCAACACGAGGAACTGCGACACTGGACAAAATCTATACCAACCTAATGGATTTATACCACCGTCCAGTAGTCATAGCACCGATTGGCCTATCGGATCACATGGTGGTAATATGCACTCCATCAACGTCCACGAAATATACAGAACCAGTCGTTTCAAAGACGTCTTCGCGCAGTTGCAGGCCTGATAATCGAGCCCGTTTTGCAGCGGCGCTCAACCTCATCTCGTGGAAAACCTTATTCCACCTACCAAGCTGGGAACAACAACTGCAGTTTTTCAATTCTACAATCAGAACTTTACTCGACACGCATCTCCCTGAACGAAAAATCAGAAGATGTTCCAGCGACAGACCTTGGTTAGATGACAATTTCCGCTATCTAATACGTCACCGCCAGATCGCGCTTCTTTCTGAGAACCAACCATTGTACAGGCATTACAGAAATACAGTTAATCGTGCCAGAAAGTCCTTGCAACGAAAGTATTACCAAAGAAAAATCAAATCACTTGAGAACAAACATCCGAAACGATGGTGGAATAGCGTGAAGGAACTTGTAGGGGGTAAAGGTCAACTGTGACAATCTACAAGGTCTTGCTAACACACACTGTTCAGGAAACTTCAATATTCTAGCAAACGAAATAAGTGACTTCTTTGAGTCTGTGTCCAAAGACTTCCCACCACTCTTACCCGTTGATGAGTTCTTACCTCCTTGAGCCGACACGACGGTCCCAGATGCCTACATCATCAAAGTCGATGAAGTAGCCATATCACTATCACGAATTAAAACACACAAAGCAACCGGCCCGGACGAGATACCCAACTGGATCTTACATGACTACGCTGCCATCCTCGCTACTCCCGTCTGCGCGATATTCAACAGCAGCTTACGGGAAGGAACCACGCCTGCCCTGTGGAAATGCGCTGTAGTTCGACCAGTGCCTAAAATTCGACCACCAGCGCTAATTGAGAAAGACCTGTGCCCAATATCTCTCACGCCAGTTTTATTGAAGTGCTTGGAGAAATTCATGTGCACGTGGATAATGGACATTACCATGGACCAGATTGATCCTCAGCAATATGGATCAATCAAAGGAACATCAACCGTACACGCACTGGTCGAGCTTGTACACAAGTGGAAATACGCGGTCGAGACCCCTGGAACCATAGTACGAATACTTCTCGTCGATTTCAGCAAAGCGTTCGACCGAGTCGACCATCACATTTTAATGACGAAATGTGCATCACTCGGACTTCCAACTTTTATCACCAAATGGCTGACATCCTTCCTGTGTCAACGCAAACAGAGGGTAAAGATCGGGAGTGTGAAATCGGAGTACACCACTGTCAATGCAGGTGTCCCACAAGGCACAATATTTGGAACAATCGGCTTCCTACACCATATTAATGATCTGCAAACAGTATGCGAACATATAAAATATGTCGACGATTGCACAATATGGGAAGCTACTTCATCCTCCGGAATGGACAGCTCACTCCAAGTAGCAGCAGACGAAGTCGGGCAATGAACAGCGAGTAACAAAATGGCGCTGTACTACGACAAGACGAAAGAACTGCGGATATGTTTCAAGAAATCAACTCCGGACATCGCACTGCTAACCATCGATGGTAGACCAATCCAACAAGTTAACAGCACTCGTCTACTAGGTGTGACTCTATCTGAAGATCTGAAGTGGCAATCACACATAGACGAAATCACTACAAAAGCATCACAACGTCTATATTTCATCATCCTTCTCGGTGCCAAGATTAATCACCACTGTATCAATACAACAAAAAGATTTTTTTTCAAACTTAACTTTGTTATTAAAACAATATATATTCTACTTTATGATTAATAATATATCTATGGCTATTTAGCACATTCCGATTATGACATGACATGTGCCGCTGCCTGTACTGAAAAGCTTGGCACAATAATCGGCGGTATTACACTCCTACCTTCTAGTTAATATCAAGTAGATGAACCACTTACTATAACTGCTGAAGAGACGCCATTGAAGATATGCTGGTGCTGAGAGATAGAGCAGCCTCATGGTCACTCAGCTTGTTTCCATCGAGGCTGTAAAATTATTGTGTTATTAATTAATACATCACAAACAGTTTTACAGCATGTTTATCTTGCAAAACATAATTGCAATGAAAACACCATCAATACTACAATAAAGGACTTGGACACCAAAATCCCATGTCATACACAAAAGGCATATGATACGATATGACATGTGATCGTGTACATTCCACAACATTTAGTACAAGTTGGAGTAAAAAAAAATGTCACATGCTATTTACATTCACACATGCACATTTAGGCACACACACAATCCTATACAGGGATACACAACACACACTCCAGTTGACGTATTAAAATTAAATCAATGATTGTAGGAATTATGAAAAACAGTTGCACTGTGATGATAATGTGAATACCACTGTTTACAACATATCTCAATATATGCAACTTAAACTTACTCGAGAATTTCCATTTTCGGGCACTGGTTTAGGGCACATGCCACTGAGGCCATGGCTTCATCTCCAATTCCACATGAATCCAGGCTACAAAGGCACATTGTATAAACATTGGTATATGTTTCATAACGACAAATTGTTAAATTCAATACATAAATGGATGTATGTGCACCAATGTTGTTCTGTTTGCAGCTCAGGTAGAAAAGGGTTCCAGAGCGAGAATTGCACAAGATAAAGTTGGTCGGCCAAACCGTTAAATGTAGACCATAGGAACAGTGATAAGAGACTAGTCAACGTAATGAAGACTGCGGCGGGGAACGTAAGCAGATGTACGGTCGGCAAAGTAGCGAGGAGTGTGAGCGTGCACGGCACCGTGCATTAAGGCCAACAGCTTAAACTGAATTCGCCATCTGACAGGTAACCAATGCAGGTCTCATAGTACCGCCGTCATGCGATGTCGGTCACATTGGTGTAAGCAGAGCACAACATGCGCAGGTATTCTCTAGACTATCTTGAGTCAATCTAGCAGGGTGCCGGCTATGCCGTGCAGGGCCCACTAGCGAAGTCGAGTCGTCACAAGACAAACATTCTATATATACTATTCCCAGGCTGATTGTTTCTGAACCTCCCTTTTTAAAATTCGCGAGGAAGGGTCTGTAATGCAATGACAACTGTACAAAAACGGGATATCAGGGAAAAACGCATTTGATGTTGATGTATGATGCAACAGGCAATGCAATGTGGATTTCAATTGCCAACTACTTCACACTTGTGGCCATATGGGGCGTCCTACCGATTGATAGCGGACTGCTCAATAATGCAGCATTCCGTATCATCTGGAAACAATCGAAGGCGCAGGGGCGGGCCAAGAAAAGACTGAGAAGAGCGCTTCAGGCAGTGCGCCTGATGAACCAGCGTGTGAGGCCGGAACCCTGATGCACCAAATCTGGAGGTACTCGTGGCCACCATGCTGGCGAAGATGGAATAAAAGTTTGAGGCGTTTCATCGAGAGCAGTTGATTCCCGTTCCCCCTGTCACTGGCCCGTCTTCCCATCCAGATGAACAGCAGCCTGCCGCTGACGTTCCACCTGCACCAGGCAAACAGGTGCGGCAGTGAGAAGGGAAGCGTAAACGTCACTCGCCATCGCCTGAATGGGCGTTGAATTCCTCCGACTCTGAGTTCACTGGCAGCGACTCCCCTACTGAGCAGTTTGACAGATGCACCCACAAGAAGTGAAGAGCTTGAGACCATTAACATCAGGTACCACCACTTTCGACATGGGTTGGGCACAACTGGGGGGTGAAATCGCATATAGGTGCACAAAATGTATATTTACAAATGAATACTTTGACCCCAGGAGGACCTGACCTCTCCCACCACTGAGAGGAAGTGGACAGTCGCCCTTGTAGATCGGATAGGGGAATGGCTCCACCTCTGACTTTTGCAGCCACAAGGACCAAAAAAGTACCCTGAAGAAGGCAGTCAGTTTAAATCTACGTGACTACATCCTGACGATGCACGGAAGGTTGGGCATGTTTGGTTAGAGTACGTCTACTGTTTCCTTGTCAGGATGGAGAGGATCGATGCACCTTGGTATGTATTGAACTACCCTGTCTAGACCAGCGATAAAGCGAAATATAAAGCTAAAGCAGTGAACACATCTGTGTTATCCCAGCCCTTTCGTGACTATACTTCCAGAAGCACTCGTCCCCGCTGCTCCCGCTCCTGCTTTTCCTCTAACAATGATGATGATAACAAAGCAGATGTACAAAGAGGGACTACCAATACATGCGTGGGTGTTCCTTCTGCAAAAAGGAAGGCCACATTCAGCGGGTGTACAAATCCAAGCTTGCTCACAGCAAGACACACTGCACAGCCACTCCTAAAATAAGTTGAATTTTCCACACGAGTCAGCGACGATGCACTGATTCGGTCTTCAACAACTATGACATCATCATCTTTACATCAGATCCCTTCCCAAACATGGTGTACTCCCCATTAGGCTTAGTCCCAAGAAAGAGAAAGGCGAATTTCTACTCATGCATGACCTTATTTTTCCCAAAGCCAATTCAGTTAAGTCACAAATACTTCCAGAATTCCCCTCTACTACATCATCTGATGTGTTGTGTCTTACAACAGATGCAAGCGGAGCTGTCATGGGTGACTCATGGTTGCAGGGTAATTTATCCCCCTTCCTGGGACTCCACACACATTTCAATCAACGAGACCCTACCAAACGTATTTGCCGTCATTCACTGGGGGCCAGTATGGATTAATCTAGGTTTCTTTTTCAGACAATACACCAGTTGTGGCTGTGATCAGCAGACAAACTACAGGGAACAACAGCTGATGTGTTTAGTCGCAAACAGGTTGTTGCATGTCTCTTATAATATCTATTTCCGTGCGAAGCACATTCCGTGTAAGATCAACGTTATTGCGGAACTTTTCTCGCGGTTGCAGGTGAACATGCATGTGTTGACCAGCCCAGCCTAAAGGAACACCCAGCACTGATTCCCACTCACTAGCTACCCTGGAACATAGTGCACTGAATACCATGGATGTTGCCTTTGCTCGAGCAGTGGCAGATGCTATGAGAGTAACTGGACAAGGTAAAATTAGTGCAGCGGCACTACCTGCCTGCTTCCCCAAACACAGCTTTTGTGCAGCACCTCAAGAATGAAGGGAAGGCACCGAGCACTATGAAGACCTTCATATCCACAATCTCTGAAAGGCATAATGCATTTTGTTACTCATACCCTACAGTTGATTGCTTGGTTCTCAGACTGATCAGCGCTAGCCTCTTTGATAACGTTATCTGTCTAAATGTCAAACTCGGGGGGGGGGATAATGGGTGGATTTATATTTCTCGATCTAAGGCACAGAACTATAGTAAATTGTTTTATCTGGTAGTAGAAGCCAGCTTCTGTCTCGTGAGACAGTGCTTGTTTTAGCTGCTTCATGCTGGTAAATTGCAAGCTTGATGCCTCGTAAGCTTGATCTCCTGTTTAGCCCGGTACGCTGAGATGTCAATATCAGAACTGCCACTAAGCATAGCTCGTCAGGCAGATCAGTTTTGAGCAACGGTTTGTCAGTGCAGGTCCAATTTTCTTATAATCCGACAAAACATTAGCAAGGCCACCAATGCAATGCTGCACTGTGGTCTGACTTCTACCTTACGAAGTATGACAAACTGTTGACTCTCATAGAATGAAACATCACTGTTAATGCCTCTTAGTGGAATTCATAAAATTAACTAATGCACTTATGTTGCACTTTGAAAATGCAGATATTGTAGTTTTTCAGGGGCCAGCCAGATCCCAGGCATAGATTCGAAACTATTGGGGTTCCGGCAGTGAATCTAGGGCCCACGAACACTTGCTCAATTCGAACCCTGTTAACAAATATGTTATTTTTTGGAAGAAATCACTAAGTGGATAGATCACTAGTGGACATTATCTATTTAGATATTCAGAAAGCTTTCAACAAAGTGTCACATCAAAGATTTCTACTTGAGTTAAAAACCCATGGTATCGGGGATGGCATAATCGACTGAATAGAAAAATGGCTGACTGGCAGAAGACACCAGACAGAATTTACAAAATTCCTTGATTGTGTTGTATGCAGCACACTTTAAATACTCCTTCCTTACATATTGTGCTCTGTCAATACAACAGTCATATTATTTGGCTAATCAAAGGAATCTTTCAAACATTTTCAGGCAGCTCAGATAATCTAACTCACAATAGTGTTTTGATCCTAAAACAAACATGATATAACCTGGGCAAGTGAGGTTTATTTGCAGCTGCAACCAAAATATGCACAAAACCACCAACTAAGATCATATAAAAATACTGCTACCTTCTCCAAAAATATTAAGACATATTTAAAAAAAATTGCATTTGCACCCAAGAGCCTCAACGGTCCCAAGCTTTGATAACTTTTCCACGTCCCTGTTCATTATATTATGCTTAAATTTGGTTTATTGCACCTCTGAGCTCGGGTACAAGAGGATTTAAAGATGTTGTTATTATTAACTTATGTAGTATTATTATATTGTTATTATCTGCATTTTATATAGATATCACGGCTACGTTGTACAAGTTCGTCACAACCGGCTGATTGAGACTAGTCATATGACATTCAAAGTACTGAAAAGCTTGGCTGATTAATTGGTTGTTAACATTCAATTATGGGCAATTTGTGCCTAAAAAATGCATTTTTGTCCCAAAATGTGGTTACGTACCTATGTCAATAATCATTACATTTCAGGGTGTAATCAGTATGTTACAATTTGTCAACCATTACAGATTTTTCAACAAGATTGACCTCATCCAAACCGTTTTATTCCACACACAGCCCGGAACCTTGGCTAAGCCATATGCAATAAGGAGAACGAGGAAGTGATGTAGCGCCTTGAATGTGGATGAATTGAACTCTGTCATTCACTTTGTGGTCGATGGTATCAAATGCAGCGAACAAATCAAAAAGCACATCGATGACAATGACTGGTTGTCCATTGCGAGCAGAATGCAATTCTGCACACATACAAGGGATGTATCAACAATCTGATTGGACAGGTAGACGGACATCCCTTCAGATGAGTAGTCACTATACCAAAAACGATAACGACTGCCGTGACTACAATCTCACGCGCATGTCTCTGGGAAGCCATTTTGGAATGGGATACATTTCACTTGGTTTCACCGGCGACGACTGCAATTTGGTCCTGACTTCAACCTCAGTGGCAAGATCCAAAGCATTTAATTCACATTCTGACGGTGCTTTTCCAACGGAGGCATCGACATTGTTGACATTCGGCGTGAGAATGGAGCGATTTCAAGATATCTATTTAAAGAAACGCATTGCAAGTGTGTTGAATGAGTCACATTGGCGGAGCGGTGTATCATCATCGGTATGTAGCAGCTTGGCGATGGTCTTGAACAGTGAAAATGGAGTGAATTCAAGAGGTCTATTCAAAAAAACAACTCCAAGAAATGCAATGTAAGTGTGTTGAATGAGTCACATTGGCAGAGCGGTGTATCGTCATCGGTGTGTAGCAGCTTGGCGATGGTCTTGAACAGTTCCGTCTGTTCACCAGATGGATCGGCGATTTGACTGTCGTGGAACTGAAGTTTTGTACATTGCATAGATTATGTGACGGCCTGGAGCTGGTGGCAGTAAAAGTATGTAACTGTCCTGCACGATCTTCATCCATTTACGCTCCAACACTTTTGTGATTGTGTGGCAATTGTACCAAAGCGAGTGTAAAAACATAATTGTCATAATTATACATTTTCGTTTAGTAGTACAGATCAGCAAATATGTACGCATGTAGCAAAAATATGTTATACAATATATATCATTCCAGGAAGTAGGTTATCTCTAAGCGTAGCTCAATGAAGTGCAGAAATTGCTAATGTGGGACATTGCTACACATAATTGATGAAGATCCAGAAGTAATAGTGGCCCAGTCAAACCATGAATGGCGATAATCAGCCTAAGACTATGGCACGTCGACACATGTCTTGGCCCCAAGACATACAAAAATGTTGATGGTTGGTGCTGCTGTTTCATACTAGTGGCAATTTAACTATAATCGGCAGTGAATGGTTGTGGTGAATTGGATGTTTCTCCATGATTTCTTTCCCCAGGATAGTAACTACTTATCGCTGCTTTATGTATTGGTTGGGTTCATTTCATGTTGAAAATCGATATTAGACAAAAGAAAATCTCATATTCTATTGTTCGTACACCGAAACAAATAATTCCACATGCAGGTACCAGTTACCAGACATGGCAACCATATAAAAAACACCAGATTGCATATCAGTAAGTTCTGTTTCAAAGAAAATTCTAATTTAATCTTTAAGAATTTAGTTGTGTGTTGGTTGGGTGTAATGACAGCACTCAAATTGTACATTGATAATTTCACTGAAGATGACTGCAACAGTGTCCTGATTTCAGTGTCAGCGGCAAGCTCAAAAGTAATTAATTCACATTCTGGCGGTGCATTTCTAATGGAGGCATCGATTCTATTGACATTCTGACTGAGTGCGAAGCGAATTCAGTGTCAGCGGCAAGCTCAAACGTAATTAATTCACATTCTGGTGGTGCGTTTCTAATGGAGGCATGGACTCTATTGACATTCTGACTGTGTGCGAAGCGAATTCAAGAGATCTGTTCTAAGAAACAAATCCAAAATCCGCTGTGCAAGTGTGTTGCATGAGTCACATGCCGGGAACAGTGTATCGTCGTCGGTGTGTAGTAGCTTGGCGATATTACTGAACAGGTCAATGAAGGTGGTGAACGGCTGTGAGTTAGAGTGGACGTTGTATGGGTGGCGGTCGGTAGATGATAAATAGGCATAGTGTATAGGCGACTATGTGGCAGCGTAATTAATGCTAGGTACTCTCGAACTGTGAAGCGACCAAAGTTGGGTCAGGTCGATTTCATAATTTATTTAAGGGTATTATATTCAATTACTCGTAATAATAATTACTTGCATAATTATTATGTAACTAACGTTGATGTATAAAGTAACACAACAAGTTTAGATCACACACTAGTGCTTTGCATTACCTTAGTTAACATTATTAAGAAATATGTACGTTATTATATAAAACGTCAGAGGAATACAGTAAAACATATTTTACAAGAAACAAGTTGAGGGATTGGTACGGATCAAGATCAAATATGTTGAAGAATCTTAAACTATTTTAATATTATCTGAATAGAAACTCCATTAACCAAACACGTCAGACATTGTATAGATCAACTGCCGCTAACATTCCTAAGTCTGATAATTTGTTAACTTCTAACATGGAATTAATCCATACAAACAAAGAAACCATTGTGTGATCAGAAGTTCAGAATTACAGGATAAATCTATTTGTAATCACAGCAGCAATACACTATGAACTATATCAATCAACTACTTACGACAATTCTCTCAAAGATATCATCTCCTTGATGGAGTCACCCAGAGCTTTGCCGGCCGCAGGATCACTGACGTCGTTCTCTGACAACCTGGACAATGTTGTGTATATTATTACAACCTGATAATTACTAATACGGGTTGGCTCAAAATAAGAATATAATTCGCAACGTATAATTCATTACATGTATGGCAGCAACGATGGGTTATATAATTACTATTACAGTATGATATCATTAACATCCACGCAAGAACCTTCAAAGAAACGAAACTGTACATGCACATCGTATCAAAACATGATATAAACAATTACAGGTCATACAAAAAATTGCATATATCCAACTCAGACTAACCAGAGTGTCTCAACTTTTGGGCAGTGAGAAAGTATATATATAACATATTAATCAGTATTTTCAATATAATGTTTTTCAAAACTGTTCAAGTCATGAAAATCAACAAATTTGCAGAATTGTTTTGTTGATGAGATGACGAACCCTGTTTTTGTTGAAGGTGAATATATACAACACAGACTCACGTAAGTATTTCGACTTTTGCACAGTTCCGTAAGGCCTCTGCCACGGAGATCATGGGTTGATTTCCAATTCTGCAGCTTTGTAAACTATAAAGAATCAATGTGGATAAATGGCTCAATGACCTACTTATTACAGTTAACAAAGAATTATATATAAAATATCAACTCACTATTAAGATATAATATCATTTAAATAAAGCTAACATAGCGGCAATGCTAAAAAAGCACTGTTATCACTCAGGGTGTGAAACAGTTATTAAAAAACAAAGATATGTGTACAAAATATCGAAATGGAATATCAACTCACTTTTAAAATGTCACATAATTGATGTAAAACATAGTCAATACTAACAAAACATGTTTGTATCACTTAAGAGTGCCGAGATTGTTAATACTGAAGGTATGACATGACATATGACATGCGAACAAAATATACGCATACATGATAAAGAAACGATCTCCACTTCTACAGTAAAGTAAATACTCTCTAATCACATTGAACTAATCAGTTCAGCCCAGAAGTTATGTCAAACACTGTAGTATAACTCCTTGCAGCCGTTGTATTTGTTTGCGAGACAGTCAGAGCAATGCATTCCCAATGTCAAGTCTGCTGGTGACAAAAGCATGGACAATTTGTTCCATCGGAGGTAATGCTTAATCCTTGCAAAATGTCCGAGGTAGAAAGCACAACGATTGGGTTGGCCAACAACGTGTGACACAATTGGCTATGTACATCGGTGCACGAAAACTAGTATATTACATGGTTTGGTAATCCCTTATATTCTAAACCAGTACAACTGATACTGTTGTACGGTTGCTTGATGGAGAATCAAATGCGTAACCATCTAGAGGATAACCCCTCACAATCTTCGGTCGATGGGAATAAACCACAATTTTGATACTGCACTGTATGCAATGCTAAAAGTAAGGGATGTACACGTGGTTATACAAGGGAGCGGTTAGTTTGTGATGCACCTCCTGTTTCGAAGCACATTCAATGTGTTATGTTACTGTAAATCATAACAAAGTATTGATGATTTGCATACTGATAGTGCACTTCCAACACAGGCATCCACATTGTTGACATTCCGAGTGAAAAATTGAGTGAATGCAACAGGTATGTTCAAAGAAACAACTCCAAGAAATGCACTGTAAGTTTGTTGAATGAGTCACATTGGCAGAACGGTGTATCGTAATCGGTGTGTAGTAGCTTGGTGATGGTCTTGAACAGTTCCGTCTGTTCACCACATGCATCGGCGATTTGACTGTTGTGGAACTGAAGTTTTGGACAACACTTCTGTGATTGTGTGGCAATTGTATCAAAGCGAGTGTAAAAACATAATTGTCATAATTATAAATTTTCGTTTAGCAGTACAGGTCAGCAAATATGTACGCATGTAGCTAAACATGTCATACAATATATATCGTTCCAGGAAGTAGGTTATCTCTAAGCGTAGCTCAATGGAGTGCAAACATTGTTAACGTGCGACATAGTGTATAGGCGACTATGTGGCAGCGTAATTAATGCTAGGTACTCTTGAACTGTGAAACGACCAAAGTTGGGTGTGGTCGATTTCATAATTCATTTAAGGGTGTTAAATGCAGTTACTCATAATAATAATTACTTGCATAATTATTACGCAACTAACGTTAATATATAAAGTAACACGACAAGTTTAGATCACACACTGGTGCTTTGCGTTACCTTACTTAACATTATTAAGAAATATGTAGGCTATTATATAAAACGTCAGAGGAATACAGTAAAACATATTTTGACAAGAAACAAGTTGAGGGATTGGTACGGGTCAAGATCAAATATGTTGATCAATCTTAAAACGTTTTGAATAATATCTGAATAGGAACTCCATTATCAGCAAACATGTCAGCCATTGTATTTATCAATTGCCGCTAACATTCCTAAGTCTGATAATTTGTTAACTTCTAACATGGAATTAATCCATACAAACAAAGAAACCATTGTGTGATCAGAAGTTCAGAATTACAGGATAAATCTATTTGTAATCACAGCAGCAATACACTATGAACTATATCAATCAACTACTTACGACAATTCTCTCAAAGATATCATCTCCTTGATGGAGTCACCCAGAGCTTTGCCGGCCGCAGGATCACTGACGTCGTTCTCTGACAACCTGGACAATGTTGTGTATATTATTACAACCTGATAATTACTAATACGGGTTGGCTCAAAATAAGAATATAATTCGCAACGTATAATTCATTACATGTATGGCAGCAACGATGGGTTATATAATTACTATTACAGTATGATATCATTAACATCCACGCAAGAACCTTCAAAGAAACGAAACTGTACATGCACATCGTATCAAAACATGATATAAACAATTACAGGTCATACAAAAAATTGCATATATCCAACTCAGACTAACCAGAGTGTCTCAACTTTTGGGCAGTGAGAAAGTATATATATAACATATTAATCAGTATTTTCCATAGAATGTTTTTCAAAACTGTTCAAGTCATGAAAATCAACAAATTTGCAGAATTGTTTTGTTGATGAGATGACGAACCCTGTTTTTGTTGAAGGTGAATATATACAATACAGACTCACTTAAGTATTTCGACTTTTGCACAGTTCCGTAAGGCCTCTGCCACGGAGATCATGGGTTGATTTCCAATTCTGCAGCTTTGTAAACTATAAAGAATCAATGTGGATAAATGGCTCAATGTGTAACAATGACCTACTTATTACAGTTAACAAAGAATTATATATAAAATATCAACTCACTATTAAGATATAATATCATTTAAATAAAGCTAACATAGCGGCAATGCTAAAAAAGCACTGTTATCACTCAGGGTGTGAAACAGTTATTAAAAAACAAAGATATGTGTACAAAATATCGAAATGGAATATCAACTCACTTTTAAAATGTCACATAATTGATGTAAAACATAGTCAATACTAACAAAACATGTTTGTATCACTTAAGAGTGCCGAGATTGTTAATACTGAAGGTATGACATGACATATGACATGCGAACAAAATATACGCATACATGATAAAGAAACGATCTCCACTTCTACAGTAAAGTAAATACTCTCTAATCACATTGAACTAATCAGTTCAGCCCAGAAGTTATGTCAAACACTGTAGTATAACTCCTTGCAGCCGTTGTATTTGTTTGCGAGACAGTCAGAGCAATGCATTCCCAATGTCAAGTCTGCTGGTGACAAAAGCATGGACAATTTGTTCCATCGGAGGTAATGCTTAATCCTTGCAAAATGTCCGAGGTGGAAAGCACAACGATTGGGTTGGCCAACAACGTGTGACACAATTGGCTATGTACATCGGTGCACGAAAACTAGTATATTACATGGTTTGGTAATCCCTTATATTCTAAACCAGTACAACTGATACTGTTGTACGGTTGCTTGATGGAGAATCAAATGCGTAACCATCTAGAGGATAACCCCTCACAATCTTCGGTCGATGGGAATAAACCACAATTTTGATACTGCACTGTATGCAATGCTAAAAGTAAGGGATGTACACGTGGTTATACAAGGGAGCGGTTAGTTTGTGATGCACCTCCTGTTTCGAAGCACATTCAATGTGTTATGTTACTATAAATCATAACAAAGTATTGATGATTTGCATACTGATAGTGCACTTCCAACACAGGCATCCACATTGTTGACATTCCGAGTGAAAAATTGAGTGAATGCAACAGGTATGTTCAAAGAAACAACTCCAAGAAATGCACTGTAAGTTTGTTGAATGAGTCACATTGGCAGAACGGTGTATCGTAATCGGTGTGTAGTAGCTTGGCGATGGTCTTGAACAGTTCCGTCTGTTCACCACATGCATCGGCGATTTGACTGTTGTGGAACTGAAGTTTTGGACAACACTTCTGTGATTGTGTGGCAATTGTATCAAAGCGAGTGTAAAAACATAATTGTCATAATTATAAATTTTCGTTTAGCAGTACAGGTCAGCAAATATGTACGCATGTAGCTAAACATGTCATACAATATATATATCGTTCCAGGAAGTAGGTTATCTCTAAGCGTAGCTCAATGGAGTGCAAACATTGTTAACGTGCGACATAGTGTATAGGCGACTATGTGGCAGCGTAATTAATGCTAGGTACTCTTGAACTGTGAAACGACCAAAGTTGGGTGTGGTCGATTTCATAATTCATTTAAGGGTGTTAAATGCAGTTACTCATAATAATAATTACTTGCATAATTATTACGCAACTAACGTTAATATATAAAGTAACACGACAAGTTTAGATCACACACTGGTGCTTTGCGTTACCTTACTTAACATTATTAAGAAATATGTAGGCTATTATATAAAACGTCAGAGGAATACAGTAAAACATATTTTGACAAGAAACAAGTTGAGGGATTGGTACGGGTCAAGATCAAATATGTTGATCAATCTTAAAACGTTTTGAATAATATCTGAATAGGAACTCCATTATCAGCAAACATGTCAGCCATTGTATTTATCAATTGCCGCTAACATTCCTAAGTCTGATAATTTGTTAACTTCTAACATGGAATTAATCCATACAAACAAAGAAACCATTGTGTGATCAGAAGTTCAGAATTACAGGATAAATCTATTTGTAATCACAGCAGCAATACACTATGAACTATATCAATCAACTACTTACGACAATTCTCTCAAAGATATCATCTCCTTGATGGAGTCACCCAGAGCTTTGCCGGCCGCAGGATCACTGACGTCGTTCTCTGACAACCTGGACAATGTTGTGTATATTATTACAACCTGATAATTACTAATACGGGTTGGCTCAAAATAAGAATATAATTCGCAACGTATAATTCATTACATGTATGGCAGCAACGATGGGTTATATAATTACTATTACAGTATGATATCATTAACATCCACGCAAGAACCTTCAAAGAAACGAAACTGTACATGCACATCGTATCAAAACATGATATAAACAATTACAGGTCATACAAAAAATTGCATATATCCAACTCAGACTAACCAGAGTGTCTCAACTTTTGGGCAGTGAGAAAGTATATATATAACATATTAATCAGTATTTTCCATAGAATGTTTTTCAAAACTGTTCAAGTCATGAAAATCAACAAATTTGCAGAATTGTTTTGTTGATGAGATGACGAACCCTGTTTTTGTTGAAGGTGAATATATACAATACAGACTCACTTAAGTATTTCGACTTTTGCACAGTTCCGTAAGGCCTCTGCCACGGAGATCATGGGTTGATTTCCAATTCTGCAGCTTTGTAAACTATAAAGAATCAATGTGGATAAATGGCTCAATGTGTAACAATGACCTACTTATTACAGTTAACAAAGAATTATATATAAAATATCAACTCACTATTAAGATATAATATCATTTAAATAAAGCTAACATAGCGGCAATGCTAAAAAAGCACTGTTATCACTCAGGGTGTGAAACAGTTATTAAAAAACAAAGATATGTGTACAAAATATCGAAATGGAATATCAACTCACTTTTAAAATGTCACATAATTGATGTAAAACATAGTCAATACTAACAAAACATGTTTGTATCACTTAAGAGTGCCGAGATTGTTAATACTGAAGGTATGACATGACATATGACATGCGAACAAAATATACGCATACATGATAAAGAAACGATCTCCACTTCTACAGTAAAGTAAATACTCTCTAATCACATTGAACTAATCAGTTCAGCCCAGAAGTTATGTCAAACACTGTAGTATAACTCCTTGCAGCCGTTGTATTTGTTTGCGAGACAGTCAGAGCAATGCATTCCCAATGTCAAGTCTGCTGGTGACAAAAGCATGGACAATTTGTTCCATCGGAGGTAATGCTTAATCCTTGCAAAATGTCCGAGGTGGAAAGCACAACGATTGGGTTGGCCAACAACGTGTGACACAATTGGCTATGTACATCGGTGCACGAAAACTAGTATATTACATGGTTTGGTAATCCCTTATATTCTAAACCAGTACAACTGATACTGTTGTACGGTTGCTTGATGGAGAATCAAATGCGTAACCATCTAGAGGATAACCCCTCACAATCTTCGGTCGATGGGAATAAACCACAATTTTGATACTGCACTGTATGCAATGCTAAAAGTAAGGGATGTACACGTGGTTATACAAGGGAGCGGTTAGTTTGTGATGCACCTCCTGTTTCGAAGCACATTCAATGTGTTATGTTACTATAAATCATAACAAAGTATTGATGATTTGCATACTGATAGTGCACTTCCAACACAGGCATCCACATTGTTGACATTCCGAGTGAAAAATTGAGTGAATGCAACAGGTATGTTCAAAGAAACAACTCCAAGAAATGCACTGTAAGTTTGTTGAATGAGTCACATTGGCAGAACGGTGTATCGTAATCGGTGTGTAGTAGCTTGGCGATGGTCTTGAACAGTTCCGTCTGTTCACCACATGCATCGGCGATTTGACTGTTGTGGAACTGAAGTTTTGGACAACACTTCTGTGATTGTGTGGCAATTGTATCAAAGCGAGTGTAAAAACATAATTGTCATAATTATAAATTTTCGTTTAGCAGTACAGGTCAGCAAATATGTACGCATGTAGCTAAACATGTCATACAATATATATCGTTCCAGGAAGTAGGTTATCTCTAAGCGTAGCTCAATGGAGTGCAAACATTGTTAACGTGCGACATAGTGTATAGGCGACTATGTGGCAGCGTAATTAATGCTAGGTACTCTTGAACTGTGAAACGACCAAAGTTGGGTGTGGTCGATTTCATAATTCATTTAAGGGTGTTAAATGCAGTTACTCATAATAATAATTACTTGCATAATTATTACGCAACTAACGTTAATATATAAAGTAACACGACAAGTTTAGATCACACACTGGTGCTTTGCGTTACCTTACTTAACATTATTAAGAAATATGTAGGCTATTATATAAAACGTCAGAGGAATACAGTAAAACATATTTTGACAAGAAACAAGTTGAGGGATTGGTACGGGTCAAGATCAAATATGTTGATCAATCTTAAAACGTTTTGAATAATATCTGAATAGGAACTCCATTATCAGCAAACATGTCAGCCATTGTATTTATCAATTGCCGCTAACATTCCTAAGTCTGATAATTTGTTAACTTCTAACATGGAATTAATCCATACAAACAAAGAAACCATTGTGTGATCAGAAGTTCAGAATTACAGGATAAATCTATTTGTAATCACAGCAGCAATACACTATGAACTATATCAATCAACTACTTACGACAATTCTCTCAAAGATATCATCTCCTTGATGGAGTCACCCAGAGCTTTGCCGGCCGCAGGATCACTGACGTCGTTCTCTGACAACCTGGACAATGTTGTGTATATTATTACAACCTGATAATTACTAATACGGGTTGGCTCAAAAAAAGAATATAATTCGCAACGTATAATTCATTACATGTATGGCAGCAACGATGGGTTATATAATTACTATTACAGTATGATATCATTAACATCCACGCAAGAACCTTCAAAGAAACGAAACTGTACATGCACATCGTATCAAAACATGATATAAACAATTACAGGTCATACAAAAAATTGCATATATCCAACTCAGACTAACCAGAGTGTCTCAACTTTTGGGCAGTGAGAAAGTATATATATAACATATTAATCAGTATTTTCCATAGAATGTTTTTCAAAACTGTTCAAGTCATGAAAATCAACAAATTTGCAGAATTGTTTTGTTGATGAGATGACGAACCCTGTTTTTGTTGAAGGTGAATATATACAATACAGACTCACGTAAGTATTTCGACTTTTGCACAGTTCCGTAAGGCCTCTGCCACGGAGATCATGGGTTGATTTCCAATTCTGCAGCTTTGTAAACTATAAAGAATCAATGTGGATAAATGGCTCAATGTGTAACAATGACCTACTTATTACAGTTAACAAAGAATTATATATAAAATATCAACTCACTATTAAGATATAATATCATTTAAATAAAGCTAACATAGCGGCAATGCTAAAAAAGCACTGTTATCACTCAGGGTGTGAAACAGTTATTAAAAAACAAAGATATGTGTACAAAATATCGAAATGGAATATCAACTCACTTTTAAAATGTCACATAATTGATGTAAAACATAGTCAATACTAACAAAACATGTTTGTATCACTTAAGAGTGCCGAGATTGTTAATACTGAAGGTATGACATGACATATGACATGCGAACAAAATATACGCATACATGATAAAGAAACGATCTCCACTTCTACAGTAAAGTAAATACTCTCTAATCACATTGAACTAATCAGTTCAGCCCAGAAGTTATGTCAAACACTGTAGTATAACTCCTTGCAGCCGTTGTATTTGTTTGCGAGACAGTCAGAGCAATGCATTCCCAATGTCAAGTCTGCTGGTGACAAAAGCATGGACAATTTGTTCCATCGGAGGTAATGCTTAATCCTTGCAAAATGTCCGAGGTGGAAAGCACAACGATTGGGTTGGCCAACAACGTGTGACACAATTGGCTATGTACATCGGTGCACGAAAACTAGTATATTACATGGTTTGGTAATCCCTTATATTCTAAACCAGTACAACTGATACTGTTGTACGGTTGCTTGATGGAGAATCAAATGCGTAACCATCTAGAGGATAACCCCTCACAATCTTCGGTCGATGGGAATAAACCACAATTTTGATACTGCACTGTATGCAATGCTAAAAGTAAGGGATGTACACGTGGTTATACAAGGGAGCGGTTAGTTTGTGATGCACCTCCTGTTTCGAAGCACATTCAATGTGTTATGTTACTGTAAATCATAACAAAGTATTGATGATTTGCATACTGATAGTGCACTTCCAACACAGGCATCCACATTGTTGACATTCCGAGTGAAAAATTGAGTGAATGCAACAGGTATGTTCAAAGAAACAACTCCAAGAAATGCACTGTAAGTTTGTTGAATGAGTCACATTGGCAGAACGGTGTATCGTAATCGGTGTGTAGTAGCTTGGCGATGGTCTTGAACAGTTCCGTCTGTTCACCACATGCATCGGCGATTTGACTGTTGTGGAACTGAAGTTTTGGACAACACTTCTGTGATTGTGTGGCAATTGTATCAAAGTAATATATTACATGGTTTGGTAATCCCTTATATTCTAAACCAGTACAACTGATACAGTTGTACGGTTGCTTGATGGAGAATGAAATGCATAACCATCTAGAGGATAACCCCTCATAATCTTCGGTCGATGGGAATAAACCACAATTTTGATACTGCACTGTATGCAACGCTAAAAGTTAGGGATGTACTCATACTCAGCTTTGAGCAATGTACTCATACTCATACTCAGCTTTGAGCAATGTACTCATACTCATACTCAGCTTTGAGCAATGTACTCGTACTCAGCCATCACCAATGTACTCGTACTCGTACTTTACATGTGAACATGTACTTGGCCCCAGGTCTGCATTCAACATGAGAGTAACCTGCTAACATACTGGACAGACAACAAATGAAAGTTTCCTCAGTTGGCAGCTATGAGCCATTGATTGCTGTGCATCCCAGCGTCATCTGCCCCCGTAGAAAGGATCTTCAGCACAGCAGGGAAGATGATGCATCCTGATCTTGCCAGGCTAGTTGACCAACAACTGATGTTTGTGAAGTGCAACGCCCATCTCCTGTGAGGCGTGAACTGTGTGACTCAGTGAATGACTCTGCAGTCATGTTCATGTAGTCGCCTAGTGGGACTGGTACGTTTTGGGACTTACTGGTTTGAGTAATGTAATGATAAACTGAGTGACATTGATAGTACGAATCCAGGACATAATCCCCTCGGACATAATCCCCTCAGGACATAATCCCCTCGGACAATATCCCCTCAGGACATAATCCCCTCACATGAAGAATATTAAAATTTTAAGATTTTATTTAACCAACATTTTTTTAATTTACATTTATTATTTTTTTCTCCCATTAATAAATTAAGTGCTTAAATTATTAAAATACTTTTTATTTTAAATACATTTTCATTGAAATGAATTTATTGTTGTTAATTTATGTATAATAAATTGAATGTAATACTTGATAAATGACAATTTAGTTTAATTGCAATTCACAATCAGAGTATATTGAGATGAGGGAGATCAATTTGTAAACAAAACAGGCGCCTGAACAGTGGAACAAATTAAGCCTGATATTTGCTAATCTGCTAGGTATTATTGGAAGCCACATACTTGTCACTTTCCATGGGAAACCACTAGTCCATTGTTTGTAAGGAAGCCAAACTTAAAATGTAAATTTCACATGTCCTTTAAAAGGCGCCTGAACAGTGGAACTCATCAGTCTTACCAAGTATTATCTCGCAGCAACATTACCAGATCTAAACATTACCAGAACTACAACTATTACTACTACTATTATGGAGGTCATCAAGAGTCAGAAGGGTGGACTCAAGATCTTACATGATGGATATATGTATACCAAGAAGTATGCCCGGAAGACAGCCGTCAGATGGGAATGTTCCAATCGTGTTGCATTCTCGTGCAAGGCTGCCATCATCACTGACCTTGAGATGAAGACTGTGACCAGTTCTACCCCTCACACACATGATCCACATGATACTGCTGTCCCAGCTACCAAGCTATGTACTACCATGAGGGAACGTGCTGGAAGTTCCCATGGAACCCTCACACAGCTTCTCACCGATATAACCTCTGACGCACCTATAGAAGTCCGTGCAGAACTCGGCAACCCAGAGACTATCAAGCAGTCCTGCATCGTGAGCGTACCAAACACCTACCTAAGAACACAAACTCAGTCGGAGATCTGGTCTTAGAAGATGAGTGGACCAAGACCAGCGACGGAGATCAATTCATGATCTACGACAATGGTGTAGACTCATCCAACCGGATGCTAGTCTGATGAGGGACTGCATCACCTTGCGAGTTCCACTACCTGGTTCCTGGATGGGACATTCAACGTTGCTCCATCACTATTCACTCAACTCTATGTGATTCGTGCACCCCTCAGCGACTCTTCTGTCACTTGTGTCTACGGGTTCCTGATCAACAAGAACCAGTCGACATATGAGGAGTTCCTCTCTGCCATACAGGATCGGTGCGACACCCTCGGATTCCAGGCTGACCCGACTACTGTCACCATGAACTTTGAGTTAGCTCCTATGAAGGCTGTGACATCAATCTTCGGACCCCAGGTCAAGATCCATGGCTGCTTCTACCATCTGACGCAGAGTACATGGAGGAAAGTACAGAGTATGGGCCCTATCACTCGCTACCATGAGGAGGAGGATGTCAAGCACTTCTGTGGCATGCTTGATGGTCTGGCCTTTCTACCACTTGATGAATTAAACTGTATGTTAAAATATTTGTTTTTATATTTGTTTTTTAATTTAAAAAATATATTCTTCATGTGAGGGGATTATGTCCTGAGGGGGTTTTGTCTTGAGGGGATTATGTCCTGAGGGGATTATGTCCGAGGGGATTATGTCCGTTTACCTAATAGTACATGTAAGCAATCTCCTGTGAAGCATGAACTCTGCAGGCTTGGAACTGTGTGACTCAGTGTATGACTATAGACATGTTCATGTAGTGGGACTCATTTATTAAATAAATTAATAATGTGTTTGTATACATTGTATTGTTTTTTCTCCAAATATAACAAAACATTAATATAAAACCAAAATATTTGAAATTATTTTAAATGCATTTGCAAATGTGTAACCAAAACATTTGCATTTGAATGCGTTCCTCGAAAATTGTATTTGCATCAAGTACTCATTCTCATAGAGGATAATAAAATAATTGAACAAATTGTGTAACTGCTAGCAGTGTGAATGTATTAAAAAATAAGGTTGACACATATCTCAGGAGGGTGGGTTACAAAGAGATGAAAATTCCTGGACTCATGATAAGCCAATGGCTTTCTTGCTCACTTGAGATCTTTGCCTTTGTCTTGGATGGCAATCTTGTTAAATCATATTGGTAGGTTGACCCGGATCACATCACCATGGCACAGTATTTTGACCCAGGTCAATATAATATGCCATTGGGGATATGACCCCCACGCAAACATTCATTTCAAAGTGTACATATAAAAAAAAAATAGAAAAGTCTTTTTTTAACCAGGAGGAGGAGTTTAATCAAATGTCTGTAGTAGAATATCTTCGTTATGACAATTATGTACTGTATGTTTGTGCATTTATTTCAAAGTGCAGTGCCAGGTATGTGTATGAGTTAGTAGAATATAAATGAAAGAAATAAAAATAATGAAGTCAGTATACTATGCCATTTGGACATGACCTGAGTCAATATTGTTTCAAAGATCAAATAAAAAGTCATAAAAAACAAGTTTATCGTTTATCTATATTGGTAGGTTGAGTCTCTGAAGCTTGACAAGGGTGAAAATACATAGGAATATTAAAAAGGCTAACCTTCATTTCAAAGATGCTATATGTGTCATATATATATATATATATATATATATATATATATATATATATATATATATATATATATATATATATACATATATATATATATATATATATATATATATATATATATATATATATATATATATATATATATATACGTGACTTTGTAGTTTATTAATGAAAGAAATAAAAAATCATGATAACAAGTGTTTAATTTAAATATATTGGTAGGTTTTGTATTCATGGCATAATGCTGGTCACTACACTATGCCATGAGAATATAACCATAGCCAAGCTGACCTTCATTTCAAAGATGCATTATGTGTATTATGTGAATTAGAAGTAGGTGAATTAGAAGACTATTAATAAAATAAAAAAATCATAACAAGTATTTGACAAGTATTTGTTTTAACTCTTTATTGGTAGGTCTAGCCTCCATAGCATTGCCTGGGTCAATATACACTGTACTATGCCATGGCAATATGACCCGGGTCAATATGCTATGCCGTGGGGATATGACCCCATGCCAACCTCATACATCTAACCCATCTCCACCTGATTTACTTAAATTAAGCACATACAATTTAATATTAATTAAAACCATTTTTTGTGTGTGCCCTTTTTAGTTTTAACTCCAGATAACAAGCAAACAGGCAATTTAGTCTTTTTATGAAGGGTGTGGTTTCCTTGAAGAGTTGCTTAACCAGAAACGTAATAAGGAGTGTGTCCACAATTACTTAGTCGTCATTAACCACTTTCGACCATGGCCGACCATACATACAAAGCCAATGTTTTTCTTTGCAAAGTGCTTTCGATTGCCAAATGAACAAATTCAAGGATATTCATTGCCAACGATGCAGCTTTTGTATTTCACCAATAATTTCTATCGTGTTGATGTTTTCATCTCTAGCACACTTTCTTTTTGTTGTTGCCTTGGCAGAACCAGATGTGTGTTTAATTTAGTTCAATGGGTATCATGATGGAAAGCCACATTGTGGCGAGGGCTAACGGAAATTAAGTTATAGTGTGATAATGACCACAGGTCGCTGCCAGGACTATGGCAGAGTTGTATATGTTTTTGCAGGTCAGGACACTAATCGCCGTTAAGACAGGTTTTGTTTGTTATACAATTGTTATGGCCATTGTTGTGCTATGACAAGTTACATGTATGAACACTTAGGTCAATGTTTCTGTCCTGGGACGTTATATCATGTATCGTCACGCTGTAGTCTTCAGCTCACTGTGTTTTCCCTGTTACGTGCCTAGTCACTGTTTGTATCTATTTCATAGTGTGCAGTGTCACACTATTGTTTGACAGTTCGTTTTGAACTTTCCCTGTTGCATTACACACATCACTGAATTTGTTTCAACAAGATCCTTCAGGAAATACATACTTGTATATAGTCATGAACAAACCAATGGACTGACTGAGTGCATGTGCGCCTACACGGCAGCACCAAAAACATTCTCGGCTTTAGTGTAATTAATGTTAAGTTTTAAGGCACTATCACATGCCAATTTTAGCAAACTGCTCTATGAACATAGAGAGATCGCGGAGAAGATAAAAGTTTCCGAATTTACGAAGGAAATCGCTCAATTTCGAACACTTTGACCAAGCTACAGGTGGCACAAACAGTAGCAGACGATTCAGTCAAGCATGACGGCTGCCCTGCAATATTCAGCGAAGGCTCTCTACCAGTTGGCCGGCTTTGTGTCAGGAAAACCAGTCAGCAGTTCATTGTGGAAAGCTCTGACACAGTGGTATTGTGTGGCGCGTTCAATGTGTTAACACCACAGTCGACAAGGTGAGACATTGCAATGACAATTGTGTCAATCTGAACAATATGATACTTACACAGGCGCGCCACACACGCGCCCTAGGGAGCAACATGCAACATGACGTTCACGTTAGCAGAAATGGGGCTAATCACAACAACCTCATCAACGTACAATCGAACAAGTGGGATCTACCAACCATCAACAATACTAACATTCGGGGTGCCTTGGCAAGCAAAATCGATGAAATCAAAGTAATTAAAGATAACTACGGAGTGGACGTCCTAGCAGTCACTGAGACAAGGTGTACCAGCAGAATACCAGACGGCTCGCTCTCGTTACCCGGTTTCAACCTCTACAGGAGGGACAGGCAAGATGGCCGTCAACATGGGGGATGGTTTGCTATGTACGAGATACAATCCCGACTAAGCAATGGACAGAACTAAACCAACCAGAACTTGAAACTATGTGGATGATGATACGTCCACCATAGATGCCTCGCAACCACCCACAGATAACAATCTGCACAGTGTACCACCTCCCGGGGCAGACGATTGGACATTGCTAAACCACATTGACCAATCTGTTGACTATGTATGCCGACACCATCCATATACTGGCGTCATCATAATGGGTGACCTTAACAAGTTGAGAGATTCTCACTTGAAAAGAAATCAGAACCTAAAACAAATTGTTGACATACCAACACGAGGAACTGCGACACTGGACAAAATCTATACCAACCTAATGGATTTATACCACCGTCCAGTAGTCATAGCACCGATTGGCCTATCGGATCACATGGTGGTAATATGCACTCCATCAACGTCCACGAAATATACAGAACCAGTCGTTTCAAAGACGTCTTCGCGCAGTTGCAGGCCTGATAATCGAGCCCGTTTTGCAGCGGCGCTCAACCTCATCTCGTGGAAAACCTTATTCCACCTACCAAGCTGGGAACAACAACTGCAGTTTTTCAATTCTACAATCAGAACTTTACTCGACACGCATCTCCCTGAACGAAAAATCAGAAGATGTTCCAGCGACAGACCTTGGTTAGATGACAATTTCCGCTATCTAATACGTCACCGCCAGATCGCGCTTCTTTCTGAGAACCAACCATTGTACAGGCATTACAGAAATACAGTTAATCGTGCCAGAAAGTCCTTGCAACGAAAGTATTACCAAAGAAAAATCAAATCACTTGAGAACAAACATCCGAAACGATGGTGGAATAGCGTGAAGGAACTTGTAGGGGGTAAAGGTCAACTGTGACAATCTACAAGGTCTTGCTAACACACACTGTTCAGGAAACTTCAATATTCTAGCAAACGAAATAAGTGACTTCTTTGAGTCTGTGTCCAAAGACTTCCCACCACTCTTACCCGTTGATGAGTTCTTACCTCCTTGAGCCGACACGACGGTCCCAGATGCCTACATCATCAAAGTCGATGAAGTAGCCATATCACTATCACGAATTAAAACACACAAAGCAACCGGCCCGGACGAGATACCCAACTGGATCTTACATGACTACGCTGCCATCCTCGCTACTCCCGTCTGCGCGATATTCAACAGCAGCTTACGGGAAGGAACCACGCCTGCCCTGTGGAAATGCGCTGTAGTTCGACCAGTGCCTAAAATTCGACCACCAGCGCTAATTGAGAAAGACCTGTGCCCAATATCTCTCACGCCAGTTTTATTGAAGTGCTTGGAGAAATTCATGTGCACGTGGATAATGGACATTACCATGGACCAGATTGATCCTCAGCAATATGGATCAATCAAAGGAACATCAACCGTACACGCACTGGTCGAGCTTGTACACAAGTGGAAATACGCGGTCGAGACCCCTGGAACCATAGTACGAATACTTCTCGTCGATTTCAGCAAAGCGTTCGACCGAGTCGACCATCACATTTTAATGACGAAATGTGCATCACTCGGACTTCCAACTTTTATCACCAAATGGCTGACATCCTTCCTGTGTCAACGCAAACAGAGGGTAAAGATCGGGAGTGTGAAATCGGAGTACACCACTGTCAATGCAGGTGTCCCACAAGGCACAATATTTGGAACAATCGGCTTCCTACACCATATTAATGATCTGCAAACAGTATGCGAACATATAAAATATGTCGACGATTGCACAATATGGGAAGCTACTTCATCCTCCGGAATGGACAGCTCACTCCAAGTAGCAGCAGACGAAGTCGGGCAATGAACAGCGAGTAACAAAATGGCGCTGTACTACGACAAGACGAAAGAACTGCGGATATGTTTCAAGAAATCAACTCCGGACATCGCACTGCTAACCATCGATGGTAGACCAATCCAACAAGTTAACAGCACTCGTCTACTAGGTGTGACTCTATCTGAAGATCTGAAGTGGCAATCACACATAGACGAAATCACTACAAAAGCATCACAACGTCTATATTTCATCATCCTTCTCGGTGCCAAGATTAATCACCACTGTATCAATACAACAAAAAGATTTTTTTTCAAACTTAACTTTGTTATTAAAACAATATATATTCTACTTTATGATTAATAATATATCTATGGCTATTTAGCACATTCCGATTATGACATGACATGTGCCGCTGCCTGTACTGAAAAGCTTGGCACAATAATCGGCGGTATTACACTCCTACCTTCTAGTTAATATCAAGTAGATGAACCACTTACTATAACTGCTGAAGAGACGCCATTGAAGATATGCTGGTGCTGAGAGATAGAGCAGCCTCATGGTCACTCAGCTTGTTTCCATCGAGGCTGTAAAATTATTGTGTTATTAATTAATACATCACAAACAGTTTTACAGCATGTTTATCTTGCAAAACATAATTGCAATGAAAACACCATCAATACTACAATAAAGGACTTGGACACCAAAATCCCATGTCATACACAAAAGGCATATGATACGATATGACATGTGATCGTGTACATTCCACAACATTTAGTACAAGTTGGAGTAAAAAAAAATGTCACATGCTATTTACATTCACACATGCACATTTAGGCACACACACAATCCTATACAGGGATACACAACACACACTCCAGTTGACGTATTAAAATTAAATCAATGATTGTAGGAATTATGAAAAACAGTTGCACTGTGATGATAATGTGAATA
Source organism: Lamellibrachia columna (assembly GCA_963662155.1). Lineage (NCBI taxonomy): Eukaryota > Metazoa > Annelida > Polychaeta > Sabellida > Siboglinidae > Lamellibrachia > Lamellibrachia columna. Next base: position 10,195,706 of record OY759275.1, read on the forward strand.
CCACTGTTTACAACATATCTCAATATATGCAACTTAAACTTACTCGAGAATTTCCATTTTCGGGCACTGGTTTAGGGCACATGCCACTGAGGCCATGGCTTCATCTCCAATTCCACATGAATCCAGGCTACAAAGGCACATTGTATAAACATTGGTATATGTTTCATAACGACAAATTGTTAAATTCAATACATAAATGGATGTATGTGCACCAATGTTGTTCTGTTTGCAGCTCAGGTAGAAAAGGGTTCCAGAGCGAGAATTGCACAAGATAAAGTTGGTCGGCCAAACCGTTAAATGTAGACCATAGGAACAGTGATAAGAGACTAGTCAACGTAATGAAGACTGCGGCGGGGAACGTAAGCAGATGTACGGTCGGCAAAGTAGCGAGGAGTGTGAGCGTGCACGGCACCGTGCATTAAGGCCAACAGCTTAAACTGAATTCGCCATCTGACAGGTAACCAATGCAGGTCTCATAGTACCGCCGTCATGCGATGTCGGTCACATTGGTGTAAGCAGAGCACAACATGCGCAGGTATTCTCTAGACTATCTTGAGTCAATCTAGCAGGGTGCCGGCTATGCCGTGCAGGGCCCACTAGCGAAGTCGAGTCGTCACAAGACAAACATTCTATATATACTATTCCCAGGCTGATTGTTTCTGAACCTCCCTTTTTAAAATTCGCGAGGAAGGGTCTGTAATGCAATGACAACTGTACAAAAACGGGATATCAGGGAAAAACGCATTTGATGTTGATGTATGATGCAACAGGCAATGCAATGTGGATTTCAATTGCCAACTACTTCACACTTGTGGCCATATGGGGCGTCCTACCGATTGATAGCGGACTGCTCAATAATGCAGCATTCCGTATCATCTGGAAACAATCGAAGGCGCAGGGGCGGGCCAAGAAAAGACTGAGAAGAGCGCTTCAGGCAGTGCGCCTGATGAACCAGCGTGTGAGGCCGGAACCCTGATGCACCAAATCTGGAGGTACTCCTGGCCACCATGCTGGCGAAGATGGAATAAAAGTTTGAGGCGTTTCATCGAGAGCAGTTGATTCCCGTTCCCCCTGTCACTGGCCCGTCTTCCCATCCAGATGAACAGCAGCCTGCCGCTGACGTTCCACCTGCACCAGGCAAACAGGTGCGGCAGTGAGAAGGGAAGCGTAAACGTCACTCGCCATCGCCTGAATGGGCGTTGAATTCCTCCGACTCTGAGTTCACTGGCAGCGACTCCCCTACTGAGCAGTTTGACAGATGCACCCACAAGAAGTGAAGAGCTTGAGACCATTAACATCAGGTACCACCACTTTCGACATGGGTTGGGCACAACTGGGGGATGAAATCGCATATAGGTGCACAAAATGTATATGTACAAATGAATACTTTGACCCCAGGAGGACCTGACCTCTCCCACCACTGAGAGGAAGTGGACAGTCGTCCTTGTAGATCGGATAGGGGAATGGCTCCACCTCTGACTTTTGCAGCCACAAGGACCAAAAAAGTACCCTGAAGAAGGCAGTCAGTTTAAATCTACGTGACTACATCCTGACGATGCACGGAAGGTTGGGCATGTTTGGTTAGAGTACGTCTACTGTTTCCTTGTCAGGATGGAGAGGATCGATGCACCTTGTATTTAACTACCCTCTCTAGTCCAGCGATTAAGTGAAATGTAAAGCTAAAGCAGTGAACACATCTATGTTATCCCAGCCCTTTCGTAACTATACTTCCAGAAGCACTCGCCCCCACCGCTCCCGCTTCTGCTTTTCCTCTAACAGTGATGAAGATAACAAAGCAGATGTACAAAGAGGGACTACTGACACACGCGTGGGTGTTCCTTCTGCAAAAAGGAGGGCTACATTTAGCGCGTTTGTGAATCCAAACTGGCTTACAGCAAGACATCCTGCACAGTCACCCTTAAAATAATATGAATTTTCCACACGGGTCAGCGACGATGCACTGATTTAGTCTCCAGCAACACTGACCGGTCATGTTGTACCACCGGCGGTCCACCGCCTGTAAAAACCTAATGTTTTATAACTGCTGTTGCAGGACTATGATAAGAAGCTAACCAACACTTTAGTTGCAGGTTTCACTAATGATCTTCCACTATTCCGTCAGTTCCACCTAAACATGGCTGTTAAAATCATAAGTCAATCACAGATAACGTAGCCACAGTGCAGTAGAAGCTGAGTAAAGACAATGCTAAACGATGGATTGCAGGCCCCTTTACATCATATCCCTTTCCAAACATGGTGCACTCCCCATTAGGCTTAGTCCAAAGAAAGAGAAAGGCGAATTTCTATTCATGCATGACCTTATTTTTCCCAAAGACAATTCAGTTAAGTCACAAATACTTCCAGAATTCCCATCTATTACATCATTTGATGTGTTGTGTCTTACAACAGATGCAAGTGGAGCTGTAATAGGTGACTCGTGGTTGCAGGGTAATTTCTCCCCCTTCCTGGGACTCCACACACATTTCAATCAACGAGATCCTACAAATCGTATTTGCCGTCATTCACTGGGGGCCAGTATGGATTAATCGAGGTCTTTTTCAGACAATACACCAGTTGTGGCTGTGATCAGCAGTCAAACTACAGGGAACAACAGCTGATGTTTTTAGTTCGCAAACTGGTTGTTGCATGTTTCTTATAATATCTATTTCCGTGCAAAGCACATTCCGTGTAAGATCAACGTTATTGCGGAACTTTTCTCGCAGTTACAGGTGAACATGCTGCATGTGTTGGCCAGCCCAGCCTAAAGGAACTTCTAGCACTGATTCCCACTCACTGGCTACCCTGGCACATAGTACACTTAAATACCATGGATGTTGCCTTTGCTCGAGTAGTGGCAGATGCTATGAGAGCAACTGGACAAGGTAAAATTAGTGCAGCGGTACTACCTGCCTGCCTCCCCAAACACAGTTTTTGTGCAGCACCTCAAGAATGAAGGAAAGGCAACGAGCACTATTAAGACTTTCATGTCAGCAATCTCTGAAAGGCAATTGATTGCTTGGTTGTAAAGACTGTCAATGGAGTGGCGTGTTCACGTCCTCAGATTGACCAGCGCCAGCCTCTTTAATATCGTGATTTGTCCAAGTGTTCTTCCTACACTATCACATTGCTTCGCACAATGTTCAGTCTGATGTTCTTTGGTTTTCTAAGGGTAGGTGAGGTAACGGCTAGACCTTCATGTCCACAATCTCTGAAAGGCATAATGCATACCCCACAGTTGATTGCTTGGTTCTCAGATTGACCAGCGCTAGCCTCTTTAATAACGTTATCTGTCCAAATGTCAAACTCGGGGGGGGGGGTAATGGGTGGATTTATATTTCTCGATCTAAGGCATAGAACTACAGTAAATTGTTTTATCTGGTAGTAGAAGCCAGCTTCTGTCTTGTGAGACAGTACTTGTTTTAGCTGCTTCATGCTGGTAAATCGCAAGCTTGATGCCTCGCAAACTTGGTCTCCTGGTTAGCCCGGTACGCTGCGATGTCAATATCAGAACTACCAATAAGCATAGCTCGTCAGGCAGATCAGTTTTGAGCAACGGTTTGTCAGTGCAGGTCCAATTTTTTTATAATCCGACAAAACATTAGCAAGGCCACCAATGCAATGCTGCACTGTGGTCTGACTTCCACCTTACGAAGTATGACAAACTGTTGACTCTCATATAATGAAACATCACTGTTAATGCCTCTTAGTGGAATTCATAAAATTAACTAATGCACTTATGTTGCACTTTGAAAATGCAGATATTGTAGTTTTTCAGGGGCCAGCCAGATCCCAGGCATAGATTCGAAACTATTGGGGTTCCGGCAGTGAATCTAGGGCCCACGAACACTCGCTCAATTCGAACCCTGTTAACAAATATGTTATTTTTTTGGAAGACATCACTAAGTGGATAGATCACTAGTGGACATTATCTATTTAGATATTCAGAAAGCTTTCAACAAAGTGTCACATCAAAGATTTCTACTTAAGTTAAAAACCCATGGTATCGGGGATGACATAATCGACTGAATAGAAAAATGGCTGACTGGCAGAAGACACCAGACAGAATTGAAAAAATTCCTTGATTGTGTTGTATGCAGCACACTTTAAATACTCCTTCCTTACATATTGTGCTCTATCAATACAACAGTCATATTATTTGGCTAGTCAACGGAATCTTTCAAACATTTTCAGGCAGCTCAGACTCACAAGTGTTTTGATCCTAAAACAAACATGATATAACCTGGGCAAGTGAGGTTTATTTGCAGCTGCAACCAAAATATGCACAAAACCACCAACTAAGATCATATAAAAATACTACTACCTTCTCCAAAAATATCAAGACATATTTAAAAAAATTGCATTTCCACCCAAGAGCCTCAACGGTCCCAAGCTTTGATAACTTTTCCACGTCCCTGTTCATTATATTATGCTTAAATTTGGTTTATTGCACCTCTGAGCTCGGGTACAGGAGGATTTAAAGATGTTGTTATTATTAACTTATGTAGTATTATTATATTGTTATTATCTGCATTTTATATAGATATTACAGCTACGTTGTACAAGTTCGTCACAACCGGCTGATTGAGACTAGTCATATGACATTCAAAGTACTGAAAAGCTCGGCTGATTAATTGGTTGTTAACATTCAATTATGGGCAATTTTTGTCTAAAAAATGCATTTTTGTCCCAAGTTACGTACCTATGTCAATAATCATTACATTTCAGGGTGTAATCAGTATGTTACAACTTGTCAACCATTACAGATTTTTCAACAAGATTGACCTCATCCACACCGTTTTATTCCACACCCAGCCCGGAACCTTGGCTAAGCCATATACAATAAGGAGAACGAGGAAGTGATGTAGCGCCTTGAATGTGGACGAATTGAACTCTGTCATTCACTTTGTGGTCGATGGTATCAAATGCAGCGAACAAATCAAAAAGCACATCGATGACAATGACTGGTTGTCCATTGCGAGCAGAATGCAATTCTGCACACATACAAGGGCTGTATCAACAATGTGATTGGACAGGTAGACGGACATCCCTTCAGATGAGTAGTCAGTATGCCAGAAACGATAACGACTGCCGTGAATATAGCCACAATCTCATGCGCATGTTTCTGGGAAGCCATTTTGGAATGGGATAAATTTCACGTGATTTCACCGGCGACGACTGCAATTTGGTCCTGATTTCAACCTCAATGGTAAGACCCAAAACATTTAATTCACATTCTGACGGTGCATTTCCGACGGAGGCATCCACATTGGCGATTTCAAGATATCTATTTAAAGAAACGCATTTCAAGTGTGTTGAATGAGTCACATTGGCGGACCGGTGTATCATCATCGGTATGTAGCAGTTTGGCGATGGTCTTGAACAGTGAAAATGGAGTGAATTCAAGAGGTCCAAGAAATGCAATGTAAGTGTGTTGAATGAGTCACATTGGCAGAGCGGTGCATCATCATCGGTGTGTAGCAGCTTGGCGATGGTCTTGAACAGTTCCGTCTGTTCACCAGATGGATCGGCGATTTGACTGTCATGGAACTGAAGTTTTATACATTGCATAGATTATGTGACGACGATCTTCATCCATTTACGCTCCAACGCTTTTGTGATTGTGTGGCAATTGTACCAAAGCGAGTGTAAAAACATAATTGTCATAATTATACATTTTCGTTTAGTAGTACAGATCATCAAATATTTACGCATGTAGCTATAATATGTTATACAATATATATCATTCCAGGAAGTAGGTTATCTCTAAGCGTAGCCCAATGAAGTGCAGAAATTGCTAATGTGGGACATTGCTACACATAATTGATGAAGATCCAGAAGTAATATTGGCCCAGTCAAACCATGAATGGCGATAATCAGCCTAAGACTATGGCACGTCGACACATGTCTTGGCCCCAAGACATACAAAAATGTTGATGGTTGGTGCTGCTGTTTCATACTAGTGGCAATTTAACTATAATCGGCAGTGAATGGTTGTGGTGAATTGGATGTTTCTCCATGATTTCTTTCCCCAGGATAGTAACTACTTATCGCTGCTTTACGTATTGGTAGGGTTCATTTCATGTCGAAAATCTATATTAAGCCAAAGAAAATCTCATATTCCATTGTTCGTACACCGAAACAAATAATTCCACATGCAGGTACCAGTTACCAGACATGGCAACCATATAAAAAACACCAGAATGCATATCAGTAAGTTCTGTTTCAAAGAAAATTCTTATTTAATCTTTAAGAATTTAGTTGTGTGTTGGTTGGGTGTAATGACAGCACTCAAATTGTATATTGATAATTTCACTGAAGATGACTGCAACAGTGTCCTGATTTCAGTGTCAGCGGCAAGCTCAAAAGTAATTAATTCACATTCTGGCGGTGCATTTCTAATGGAGGCATCGATTCTATTGACATTCTGACTGAGTGCGAAGCGAATTCAGTGTCAGTGGCAAGCTCAAACGTAATTAATTCACATTCTGGTGGTGCATTTCTAATGGAGGCATCGACTCTATTGACATTCTGACTGAGTGCGAAGCGAATTCAAGAGATCTGTTCTAAGAAACAAATCCAAAATCCGCTGTGCAAGTGTGTTGCATGAGTCACATGCCGGGAACAGTGTATCGTCGTCGGTGTGTAGTAGCTTGGCGATAGTACTGAACAGGTCAATGAAGGTGGTGAACGGCTGTGAGTTAGAGTGGACGTTGTATGGGTGGCGGTCGGTAGATGATAAATAGGCATAGTGTATAGGCGACTATGTGGCAGCGTAATTAATGCTAGGTACTCTCGAACTGTGAAGCGACAAATGTTGGGTGAGCAAGATTTTACTTTATTACTTCACTGTTATAGAACACAGAGAGCTGAAACTTTCAGAGTTTGTGAGATCACCTCACAGCATAGCTGTGCATTTTATTCAGAATTTTTCTAGGGGGTTTTCCCACGGTATGGTGGCCATCTTGGATTAATTTTTTCGTGTCAAATATGTCAGTAACTACCAGTCTCAGATAACCCAAATTTGTTGTGTAATTACTCTAGACAACCCTTGTGAAAACCACCAAGCTGTTTTTTTATTTTTCTAAAAACTTTTTTTTTAATGATTTTTTCAAGTTTTACTGTATACGAAAATGCAAAAACGGAGGTGAAAAATTGCATTCGTGACTCATTGTGTAAAAACCAGGTCATGTTTTCCAGAAACTATCTTGGTGGTTTTTAAGAGCATACTATCAAGGTACACTATGGCAAGTTTCAAGCAATTCTGTAAAGCAGGAGCACGGGAAAATGACACGGGAGACAGCATGTGTAAGGAAAAAACGTGTTTCTGAGATAATCGCGTTCAAAGTTTGGGTACATAGGAACACACATTTCAACACATAAAAAGCAATCTAGATTACTGAAACTTTTCACATATGTTAGCCAATGTATAATCTATCAATAGGTAGAGTTCACAATGATTTCCACTGCAAAATAATAACAACATATGAAAAACTAAGCACTATAACAAAAAAAATTGCAAAACAGAAAAACGTATTTGTAAAATATGACACCAATCTACAGATAAAGTTAACTAGAGCACAGATAAAGTTCACTGGAGCACATAAAAAGTTCACTGGAGCATGGATAAAGTTCACTGGAGTACAGTGTCATTGGTACCCTCTGTAAAACGCCCCCATGCCGAGGGTACGGTCGACAGCTTGGACGGAGTGAGTGCGCTTCTTGCATAGCAGCAATACTGCATGGAGTATGATCACTGTTGAGATATTTGCACCAGCATCTTGTTCATGTATACATCCTTAAATGGTAAGCACCAGACATACATCCCCTCCAGAAGTTTGGTGTAACAAAAGTTCTGTTCAGTCGCAGACATCCTCGTCTTGTGATGCTGACGGCCGATTTGATTCCTGGAAACAGTTACACAAAACCAATGTATGTCATGAACAGCACAAGTATTCATAACATGTTCAACAACAAAAAAGGTCCATGTTATGTTCAATTTATTTCATTGCCGTACACATAAATATAGTCTAATAATAGAGGTAAGTTGTAATATAAACAACATTTCCATTGAATAACGTGCTGAGTAGAAATGTCATTCTTCAACAACAGCATCATCTGAGCCTCTGTACAGCTACATAAATATAGTTGTAAGTCATAACTGTTGTCTCTACTTCTGCAGGCTCTGGTGTGCCTGTAGTGCAATGGGACCCTGGAGCTGGGCTTGAATGTCAACACAGGACGAATAGCAACATCAACGTTTCTCCAGCGAGATATATGCCACAAAGGCTAACCATGTTCGGAGAAAACATAAATACACACATATATATCTGAATCATACATGGGGAATATATAAAACATCCGTAATTGAACTTACTCCGCCTGCCATTCTCGTCGGCATCGTGGGCGTGGTCGCAGACGAAGTTGTGGACACAGCCGGTTCATCGACGGATTCAACACGAGATTCCTTGCTATCGCGCACTAACTGCAATTGTGCACGCTTCAGCCGGTTCATCGACGGATTCAACACGAGATTCCTTGCTATCGCGCACTAACTGCAATTGTGCACGCTTCAACCGCTTCTCAGCACCGTAACTAACCAATGCTTTTGACTAAACCACATAATGTTGCTTTAGAAAGCGATATAATTGAACGTAACGCGGAAGGTAGCAATGTTGGCAAACGAATCGAACGTATGACGCGACAGGCTGGAAATTAGTATTACAACCAATCAGAGCGATCGCTTGCCGGCGACGATTCGCCAGACGGGGGAATCCGACATCACGTGATACCATTTGGCCAATTGTCGCGGGATTCCCCCAATCCTTTGTCCACGAGCCGCTGGAGGGGGGTTCGTTCGTAGTCGAGATTACTCGGACACCGTCGGTGCTATTTTTGAACGGTTTCTACCATCATGCAGAGCGAAAACAGGGCTTTCCCCTGATATGCGCCATGTTGGAATTCCCGTAGTTTTCGGGCCATGATCGATGTCGGAAAATCACATAATGTCCAATTATTCACGCTTGATTTGACAAAAACAAAGACTTAGCAATGATAGGCATCACACATAAGGCATGTTTTATGATAAAAACTTGTTTATTTCGACAGTACAACCTACATGAATAGCAAGTTGAATAATATTTCTATATGAAAATGTCAATAACTGAAAACTCATTTTATTGAAAAAAATTCGTAAAATCACATTTTGATCCGAGTACACCCTTGCCTTAAGGGTATTATATGCAATTACTTATTATTAAAATAATTACTTGCATAATTATTATGTAACTAACGTTGATGTATAAAGTAACACAACAAGTTTAGATCACACACTAGTGCTTTGCATTACCTTAGTTAACATTATTAAGAAATTTGTAGGTTATTATATAAAACGTCCGAGGAATACAGTAAAACATATTTTTACAAGAAACAAGTTGAGGGATTGGTACGGATCAAGATCAAATATGTTGAAGAATCTTAAACTATTTTAATATTATCTGAATAGAAACTCCATTAACCAAACACGTCAGACATTGTATTGATCAACTGCCGCTATCATTCCTAAGTTGTGCTTGTTTGCGAGGCCGTCGGTGGAGCAACGCATTCCCAATGTCAAGCCTGCTGGTGACAACCGCATGGACAATTTGTTACATCGCAGGTAACGCTTGATGTAAAACATAGGCAATACTAACAAAACATGTTTGTATGACTTAAGAGTGCCGAGATTGTTAATACTGAAGGTATAACATGACATACGACATGCGAACAAAAGATACGCATATATGATAGAGAAACGATCTCCACTTCTACAGTGAAGTAAATACTCTCTAATCACATTGGACTAATCAGTTCAGCCCAGAAGTTATGTCAAACACTGTAGTATAACTCCTTGCAGCCGTTGTATTTGTTTGCGAGACAGTCAAAGCAACGCATTCCCAATGTCAAGTCTGCTGGTGACAAACGCATGGACAATTTGTTCCATCGCAGGTAATGCTTAATCCTTGCAAAATGTCCGAGGTGGAAAGCACAACGATTGGGTTGGCCAACAACGTGTGACACAATTGGCTATGTACATCGGTGCACGAAAACTAATATATTACATGGTTTGGTAATCCCTTATATTCTAAACCAGTACAACTGATACTGGTGTACGGTTGCTTGATGGAGAATCAAATGCGTAACCATCTAGAGGATAACCCCTCATAATCTTCGGCCGATGGGAATAAACCACAATTTTGATACTGCACTGTATGCAACGCTAAAAGTTAGGGATGTACACGTGGTTATACAAGGGAGCGGTTAGTTTGTGATGCACCTCCTGTTTCGAAGCACATTCAATGTGTTATGTTACTGTAAATCATAACAAAGTATTGATGATTTGCATACTGATAGTGCACTTCCAACACAGGCATCCACATTGTTGACATTCCGAGTGAAAAATGGAGTGAATGCAACAGGTATGTTCAAAGAAACAACTCCAAGAAATGCACTGTAAGTTTGTTGAATGAGACACATTGGCAGAACGGTGTATCGTAATCGGTGTGTAGTAGCTTGGCGATGGTCTTGAACAGTTCCGTCTGTTCACCAGATGCATTGGCGATTTGACTGTTGTGGAACTGAAGTTTTGGACAACACTTCTGTGATTGTGTAGCAATTGTATCAAAGCGAGTGTAAAAACATAATTGTCATAATTATAAATTTTCGTTTAGTAGTACAGGTCAGCAAATATGTACGCATGTAGCTAAACATGTCATACAATATATATCGTTCCAGGAAGTAGGTTATCTCTAAGCGTAGCTCAATGGAGTGCAAAAATTGTTAACGTGTGACATAGTGTATAGGCGACTCTGTGGAAGCGTAATTAATGCTAAGTAATCTTGAACTGTGAAACGACCAAAGTTGGGTGTGGTCGATTTCATAATTCATTTAAGGGTGTTAAATGCAGTTACTCATAATAATAATTACTTGCATAATTATTACGTAACTAACGTTAATATATAAAGTAACACGACAAGTTTAGATCACACACTGGTGCTTTGCATTACCTTACTTAACATTATTAAGAAATATGTAGGCTATTATGTAAAACGTCAGAGGAATACAGTAAAACATATTTTGACAAGAAACAAGTTGAGGGATTGGTACGGGTCAAGATCAAATATGTTGATCAATCTTAAAACGTTTTGAATAATATCTGAATAGGAACTCCATTATCAGCAAACATGTCAGCCATTGTATTTATCAACTGCCGCTAACATTCCTAAGTTTGATAATTTTTTAACTTCTAACATGGAATTAATCCATACAAACAAAGAATCCATTGTGTGATCAGAAGATCAGAATTACAGGATAAATCTATTTGTAATCACAGAAGCAATACACTATGAACTATATCAATTAACTACTTACAACAATTTTCTCAAAGATATCATCTCCTTGATGGAATCACCCAGAGCTTTGCCGGCCGCAGGATCACTGACGTCGTTCTCTGACAACCTGGACAATGTTGTGTATATTATTACAACTTGATAATTACTAATACGGGTTGGCTCAAAATAAGAATATAATTCGCAACGTATAATTCATTACATGTATGGCAGCAACGATGGGTTATATAATTACTATTACAGTATGATATCATTAACATCCACGCAAGAACCTTCAAAGAAACGAAACTGTACATGCACATCGTATCAAAACATGATATAAACAATTACAGGTCATACAAAAAATTGCATATATCCAACTCAGACTAACCAGAGTGTCTCAACTTTTGGGCAGTGAGAAAGTATATATATAACATTTTTATCAGTATTTTCCATAGAATTTTTTTCAAAACTGTTCAAGTCATGAAAATCAACAAATTTGCAGAATTGTTTTGTTGATGAGATGACGAACACTGTTTTTGTTGAAGGTGAATATATACAATACAGACTCACGCAAGTATTTCGACTTTTGCACAGTTCCGTAAGGCCTCTGCCACGGAGATCATGGGTTGATTTCCAATTCTGCATCTTTGTAAACTGTAAAGAATCAATGTGGATAAATGGCTCAATGTGTAACAATGACCTACTTGTTACAGTTAACAAAGAATTATATATAAAATATCAACTCACTATTAAGATATATCATTTAAATAAAGCTAATATAGCGGCAATGCTAAAAAAGCACTGTTATCACTCAGGGTGTGAAACAGTTTTTAAAAAACAAAGATATGTGTACAAAATACCGAAATGGAATATCAACTCACTTTTAAAATGTCACATAATTGATGTAAAACATAGTCAATACTAACAAAACATGTTTTTATGACTTAAGAGTGCCGAGATTGTTAATACTGAAGGTATGACATGACATATGACATGCGAACAAAAGATACGCATACATGATAAAAAACGATCTCCACTTCTACAGTAAAGTAAATACTCTCTAATCACATTGGACTAATCAGTTCAGCCCAGAAGTTATGTCAAACACTGTAGTATAACTCCTTGCAGCCGTTGTATTTGTTTGCGAGACAGTCAGAGCAACGCATTCCCAATGTCAAGTCTGCTGGTGACAAACGCATGGACAATTTGTTCCATCGCAGGTAATGCTTAATCCTTGCAAAATGTCCGAGGTGGAAAGCACAACGATTGGGTTGGCCAACAACGTGTGACACAATTGGCTATGTACATCGGTGCACGAAAACTAATATATTACATGGTTTGGTAATCCCTTATATTCTAAACCAGTACAACTGATACTGTTGTACGGTTGCTTGATGGAGAATCAAATGCGTAACCATCTAGAGGATAACTCCTCACAATCTTCGGTCGATGGGAATAAACCACAATGTTGATACTGCACTGTATGCAATGCTAAAAGTAAGGGATGTACACGTGGTTATACAAGGGAGGGGTTAGTTTGTGATGCACCTCCTGTTTCGAAGCACATTCAATGTGTTATGTTACTGTAAATCATAACAAAGTATTGATGATTTGCATACTGATAGTGCACTTCCAAAACAGGCATCCACATTGTTGACATTCCGAGTGAAAAATTGAGTGAATGCAACAGGTATGTTCAAAGAAACAACTCCAAGAAATGCACTGTAAGTTTGTTGAATGAGTCACATTGGCAGAACGGTGTATCTAATCGGTGTGTAGTAGCTTGGCGATGGTCTTGAACAGTTCCGTCTGTTCACCAGATGCATCGGCGATTTGACTGTTGTGCAACTGAAGTTTTGGACAACACTTCTGTGATTGTGTAGCAATTGTATCAAAGCGAGTGTAAAAACATAATTGTCATAATTATAAATTTTCGTTTAGTAGTACAGGTCAGCAAATATGTACGCATGTAGCTAAACATGTCATACAATATATATCGTTCCAGGAAGTAGGTTATCTCTAAGCGTAGCTCAATGGAGTGCAAAAATTGTTAACGTGCGACATAGTGTATAGGCGACTATGTGGCAGCGTAATTAATGCTAAGTAATCTTGAACTGTGAAACGACCAAAGTTGGGTGTGGTCGATTTCATAATTCATTTAAGGGTGTTAAATGCAATTACTCATAATAATAATTACTTGCATAATTATTACGTAACTAACGTTAATATATAAAGTAACACGACAAGTTTAGATCACACACTGGTGCTTTGCGTTACCTTACTTAACATTATTAAGAAATATGTAGGCTATTATGTAAAACGTCAGAGGAATACAGTAAAACATATTTTGACAAGAAACAAGTTGAGGGATTGGTACGGGTCAACATCAAATATGTTGATCAATCTTAAAACGTTTTGAATAATATCTGAATAGGAACTCCATTATCAGCAAACATGTCAGCCATTGTATTTATCAATTGCCGCTAACATTCCTAAGTCTGATAATTTGTTAACTTCTAACATGGAATTAATCCATTGTGTGATCAGAAGATCAGAATTACAGGATAAATATATTTGTAATCACAGAAGCAATACACTATGAACTATATCAATCAACTACTTACGACAATTCTCTCAAAGATATCATCTCCTTGATGGAGTCACCCAGAGCTTTGCCGGCCGCAGGATCACTGACGTCGTTCTCTGCCAACCTGGACAATGTTGTGTATATTATTACAACCCGATAATTACTAATACGGGTTGGCTCAAAATAAGGATATAATTCGCAACGTATAATTCATTACATGTATGGCAGCAACGATGGGTTATATAATTACTATTACAGTATGATATCATTAACATCCACGCAAGAACCTTCAAAGAAACGAAACTGTACATGCACATCGTATCAAAACATGATATAAACAATTACAGGTCATAAAAAAAATTGCATATATCCAACTCAGACTAACCAGAGTGTCTCAACTTTTGCACAGTGAGAAAGGGCTGTAGCCACGGCAAGCATGTCATCGACTCCAATTCTGCACTTTGTCAAGCTGCAATTCAATTCATACACCTCCTGATTCCAAGCACTTTCAATTCGTTATGTGAATGTAAATCATAAAAAAGCATTGATGATTTGCATACTGTATCAAATTGATATTCAATTCAGCCCATTGCATTTATCAAGAGCCGATATTATGCTTAAACATCAAAATGTTACATTAAATTAACATGGAATGAAAACATGTAAATAAAAAAGAAATTGTTGTGTGATCAAAATAACACAATACGTTTGAGCCACAACTGCAATATAGTTAAGCTGAATCATGCCGATAAAGTAGTCAATTATTTATATTGCCGTCATATTATAAACAAGTAGGACGGTTACTCTTGTAGTTTGCCTAACCAACAATCAAATTGGAAACATCCCATAAGATAACCCCTCAAAATGTTGATCATTACAATTACTTCAGTCTAGAATAATATACCATAGGATATTATCTACAGGAATCAAAACATAGTTCATGTCCGTCCTAGGAGGGGTTAGAACGAACTCCCTTTTTTGAGAGAATTCTTTTAAGCTGTAAAGTTTTTTTAGAAATCATCCCAGTATTCACAGGCTGATAGTGTCCGAAATTCCGTTTAAAATCCCCGAGGACGGGCCTGTAATGCAGTGCCAACTGCACAAACACAGAATATAAAGGATTGTGTCTACTGAAACTTTGAACAGAATTACCTGAGGTTACAAGTTTTGCACTGCTGATGTATACCGGCTAATTATATTTAAAGTATCACATATTTCATCGTTAAAGTATTAACTTGCGTTCTCTCAATGGTTGCATCAGATCACATTTCTTTAAACAAGCATCACAAGAACCTTACAAACAAAATTATGTGTACGAATTGGCTTCTAGCCCATATTGGCCATTACAAATATATTTACAAAAGACAACCTGTTTTTAAATTAGGAAATGTTGAAATTAATTGGAGAAGGCATTGGAATTGCGCGTGATTTGAAGTTTTGATGGAGAGTAATCTACGTTTTATTATATTGTAAACATGAACGGATATTTTCCTTGGTTGATTCGTTAAGATATTGTAGTTGCAAATTACATATCTGCAGTACAGAGCGAGGCCAGAAGTAGTTATGTATGGTAAACACAAGGAGTGGTATGTTTGTCTGCATCAGTGCAATACACCACCTGATTCTAAAAACTGTGTTTGTAAGAATAAACTGCTTTCTTCACCGTGGTGTTAATTGTTATAATGTATCAATATTATGTTCAACCATTGCAGCTAACCTACGAATGTATTACTGATTAGTATGACAATCTTACAATAAATAAAACCAACGAAATCTTCTGACAAAAACACTCTGTAGGTAAAGCGCAATGATAAATGCGAGTGGTGCAACAACAGCTACATACACTCTGTAATTAATATTCAGAGAATTGTGGCATTCTTAGAACGTCAATAGGATAGCTGCTGCTTATTGCTCTCATTTTGTCGCAACAAGTTTTGTCTGAAGACCTAGGTTACAGATGATAATTTTTGCATAGTTCTGCACTCCTTGCAGCCGTTGTGCTTGTTTGCGAGGCCGTCGGTGGAGCAACGCATTCCCAATGCCAAGTCTGCTGGTGACAACCGCATGGACAATTTGTTACATCGCAGGTAACGCTTGATATAAAACATAGGCAATACTAACAAAACATGTTTGTATGACTTAAGAGTGCCGAGATTGTTAATACTGAAGGTATGACATGACATATGACATGCGAACAAAAGATACGCATACATGATAGAGAAACGATCTCCACTTCTACAGTAAAGTAAATACTTTCTAATCACATTGGACTAATCAGTTCAGCCCAGAAGTTATGTCAAACACTGAAGTATAACTCCTTGCAGCCGTTTTATTTTTTTGCGAGACAGTCAGAGCAACGCATTCCCAATGTCAAGTCTGATGGTGACAAACGCATGGACAATTTGTTCCATCGCAGGTAATGCTTAATCCTTGCAAAATGTCCGAGGTGGAAAGCACAACGATTGGGTTGGCCAACAACGTGTGACACAATTGGCTATGTACATCGGTGCACGAAAACTAATATATTACATGGTTTGGTAATCCCTTATATTCTAAACCAGTACAACTGATACTGTTGTACGGTTGCTTGATGGAGAATCAAATGCTTAACCATCTAGAGGATAACTCCTCACAATCTTCGGTCGATGGGAATAAACCACAATTTTGATACTGCACTGTATGCAGTGCTAAAAGTAAGGGATGTACACGTGGTTATACAAGGGAGGGGTTAGTTTGTGATGCACCTCCTGTTTCGAAGCACATTCAATGTGTTATGTTACTGTAAATCATAACAAAGTATTGATGATTTGCATACTGATAGTGCACTTCCAAAACAGGCATCCACATTGTTGACATTCCGAGTGAAAAATGGAG
Organism: Lamellibrachia columna; assembly: GCA_963662155.1. NCBI lineage: Eukaryota > Metazoa > Annelida > Polychaeta > Sabellida > Siboglinidae > Lamellibrachia > Lamellibrachia columna. Next base: position 10,212,533 of record OY759275.1, read on the forward strand.
TGAATGCAACAGGTATGTTCAAAGAAACAACTCCAAGAAATGCACTGTAAGTTTGTTGAATGAGTCACATTGGCAGAACGGTGTATTGTAATCGGTGTGTAGTAGCTTGGCGATGGTATTGAACATTTCCGTCTGTTCACCAGATGCATCGGCGATTTGACTGTTGTGGAACTGAAGTTTTGGACAACACTTCTGTGATTGTGTGGCAATTGTATCAAAGCGAGTGTAAAAACATAATTATCATAATTATAAATTTTCGTTTAGTAGTACAGGTCAGCAAATATGTACGCATGTAGCTAAACATGTCATACAATATATATCGTTCCAGGAAGTAGGTTATCTCTAAGCGTAGCTCAATGGAGTGCAACATTTTTTAACGTGCGACATAGTGTATAGGCGACTATGTGGCAGCGTAATTAATGCTAGGTACTCTTGAACTGTGAAACGTCCAAAGTTGGGTATGGTCGATTTCATAATTCATTTAAGGGTGTTAAATGCAGTTACTCATAATAATAATTATTTGCATAATTATTACGTAACTAACGTTAATATATAAAGTAACACGACAAGTTTAGATCACACACTGGTGCTTTACGTTACCTTACTTAACATTATTAAGAAATATGTAGGCTATTATATAAAACGTCAGAGGAATACAGTAAAACATATTTTGACAAGAAACAAGTTGAGGGATTGGTACGGGTCAACATCAAATATGTTGATCAATCTTAAAACGTTTTGAATAATATCTGAATAGGAACTCCATTATCAGCAAACATGTCAGCTATTGTATTTATTAATTGCCGCTAACATTCCTAAGTCTGATAATTTGTTAACTTCTAACATGGAATTAATCCATTGTGTGATCAGAAGATCAGAATTACAGGATAAATATATTTGTAATCACAGAAGCAATACACTATGAACTATATCAATTAACTACTTACGAAAATTTTCTCAAAGATATCATCTCCTTGATGGAGTCACCCAGAGCTTTGCCGGCCGCAGGATCACTGACGTCGTTCTCTGCCAACCTGGACAATGTTGTGTATATTATTACAACTTGATAATTACTAATACGGGTTGGCTCAAAATAAGAATATAATTCGCAACGTATAATTCATTACATGTATGGCAGCAACGATGGGTTATATAATTACTATTACAGTATGATATCATTAACATCCACGCAAGAACCTTCAAAGAAACGAAACTGTACATGCACATCGTATCAAAACATGATATAAACAATTACAGGTCATACAAAAAATTGCATATATCCAACTCAGACTAACCAGAGTGTCTCAACTTTTGGGCAGTGAGAAAGTATATATATAACATTTTTATCAGTATTTTCCATAGAATTTTTTTCAAAACTGTTCAAGTCATGAAAATCAACAAATTTGCAGAATTGTTTTGTTGATGAGATGACGAACACTGTTTTTGTTGAAGGTGAATATATACAATACAGACTCACGAGAGTATTTCGACTTTTGCACAGTTCCGTAAGGCCTCTGCAACGGAGATCATGGGTTGATTTCCAATTCTGCAGCTTTCTAAACTGTAAAGAATCAATGTGGATAAATGGCTCAATGTGTAACAATGACCTACTTATTACAGTTAACAAAGAATTATATATAAAATATCAACTCACTATTAAGATATATCATTTAAATAAAGCTAACATAGCGGCAATGCTAAAAAAGCACTGTTCTCACTCAGGGTGTGAAACAGTTTTTAAAAAACAAAGATATGTGTACAAAATACCGAAATGGAATATCAACTCACTTTTAAAATGTCACATAATTGATGTAAAACATAGTCAATACTAACAAAACATGTTTTTATGACTTAAGAGTGCCGAGATTGTTAATACTGAAGGTATGACATGACATATGACATGCGAACAAAAGATACGCATACATGATAAAAAAACGATCTCCACTTCTACAGTAAAGTAAATACTCTCTAATCACATTGGACTAATCAGTTCAGCCCAGAAGTTATGTCAAACACTGTAGTATAACTCCTTGCAGCCGTTGTATTTGTTTGCGAGACAGTCAGAGCAACGCATTCCCAATGTCAAGTCTGCTGGTGACAAACGCATGGACAATTTGTTCCATCGCAGGTAATGCTTAATCCTTGCAAAATGTCCGAGGTGGAAAGCACAACGATTGGGTTTTAACAAGATTTAACAAGATTTGCCATCCAAGCCAAAGGCCCAGATGGCAAGTGGACAAGGAAGCCATTGGCTTATCGAGAGTCCAACAATGTTCATCTACTTATAGCCTGCCCTCCTGAGATATGTGTCAACCTTGTTTTTAAACATATTCACGCTGCTAGCAGTTACACAATCTGTTGACAATTTGTTCCATTCATTTATTGTCCTCTGTGAGAACGAGTGCTTCCTGATGTCCAATCTACATTGATCCTTTACTAATTTTCCCTCATGTCCTCTAGTTCTGCTATCCTTCTTGAGTGAGAAAAACATATTTCTATCAATATTTTCATACCCATTCAATATCTTAAAAACTTCAATCTGATCTCCTCTTAACCTCCTTGTCTCTAGAGTTGTTAAACCACATTCTTTCAGGCGTTCTTCATAACTAAGGTCTCTCAGTTCTGGAATCATTTTAGTTGCTCTCCTTTGTATGCGTTCAAGCGTATCTATATCCTTCTTACGATATGGTCTCCATGCTTGTATACAGTATTCTAAATGAGGTCTAACTATTGCTTTATAAAGAGGTATAATTAACTTTTTTCCCTTGTATGTTATGTTTCTTCTAATCAATCCAAGAATTTGATTACCCTTTGAAGCTGCAATACCACACTGCTCTGAAACTTTCATATCAGCGCTTATTGTAACTCCTAAGTCCTTTTCTTTTACAGTAGTACCCAGAACAGTATCTCCCATTCTATAGTTTACATTCAAGTTCCTATGTCCTGTATGTAGGCATTTACATTTCTCAAAATTGAACAACATCTGCCATTTCTCAGACCATTTCACTAATCTGTCTAGATCGTTTTGTAAATGTTGTTTATCACCATCAGTATTAACCTTTCTAAACAGTTTTGTGTCATCCGCAAATTTCAGTACGTTACTTGTTATACTGTCGTCCAAGTCATTGATATAAATTAAGAATAATATAGGTCCTAATACTGATCCTTGAGGTACCCCACTCAAAACCGATTTCCAATTTGAAACTTCTCCATCTACTACAACTCGTTGTCTTCTGTCAGTCAGCCATTGTTCTATCCAGTCAGTTATGCTATCCCCGATACCATGGGCTTTTAATTTAAGTAGTAATCTTTGATGTGGCACTTTGTCAAAAGCTTTCTGAAAATCTAAGTAGATAATATCTACTGGCGATCCCACGTCTATCCACTTAGTGATTTCTTCCAAAAAACATAACATATTTGTTAAGCATGACCTCGCTTTAAGGAATCCATGTTGAGATGAATTTAATAATTTATGCTTAACGAGGAAGTCCACCATATGGTCTTTAATTAACCTTTCTAATAATTTACAAATCACTGACGTTAAACTCACTGGTCTGTAATTCTCTGACTTATTTCTCGAATCCTTTTTAAATAATGGTATGATGTTTGCTTCTTTCCATTCAAACGGAACAACTCCCTCTTTTAATGACAAGTTGAATACTCTTGCAAGTGGTATACTGATTTGTTCTACTGTTTCCATTAGTAATTTTGGAGGAATCCCATCCACTCCCAGTGATTTATTATCCTTCATTGCTTTTATTTTCTTAGCTACCATTTCTGGAGTTACAACTAACGGTCCTAAATAGTCAGATTTAGCCTCCTCAAATTTAGCATCAGCAACTGGTAATGAACTAATATCTTCTTTGGTAAACACTGAACTGAAGTAACCATTTAGGTCTTCCGAAGACTGTGAGAAAATCTTTAAAAGTGAGAAAGATAGAAAGCTCGAATGTGAGAAACCATGTATGTCGTTTTGCTTAAAATGCAAACCAAAAATATAAAAAAAATATTCTCAACGAGAAAGCTATTGAAGAAAGTTGCGAGTTGTATTTCAAAACTATAAACACGAAACTTGATGCTGTAGAGAAAAGGTTAGATGCCAAATGTGACAGAAAAGAAGTAAAAGAAAGAAAAAAGGCAGCACATGGATGCAACGCATTCATGAAGGCCAAATGATGATGGAAGTAGGAGCCAACAAACCACCCAAGATAGCTCCCGGTGATTTGTTATCCTTCATTGCCTTTATTTTCTTAGCTACCAATTCTGGAGTTACAACTAACGGACCTAAATAGTCAGATTTAGCCCCCTGAAATTTAGCATCAGCAACTGGTAATGAACTAATATCTTCTTTGGTAAACACTGAACTGAAGTAACCATTTAGGTCTTCCGCCATTAAAAACCCCTGTGATATTATATTTCCAGCACTGTCTTCTAGAGGTCCAACCTTGTCTTGTACGTTTTGTTTACTCCTGACATATGCATAAAAACTCTTGCTGTCATTTTTTATGTTACATGCTAGTTTTTGCTCATAGCTTCTTTTAGACTGTCTGATTTCAGTTGTAGCTGCATTAAGTGCCTCTTTGTATTTTGCATAGTCTTCGTCCTTTCTGGTACGCCTATAAACCCTCCACATAGTTTGTTTTAGCATTATTTTTCTAATAGCCTCTTTTGACAAGTGTTTCTTTCTACACCGTTTTCCTTGTTTTTGGAAGGGAACAAATTTATCGATGATACTCTCAATTTCATATTTTAGAATATTCCAACATTCAATTGCGGTCTTATTCATCAGCATGTTATTCCAATCTGGCTTTGCTAAGTATTTTCTCATATCTTTGTAGTTACCTTTGTGGAAGTTTCTCTTGTACGTTTTCTTATTTTTACTTTCTGATTTTACATTGATGTCAAAATGTATTTGATTATGGTCACTATTACCCAATGGTTCAAATATTTTTACATTGTCCACTAATTCTTTTTGTGATGACAAAACTATCTAATACATTTTCTCCCCTGGTTGGTTCTAGTACGTGCTGAGTAAAAAGCTATCCTGGATTAAAAATAGAAATTGTTGGTCCTCAAACCCTGTGCTCTCTAGAGAATTCCATTGTATGTGTCCATGGTTAAAATCTCCCATTATGATACATTCCCCTTTACTAACTTCCTTTATAGCGTTTTTATTTTTGTGTTGTCCTCTTCGTTTATGTTTGGACTTCGGTAAACTAATCCAATAGTTAATTTTGAATTTCCTGAAACAATTTTGCACCAAACAGCTTCATCGCAATCTGCTTCCCTTTCTAGTTTTATTTCATAAGCCTGAATAGATTCTTTAACATATAAAATAACTCCCCCGCCCCTTCTTCCTATTCGATCTTTCCTAAACATTACATATCCTGTCAGTCCTAATTCAGCATCTGTTATATCTATGTTGGCCCATGATTCAGTTATACCAATTATGTGAGGGTCAATATCTTCTACCATAATGTTTAATTCGTTTTTCTTATTTACTATGCTCCTTGCATTTAAACATACGCATCTATAACCTTTTTCAGTGATGTTTTTCGGATGATTTGATATTGGTTTATCTGTGCTAGTGGCCTCTTGTTCTGCTTGAGACACCTCTAGGTAACCCCCCTGCACTTCTAGTTTAAAGAATGTTTACTTCCAAAAATATTTGTCATTGTACCCAAGTCACTATCTACTGCTGCTGAAAGTTTGTCCGCGAATACTGCCGCCCCCTTTCCACTTAAATGAAGCCCATCCTTCATGTACATATCAGCCCTCCCAACAAAACTTCCCCATAAATCCACAAATCCAACTTCCTCTTCCATACATAACTTCTGGACTAACATGTTAATTGCCATCCCCCGACAATTTCGATATTTGTGACCCCTCCTGCCCATTACAGGTAAAATCCCTGACAGTATTACCTGCTCAACCCGCGTCTGTTTTAGTGTTCTGACCAACTGCCTATATTTCCTAACTATGGCAGTTGTACCCTCCCTCTCTACGTTATTTGTCCCTACGTGTACTAAAACAGATCCACCCTTTCCCGAGCCTACGATGTTTTTTACCCTCTGAGTTATCGCCTCTATTTTGGCTCCAGGCAAGCAGACCACCACATCATCTCCCTTGTTTAAGACTCTGTCGGTCTTCCTAACTATCGAATCCCCCACAAACACCCTCGCTCTCTTCCTCACCCCCTATATCACTGCTGCAGAATAACTCTTCCGTTCGATCCCCTCCATCACATTCTGTCCTGACCCCTTCCCTCCTGTCTCCTTCGCTCCTGTCTCCCCCACTTCCCACTCCTTTGCTCTTGTCTCTCCCACTTCCCTCTCCTTCACTCCGGTTGTTTTCCCTCCCGTCTCCCCCACTTCCCTCTCCTTTACTCCGGTTGTTTTCCCTCCCTTCTCCCCCACTCACTTCTCCTTCCCTCCTGTCTCCCCCACTCCCTTCTCCTTCCCTCCTGTCTCCCCCACTCCCTTCTCCTTCCCTCCTGTCTCCCCTACTCCCCTCTCCTTCGCTCCTGTTGTCTTCCCTCCCGTTCCTTTCTTTCCCGTCTCCTTACGTCCTGTCTCCCTACGACCTGTCACCTTCCCTCCCCTCAGCTTCCTCCCAGGCTGCGGTGAGCTCTCCCTAGCATCTCTTGTGTCTTTCCCCACTTTATCATCTACTGTTCCCCCACCGGAACTACTGGCACAACCACCCTGTTCCCTTCCCACCATTGCCACAACGAGCAGCCTCAGCTCTTCCAACTCCACCTCTAGTTCCTTCATCTTCGTACATCCCCTACACTCAAAACTAAAACTATCTGCCTGGACCTCAGCCCAGGACTTCTCGCACCCAGACTTAACGAAGTCCACCCAGTTGCTGCAACTGCCACAAATTAAGTGCCTTGTGGCCTTTAACTGCCGTTTGCACGGCGCCATCATACAATTTAATTTTAATTAGTTTGCTACGTTAGCCTTGAATAAGGCTGTTTTTGTGATCAAAAGAACACTTTAGTCTAATATACTTGCTAACTGTGTCTTCTATTAACCTCGCATGAGAAACAAAAAACCTGCCACCTAGCGAATACGGAGAACACTGTGTAACAAAACAACGAAGTCAGTGTGTACTAATTTACGCTAAAATCCTGCTGTTAATTCCTTTTTACCGAAAACGTTTACTACCACTATGTCAGATATTACCTTATGTATGTAATTTAAGTAAATAGATCACTGTATCTTATATATATATATATATTAGCCAATGTAAACTATTCACTATGCTATCTCAATTTTCGAATAGTAAACAACCTTATTATCGCTCGCTGAATTCCCCAACAGAATCCGAAACTAACTTACTCTAAAATACTCCCTCTGACTAATAATTAACAAAACCTGTTTCCTAATATATGTCTACAATACGTTTGTGTATAATATATATTCAATAGTAATACTTATTCTATTTGATATACCGCGTTTTTCTGTAAATTATCTACACCAAATTCAAGTCGCTGCACCAAGTCCAAGTAGCCGGAAGTAGAAGGGTTGGCCAACAACGTGTGACACAATTGGCTATGTACATCGGTGCACGAAAACTAATATATTACATGGTTTGGTAATCCCTTATATTCTAAACCAGTACAACTGATACTGTTGTACGGTTGCTTGATGGAGAATCAAATGCGTAACCATCTAGAGGATAACTCCTCACAATCTTCGGTCGATGGGAATAAACCACAATGTTGATACTGCACTGTATGCAATGCTAAAAGTAAGGGATGTACACGTGGTTATACAAGGGAGGGGTTAGTTTGTGATGCACCTCCTGTTTCGAAGCACATTCAATGTGTTATGTTACTGTAAATCATAACAAAGTATTGATGATTTGCATACTGATAGTGCACTTCCAAAACAGGCATCCACATTGTTGACATTCCGAGTGAAAAATGGAGTGAATACAACAGGTATGTTCAAAGAAACAACTCCAAGAAATGCACTGTAAGTTTGTTGAATGAGTCACATTGGCAGAACGGTGTATCTATTCGGTGTGTAGTAGCTTGGCGATGGTCTTGAACAGTTCCGTCTGTTCACCAGATGCATCGGCGATTTGACTGTTGTGGAACTGAAGTTTTGGACAACACTTCTGTGATTGTGTAACAATTGTATCAAAGCGAGTGTAAAAACATAATTGTCATAATTATAAATTTTCATTTAGTAGTACAGGTCAGCAAATATGTACGCATGTAGCTAAACATGTCATACAATATATATCGTTCCAGGAAGTAGGTTATCTCTAAGCGTAGCTCAATGGAGTGCAAAAATTGATAACGTGCGACATAGTGTATAGACGACTATGTGGCAGCGTAATTAATGCTAAGTAATCTTGAACTGTGAAACGACCAAAGTTGGGTGTGGTCGATTTCATAATTCATTTAAGGGTGTTAAATGCAATTACTCATAATAATAATTACTTGCATAATTATTACGTAACTAACGTTAATATATAAAGTAACACGACAAGTTTAGATCACACACTGGTGCTTTGCGTTACCTTACTTAACATTATTAAGAAATATGTAGGCTATTATGTAAAACGTCAGAGGAATACAGTAAAACATATTTTGACAAGAAACAAGTTGAGGGATTGGTACGGGTCAACATCAAATATGTTGATCAATCTTAAAACGTTTTGAATAATATCTGAATAGGAACTCCATTATCAGCAAACATGTCAGCCATTGTATTTATCAACTGCCGCTAACATTCCTAAGTTTGATAATTTGTTAACTTCTAACATGGAATTAATCCATACAAACAAAGAAACCATTGTGTGATCAGAAGTTCAGAATTACAGGATAAATCTATTTTTAATCACAGAAGCAATACACTATGAACTATATCAATCAACTACTTACTTCAATTCTGTCAAAGATATCATCTCCTTGATGGAGTCACCCAGAGCTTTGCCGGCCGCAGGATCACTGACGTCGTTCTCTGACAACCTGGACAATGTTGTGTATATTATTACAACTTGATAATTACTAATACGGGTTGGCTCAAAATAAGAATATAATTCGCAACGTATAATTCATTACATGTATGGCAGCAACGATGGGTTATATAATTACTATTACAGTATGATATCATTAACATCCACGCAAGAACCTTCAAAGAAACGAAACTGTACATGCACATCGTATCAAAACATGATATAAACAATTACAGGTCATACAAAAAATTGCATATATCCAACTCAGACTAACCAGAGTGTCTCAACTTTTGGGCAGTGAGAAAGTATATATATAACATTTTTATCAGTATTTTCCATAGAATTTTTTTCAAAACTGTTCAAGTCATGAAAATCAACAAATTTGCAGAATTGTTTTGTTGATCAGATGACGAACACTGTTTTTGTTGAAGGTGAATATATACAATACAGACTCACGCAAGTCTTTCGACTTTTGCACAGTTCCGTAAGGCCTCTGCCACGGAGATCATGGGTTGATTTCCAATTCTGCAGCTTTGTAAACTGTAAAGAATCAATGTGGATAAATGGCTCAATGTGTAACAATGACCTACTTGTTACAGTTAACAAAGAATTATATATAAAATATCAACTCACTATTAAGATATATCATTTAAATAAAGCTAACATAGCAGCAATGCTAAAAAAGCACTGTTATCACTCAGGGTGTGAAACAGTTATTAAAAAACAAAGATATGTGTACAAAATACCAAAATGGAATATCAACTCACTTTTAAAATATCACATAATTGATGTAAAACATAGACAATACTAACAAAACATGTTTGTATGACTTAAGAGTGCCGAGATTGTTAATACTGAAGGTATGACATGACATATGACATGCGAACAAAAGATACGCATACATGATAAAAAAACGATCTCCACTTCTACAGTAAAGTAAATACTCTCTAATCACATTGGACTAATCAGTTCAGCCCAGAAGTTATGTCAAACACTGTAGTATAACTCCTTGCAGCCGTTGTATTTGTTTGCGAGACAGTCAGAGCAACGCATTCCCAATATCAAGTCTGCTGGTGACAAACGCATGGACAATTTGTTCCATCGCAGGTAATGCTTAATCCTTGCAAAATGTCCGAGGTGGAAAGCACAACGATTGGGTTGGCCAACAACGTGTGACACAATTGGCTATATACATCGGTGCACGAAAACTAATATATTACATGGTTTGGTAATCCCTTATATTCTAAACCAGTACAACTGATACTGTTGTACGGTTGCTTGATGGAGAATCAAATGCGTAACCATCTAGAGGATAACCCGTCACAATCTTCGGTCGATGGGAATAAACCACAATTTTGATACTGCACTGTATGCAATGCTAAAAGTTAGGGATGTACACGTGGTTATACAAGGGAGCGGTTAGTTTGTGATGAACCTCCTGTTTCGAAGCACATTCAATGTGTTATGTTACTGTAAATCATAACAAAGTATTGATGATTTGCATACTGATAGTGCACTTCCAAAACAGGCATCCACATTGTTGACATTCCGAGTGAAAAATGGAGTGAATGCAACAGGTATGCTCAAAGAAACAACTCCAAGAAATGCACTGTAAGTTTGTTGAATGAGTCACATTGGCAGAACGGTGTATTGTAATCGGTGTGTAGTAGCTTGGCGATGGTCTTGAACAGTTCCGTCTGTTCACCAGATGCATCGGCGATTTGACTGTTGTGGAACTGAAGTTTTGGACAACACTTCTGTGATTGTGTGGCAATTGTATCAAAGCGAGTGTAAAAACATAATTGTCATAATTATAAATTTTCGTTTAGTAGTACAGGTCAGCAAATATGTACGCATGTAGCTAAACATGTCATACAATATATATCGTTCCAGGAAGTAGGTTATCTCTAAGCGTAGCTCAATGGAGTGCAACAATTTTTAACGTGCGACATAGTGTATAGGCGACTATGTGGCAGCGTAATTAATGCTAGGTACTCTTGAACTGTGAAACGTCCAAAGTTGGGTATGGTCGATTTCATAATTCATTTAAGGGTGTTAAATGCAGTTACTCATAATAATAATTATTTGCATAATTATTACGTAACTAACGTTAATATATAAAGTAACACGACAAGTTTAGATCACACAATGGTGCTTTGCGTTACCTTACTTAACATTATTAAGAAATATGTAGGCTATTATATAAAACGTCAGAGGAATACAGTAAAACATATTTTGACAAGAAACAAGTTGAGGGATTGGTACGGGTCAACATCAAATATGTTGATCAATCTTAAAACGTTTTGAATAATATCTGAATAGGAACTCCATTATCAGCAAACATGTCAGCCATTGTATTTATCAATTGCCGCTAACATTCCTAAGTGTGATAATTTGTTAACTTCTAACATGGAATTAATCCATTGTGTGATCAGAAGATCAGAATTACAGGATAAATATATTTGTAATCACAGAAGCAATACACTATGAACTATATCAATTAACTACTTACAACAATTTTCTCAACGATATCATCTCCTTGATGGAGTCACCCAGAGCTTTGCCGGCCGCAGGATCACTGACGTCGTTCTCTGACAACCTGGACAATGTTGTGTATATTATTACAACTTGATAATTACTAATACGGGTTGGCTCAAAATAAGAATATAATTCGCAACATATAATTCATTACATGTATGGCAGCAACGATGGGTTATATAATTACTATTACAGTATGATATCATTAACATCCACGCAAGAACCTTCAAAGAAACGAAACTGTACATGCACATCGTATCAAAACATGATATAAACAATTACAGGTCATAAAAAAAATTGCATATATCCAACTCAGACTAACCAGAGTGTCTCAACTTTTGCACAGTGAGAAAGGGCTGTAGCCACGGCAAGCATGTCATCGACTCCAATTCTGCACTTTGTCAAGCTGCAATTCAATTCATACACCTCCTGATTCCAAGCACTTTCAATTCGTTATGTGAATGTAAATCATAAAAAAGCATTGATGATTTGCATACTGTATCAAATTGATATTCAATTCAGCCCATTGCATTTATCAAGAGCCGATATTATGCTTAAACATCAAAATGTTACATTAAATTAACATGGAATGAAAACATGTAAATAAAAAAGAAATTGTTGTGTGATCAAAATAACACAATACGTTTGAGCCACAACTGCAATATAGTTAAGCTGAATCATGCAGATAAAGTAGTCAATTATTTATATTTCCGTCATATTATAAACAAGTAGGACGGTTACTCTTGTAGTTTGCCTAACCAACAATCAAATTGGAAACATCCCATCAGATAACCCCTCAAAATTTTGATTATTACAATTACTTCAGTCTACGATAATATACCATAGGATATTATCTACAGGAATCAAATCATAGTTCATGTCCGTCCGAGGAGGGGTTCGAACGAACTCCCTTTTCTGAGAGAATTCTTTTAAGCTGTAAAGTTTTTTTAGAAATCATCCCAGTATTCACAGGCTGATAGTGTCCGAACTTCCGTTTAAAATCCCCGAGGACGGGCCTGTAATGCAGTGCCAACTGCACAAACACAGAATATAAAGGATTGTGTCTACTGAAACTTTGAACAGAATTACCTGAGGTTACAAGTTTTACACTGCTGATGTATACCGGCTAATTATATTTAAAGTATCACATATTTCATCGTTAAAGTATTAACTTGCGTTCTCTCAATGGTTGCATCAGATCACATTTCTTTAAACAAGCATCACAAGAACCTTACAAACAAAATTATGTGTACGAATTGGCTTCTAGCCCATATTGGCCATTACAAATATATTTACAAAAGACAACCTGTTTTTAAATTAGGAAATGTTGAAATTAATTGGAGAAGGCATTGGAATTGCACGTGATTTGAAGTTTTGATGGAGAGTAATCTACGTTTTATTATATTGTAAACATGAACGGATATTTTCCTTGGTTGATTAGTTAAGATATTGTAGTTGCAAATTACATATCTGGATTACAGAGCGAGGCCAGAAGTAGTTATGTATGGTAAACACAAGGAGTGGTATGTTTGTCTGCATCAGTGCAATACACCACCTGATTCTAAAAACTGTGTTTTTAAGAATAAACTGCTTTCTTCACCGTGGTGTTAATTGTTATAATGTATCAATATTATGTTCAACCATTGCAGCTAACCTACGAATATATTACTGATTAGTATGACAATCTTACAATAAACAAAACAACGAAATCTTCTGACAAAAACACTCTGTAGGTAAAGCGCAATGATAAATGCGAGTGGTGCAACAACAGCTACATACACTCTGTAATTAATATTCAGAGAATTGTGGCATTCTTAGAACGTCAATAGGAAAGCTGGTTCTTATTGCTCTCATTTTGTCGCAACAAGTTTTGTCTGAAGACCTAGGTTACAGATGATAATTTTTGCACAGTTCTGCACTCCTTGCAGCCGTTGTGCTTGTTTGCGAGGCCGTCGGTGGAGCAACGCATTCCCAATGCCAAGTCTGCTGGTGACAACCGCATGGACAATTTGTTACATCGCAGGTAACGCTTGATATAAAACATAGGCAATACTAACAAAACATGTTTGTATGACTTAAGAGTGCCGAGATTGTTAATACTGAAGGTATGACATGACATATGACATGCGAACAAAAGATACGCATACATGATAGAGAAACGATCTCCACTTCTACAGTAAAGTAAATACTTTCTAATCACATTGGACTAATCAGTTCAGCCCAGAAGTTATGTCAAACACTGTAGTATAACTCCTTGCAGCCGTTGTATTTGTTTGCGAGACAGTCAGAGCAACGCATTCCCAATGTCAAGTCTGCTGGTGACAAACGCATGGACAATTTGTTCCATCGCAGGTAATGCTTAATCCTTGCAAAATGTCCGAGGTGGAAAGCACAACGATTGGGTTGGCCAACAACGTGTGACACAATTGGCTATGTACATCGGTGCACGAAAACTAATATATTACATGGTTTGGTAATCCCTTATATTCTAAACCAGTACAACTGATACTGTTGTACGGTTGCTTGATGGAGAATCCAATGCGTAACCATCTAGAGGATAACCCCTCACAATCTTCGGTCGATGGGAATAAACCACAATTTTGATACTGCACTGTATGCAACGCTAAAAGTTAGGGATGTACACGTGGTTATACAAGGGAGCGGTTAGTTTGTGATGCACCTCCTGTTTCGAAGCACATTCAATGTGTTATGTTACTGTAAATCATAACAAAGTATTGATGATTTGCATACTGATAGTGCACTTCCAAAACAGGCATCCACATTGTTGACATTCCGAGTGAAAAATGGAGTGAATGCAACAGGTATGTTCAAATAAACAACTCCAAGAAATGCACTGTAAGTTTGTTGAATGAGTCACATTGGCAGAACGGTGTATTGTAATCGGTGTGTAGTAGCTTGGCGATGGTCTTGAACAGTTCCGTCTGTTCACCAGATGCATCGGCGATTTGACTGTTGTGGAACTGAAGTTTTGGACAACACTTCTGTGATTGTGTGGCAATTGTATCAAAGCGAGTGTAAAAACATAATTGTCATAATTATAAATTTTCGTTTAGTAGTACAGGTCAGCAAATATGTACGCATGTAGCTAAACATGTCATACAATATATATCGTTCCAGGAAGTAGGTTATCTCTAAGCGTAGCTCAATGGAGTGCAACAATTTTTAACGTGCGACATAGTGTATAGGCGACTATGTGGCAGCGTAATTAATGCTAGGTACTCTTGAACTGTGAAACGTCCAAAGTTGGTTATGGTCGATTTCATAATTCATTTAAGGGTGTTAAATGCAGTTACTCATAATAATAATTATTTGCATAATTATTACGTAACTAACGTTAATATATAAAGTAACACGACAAGTTTAGATCACACAATGGTGCTTTGCGTTACCTTACTTAACATTATTAAGAAATATGTAGGCTATTATATAAAACGTCAGAGGAATACAGTAAAACATATTTTGACAAGAAACAAGTTGAGGGATTGGTACGGGTCAACATCAAATATGTTGATCAATCTTAAAACGTTTTGAATAATATCTGAATAGGAACTCCATTATCAGCAAACATGTCAGCCATTGTATTTATCAATTGCCGCTAACTTCTAACATGGAATTAATCCATTGTGTGATCAGAAGATCAGAATTACAGGATAAATCTATTTGTAATCACAGAAGCAATACACTATGAACTATATCAATTAACTACTTACAACAATTTTCTCAAAGATATCATCTCCTTGATGGAGTCACCCAGAGCTTTGCCGGCCGCAGGATCACTGACGTCGTTCTCTGACAACCTGGACAATGTTGTGTATATTATTACAACTTGATAATTACTAATACGGGTTGGCTCAAAATAAGAATATAATTCGCAACGTATAATTCATTACATGTATGGCAGCAACGATGGGTTATATAATTACTATTACAGTATGATATCATTAACATCCACGCAAGAACCTTCAAAGAAACGAAACTGTACATGCACATCGTATCAAAACATGATATAAACAATTACAAGTCATACAAAAAATTGCATATATCCAACTCAGACTAACCAGAGTGTCTCAACTTTTGGGCAGTGAGAAAGTATATATATAACATTTTTATCAGTATTTTCCATAGAATTTTTTTCAAAACTGTTCAAGTCATGAAAATCAACAAATTTGCAGAATTGTTTTGTTGATGAGATGACGAACACTGTTTTTGTTGAAGGTGAATATATACAATACAGACTCACGCAAGTATTTCGACTTTTGCACAGTTCCGTAAGGCCTCTGCCACGGAGATCATGGGTTGATTTCCAATTCTGCAGCTTTCTAAACTGTAAAGAATCAATGTGGATAAATGGCTCAATGTGTAACAATGACCTACTTATTACAGTTAACAAAGAATTATATATAAAATATCAACTCACTATTAAGATATATCATTTAAATAAAGCTAACATAGCGGCAATGCTAAAAAAGCACTGTTATCACTCAGGGTGTGAAACAGTTTTTAAAAAACAAAGATATGTGTACAAAATACCGAAATGGAATATCAACTCACTTTTAAAATGTCACATAAATGATGTAAAACATAGTCAATACTAACAAAAAACATGTTTTTATGACTTAAGAGTGCCGAGATTGTTAATACTGAAGGTATGATATGACATATGACATGCGAACAAAAGATACGCATACATGATAAAAAAAACGATCTCCACTTCTACAGTAAAGTAAATACTCTCTAATCACATTGGACTAATCAGTTCAGCCCAGAAGTTATGTCAAACACTGTAGTATAACTCCTTGCAGCCGTTGTATTTGTTTGCGAGACAGTCAGAGCAACGCATTCCCAATGTCAAGTCTGCTGGTGACAAACGCATGGACAATTTGTTCCATCGCAGGTAATGCTTAATCCTTGCAAAATGTCCGAGGTGGAAAGCACAACGATTGGGTTGGCCAACAACGTGTGACACAATTAGCTATGTACATCGGTGCACGAAAACTAATATATTACATGGTTTGGTAATCCCTTATATTCTAAACCAGTACAACTGATACTGTTGTACGGTTGCTTGATGGAGAATCAAATGCGTAACCATCTAGAGGATAACTCCTCACAATCTTCGGTCGATGGGAATAAACCACAATGTTGATACTGCACTGTATGCAATGCTAAAAGTAAGGGATGTACACGTGGTTATACAAGGGAGGGGTTAGTTTGTGATGCACCTCCTGTTTCGAAGCACATTCAATGTGTTATGTTACTGTAAATCATAACAAAGTATTGATGATTTGCATACTGATAGTGCACTTCCAAAACAGGCATCCACATTGTTGACATTCCGAGTGAAAAATGGAGTGAATGCAACAGGTATGTTCAAAGAAACAACTCCAAGAAATGCACTGTAAGTTTGTTGAATGAGTCACATTGGCAGAACGGTGTATCTAATCGGTGTGTAGTAGCTTGGCGATGGTCTTGAACAGTTCCGTCTGTTCACCAGATGCATCGGCGATTTGACTGTTGTGGAACTGAAGTTTTGGACAACACTTCTGTGATTGTGTAGCAACTGTATCAAAGCGAGTGTAAAAACATAATTGTCATAATTATAAATTTTCGTTTAGTAGTACAGGTCAGCAAATATGTACGCATGTAGCTAAACATGTCATACAATATATATCGTTCCAGGAAGTAGGTTATCTCTAAGCGTAGCTCAATGGAGTGCAAAAATTGTTAACGTGCGACATAGTGTATAGGCGACTATGTGGCAGCGTAATTAATGCTAAGTAATCTTGAACTGTGAAACGACCAAAGTTGGGTGTGGTCGATTTCATAATTCATTTAAGGGTGTTAAATGCAATTACTCATAATAATAATTACTTGCATAATTATTACGTAACTAACGTTAATATATAAAGTAACACGACAAGTTTAGATCACACACTGGTGCTTTGCATTACCTTACTTAACATTATTAAGAAATATGTAGGCTATTATGTAAAACGTCAGAGGAATACAGTAAAACATATTTTGACAAGAAACAAGTTGAGGGATTGGTACGGGTCAAGATCAAATATGTTGATCAATCTTAAAACGTTTTGAATAATATCTGAATAGGAACTCCATTATCAGCAAACATGTCAGCCATTGTATTTATCAACTGCCGCTAACATTCCAAAGTTTGATAATTTTTTAACTTCTAACATGGAATTAATCCATACAAACAAAGAAACCATTGTGTGATCAGAAGTTCAGAATTACAGGATAAATCTATTTTTAATCACAGAAGCAATACACTATGAACTATATCAATCAACTACTTACTTCAATTCTCTCAAAGATATCATCTCCTTGATGGAGTCACCCAGAGCTTTGCCGGCCGCAGGATCACTGACGTCGTTCTCTGACAACCTGGACAATGTTATGTATATTATTACAACTTGATAATTACTAATACGGGTTGGCTCAAAATAAGAATATAATTCGCAACGTATAATTCATTACATGTATGGCAGCAACGATGGGTTATATAATTACTATTACAGTATGATATCATTAACATCCACGCAAGAACCTTCAAAGAAACGAAACTGTACATGCACATCGTATCAAAACATGATATAAACAATTACAGGTCATACAAAAAATTGCATATATCCAACTCAGACTAACCAGAGTGTCTCAACTTTTGGGCAGTGAGAAAGTATATATATAACATTTTTATCAGTATTTTCCATAGAATTTTTTTCAAAACTGTTCAAGTCATGAAAATCAACAAATTTGCAGAATTGTTTTGTTGATGAGATGACGAACACTGTTTTTGTTGAAGGTGAATATATACAATACAGACTCACGCAAGTATTTCGACTTTTGCACAGTTCCGTAAGGCCTCTGCCACGGAGATCATGGGTTGATTTCCAATTCTACAGCTTTGTAAACTGTAAAGAATCAATGTGGATAAATGGCTCAATGTGTAACAATGACCTACTTATTACAGTTAACAAATAATTATATATAAAGTATCAACTCACTATTAAGATATATCATTTAAATAAAGCTAACATAGCGGCAATGCTAAAAAAGCACTGTTATCACTCAGGGTGTGAAACAGTTATTAAAAAACAAAGATATGTGTACAAAATACCAAAATGGAATATCAACTCACTTTTAAAATATCACATAATTGATGTAAAACATAGACAATACTAACAAAACATGTTTGTATGACTTTGTGGTCGATTTCATAATTCATTTAACGGTGTTAAATGCAGTTACTCATAATAATAATTACTTGCATAATTATTACGTAACTAACGTTAATATATAAAGTAACACGACAAGTTTAGATCACACACTAGCGCTTTGCGTTACCTTACTTAACATTATTAAGAAATATGTACGCTATTATATAAAACGTCAGAGGAATACAGTAAAACATATTTTGACAAGAAACAAGTTGAGGGATTGGTACGGGTCAAGATCAAATATGTTGATCAATCTTAAAACGTTTTGAATAATATCTGAATAGGAACTCCATTATCAGCAAACATGTCAGCCATTGTATTTATCAATTGCCGCTAACATTCCTAAGTTTGATAATTTGTTAACTTCTAACATGGAATTAATCCATACAAACAAAGAAACCATTATGTGATCAGAAGATCAGAATTACAGGATAAATCTATTTGTAATCACATAAGTAATACACTATGAACTATATCAATCAACTACTTACGACAATTCTCTCAAAGATATCATCTCCTTGATGGAGTCACCCAGAGCTTTGCCGGCCGCAGGATCACTGACGTCGTTCTCTGACAACCTGGACAATGTTGTGTATATTATTACAACCTGATAATTACTAATACGGGTTGGCTCAAAATAAGAATATAATTCGCAACGTATAATTCATTACATGTATGGCAGCAACGATGGGTTATATAATTACTATTACAGTATGATATCATTAACATCCACGCAAGAACCTTCAAAGAAACGAAACTGTACATGCACATCGTATCAAAACATGATATAAACAATTACAGGTCATAAAAAAAATTGCATATATCCAACTCAGACTAACCAGAGTGTCTCAACTTTTGCACAGTGAGAAAGGGCTGTAGCCACGGCAAGCATGTCATCGACTCCAATTCTGCACTTTGTCAAGCTGCAATTCAATTCATACACCTCCTGATTCCAAGCACTTTCAATTCGTTATGTGAATGTAAATCATAAAAAAGCATTGATGATTTGCATACTGTATCAAATTGATATTCAATTCAGCCCATTGCATTTATCAAGAGCCGATATTATGCTTAAACATCAAAATGTTACATTAAATTAACATGGAATGAAAACATGTAAATAAAAAAGAAATTGTTGTGTGATCAAAATAACACAATACGTTTGAGCCACAACTGCAATATAGTTAAGCTGAATCATGCCGATAAAGTAGTCAATTATTTATATTGCCGTCATATTATAAATAAGTAGGACGGTTACTCTTGTAGTTTGCCTAACCAACAATCAAATTGGAAACATCCCATCAGATAACCCCTCAAAATGTTGATCATTACAATTACTTCAGTCTACGATAACATACCATAGGATATTATCTACAGGAATCAAAACATAGTTCATGTCCGTCCTAGGAGGGGTTAGAACGAACTCCCTTTTTTGAGAGAATTCTTTTAAGCTGTAAAGTTTTTTTAGAAATCATCCCAGTATTCACAGGCTGATAGTGTCCGAAATTCCGTTTAAAATCCCCGAGGACGGGCCTGTAATGCAGTGCCAACTGCACAAACACAGAATATAAAGGATTGTGTCTACTGAAACTTTGAACAGAGTTACCTGAGGTTACAAGTTTTGCACTGCTGATGTATACCGGCTAATTATATTTAAAGTATCACATATTTCATCGTTAAAGTATTAACTTGCGTTCTCTCAATGGTTGCATCAGATCACATTTCTTTAAACAAGCATCACAAGAACCTTACAAACAAAATTATGTGTACGAATTGGCTTCTAGCCCATATTGGCCATTACAAATATATTTACAAAAGACAACCTGTTTTTAAATTAGGAAATGTTGAAATTAATTGGAGAAGGCATTGGAATTGCGCGTGATTTGAAGTTTTGATGGAGAGTAATCTACGTTTTATTATATTGTAAACATAAACGGATATTTTCCTTGGTTGATTCGTTAAGATATTGTAGTTGCAAATTACATATCTGGAGTACAGAGCGAGGCCAGAAGTAGTTATGTATGGTAAACACAAGGAGTGGTATGTTTGTCTGCATCAGTGCAATACACCACCTGATTCTAAAAACTGTGTTTGTAAGAATAAACTGCTTTCTTCACCGTGGTGTTAATTGTTATAATGTATCAATATTATGTTCAACCATTGCAGCTAACCTACGAATATATTACTGATTAGTATGACAATCTTACAATAAATAAAACCAACGAAATCTTCTGACAAAAACACTCTGTAGGTAAAGCGCAATGATAAATGCGAGTGGTGCAACAACAGCTACATACACTCTGTAATTAATATTCAGAGAATTGTGGCATTCTTAGAACGTCAATAGGAAAGCTGGTTCTTATTGCTCTCATTTTGTCGCAACAAGTTTTGCCTGAAGACCTAGGTTACAGATGAGAATTTTTGCACAGTTCTGCACTCCTTGCAGCCGTTGTGCTTGTTTGCGAGGGCGTCGGTGGAGCAACGCATTCCCAATGCCAAGTCTGCTGGTGACAACCGCATGGACAATTTGTTACATCGCAGGTAACGCTTGATGTAAAACTTAGGCAATACTAACAAAACATGTTTGTATGACTTAAGAGTGCCGAGATTGTTAATACTGAAGGTATGACATGACATATGACATGCGAACAAAAGATATGCATACATGATAAAAAAAACGATCTCCACTTCTACAGTAAAGTAAATACTCTCTAATCACATTGGACTAATCAGTTCAGCCCAGAAGTTATGTCAAACACTGTAGTATAACTCCTTGCAGCCGTTGTATTTGTTTGCGAGACAGTCAGAGCAACGCATTCCCAATGTCAAGTCTGCTGGTGACAAACGCATGGACAATTTGTTCCATCGCAGGTAATGCTTAATCCTTGCAAAATGTCCGAGGTGGAAAGCACAACGATTGGGTTGGCCAACAACGTGTGACACAATTGGCTATGTACATCGGTGCACGAAAACTAATATATTACATGGTTTGGTAATCCCTTATATTCTAAACCAGTACAACTGATACTGTTGTACGGTTGCTTGATGGAGAATCAAATGCGTAACCATCTAGAGGATAACTCCTCACAATCTTCGGTCGATGGGAATAAACCACAATGTTGATACTGCACTGTATGCAATGCTAAAAGTAAGGGATGTACACGTGGTTATACAAGGGAGGGGTTAGTTTGTGATGCACCTCCTGTTTCGAAGCACATTCAATGTGTTATGTTACTGTAAATCATAACAAAGTATTGATGATTTGCATACTGATAGTGCACTTCCAAAACAGGCATCCACATTGTTGACATTCCGAGTGAAAAATGGAGTGAATGCAACAGGTATGTTCAAAGAAACAACTCCAAGAAATGCACTGTAAGTTTGTTGAATGAGTCACATTGGCAGAACGGTGTATCTAATCGGTGTGTAGTAGCTTGGCGATGGTCTTGAACAGTTCCGTCTGTTCACCAGATGCATCGGCGATTTGACTGTTGTGGAACTGAAGTTTTGGACAACACTTCTGTGATTGTGTAGCAACTGTATCAAAGCGAGTGTAAAAACATAATTGTCATAATTATAAATTTTCGTTTAGTAGTACAGGTCAGCAAATATGTACGCATGTAGCTAAACATGTCATACAATATATATCGTTCCAGGAGGTAGGTTATCTCTAAGCGTAGCTCAATGGAGTGCAAAAATTGTTAACGTGCGACATAGTGTATAGGCGACTATGTGGCAGCGTAATTAATGCTAAGTAATCTTGAACTGTGAAACGACCAAAGTTGGGTGTGGTCGATTTCATAATTCATTTAAGGGTGTTAAATGCAATTACTCATAATAATAATTACTTGCATAATTATTACGTAACTAACGTTAATATATAAAGTAACACGACAAGTTTAGACCACACACTGGTGCTTTGCATTACCTTACTTAACATTATTAAGAAATATGTAGGCTATTATGTAAAACGTCAGAGGAATACAGTAAAACATATTTTGACAAGAAACAAGTTGAGGGATTGGTACGGGTCAAGATCAAATATGTTGATCAATCTTAAAACGTTTTGAATAATATCTGAATAGGAACTCCATTATCAGCAAACATGTCAGCCATTATATTTATCAACTGCCGCTAACATTCCAAAGTTTGATAATTTTTTAACTTCTAACATGGAATTAATCCATACAAACAAAGAAACCATTGTGTGATCAGAAGTTCAGAATTACAGGATAAATCTATTTGTAATCACAGAAGCAATACACTATGAACTATATCAATTAACTACTTACAACAATTTTCTCAAAGATATCATCTCCTTGATGGAGTCACCCAGAGCTTTGCCGGCCGCAGGATCACTGACGTCGTTCTCTGACAACCTGGACAATGTTGTGTATATTATTACAACTTGATAATTACTAATACGGGTTGGCTCAAAATAAGAATATAATTCGCAACGTATAATTCATTACATGTATGGCAGCAACGATGGGTTATATAATTACTATTACAGTATGATATCATTAACATCCACGCAAGAACCTTCAAAGAAACGAAACTGTACATGCACATCGTATCAAAACATGATATAAACAATTACAGGTCATACAAAAAATTGCATATATCCAACTCAGACTAACCAGAGTGTCTCAACTTTTGGGCAGTGAGAAAGTATATATATAACATTTTTATCAGTATTTTCCATAGAATTTTTTTCAAAACTGTTCAAGTCATGAAAGTCAACAAATTTGCAGAATTGTTTTGTTGATGAGATGACGAACACTGTTTTTGTTGAAGGTGAATATATACAATACAGACTCACGCAAGTATTTCGACTTTTGCACAGTTCCGTAAGGCCTCTGCCACGGAGATCATGGGTTGATTTCCAATTCTACAGCTTTGTAAACTGTAAAGAATCAATGTGGATAAATGGCTCAATGTGTAACAATGACCTACTTATTACAGTTAACAAAGAATTATATATAAAGTATCAACTCACTATTAAGATATATCATTTAAATAAAGCTAACATAGCGGCAATGCTAAAAAAGCACTGTTATCACTCAGGGTGTGAAACAGTTATTAAAAAACAAAGATATGTGTACAAAATACCAAAATGGAATATCAACTCACTTTTAAAATATCACATAATTGATGTAAAACATAGACAATACTAACAAAACATGTTTGTATGACTTAAGAGTGCCGAGATTGTTAATACTGAAGGTATGACATGATATATGACATGCGAACAAAAGATACGCATACATGATAAAAAAACGATCTCCACTTCTACAGTAAAGTAAATACTCTCTAATCACATTGGACTAATCAGTTCAGCCCAGAAGTTATGTCAAACACTGTAGTATAACTCCTTGCAGCCGTTGTATTTGTTTGCGAGACAGTCAGAGCAACGCATTCCCAATATCAAGTCTGCTGGTGACAAACGCATGGACAATTTGTTCCATCGCAGGTAATGCTTAATCCTTGCAAAATGTCCGAGGTGGAAAGCACAACGATTGGGTTGGCCAACAACGTGTGACACAATTGGCTATATACATCGGTGCACGAAAACTAATATATTACATGGTTTGGTAATCCCTTATATTCTAAACCAGTACAACTGATACTGTTGTACGGTTGCTTGATGGAGAATCAAATGCGTAACCATCTAGAGGATAACCCGTCACAATCTTCGGTCGATGGGAATAAACCACAATTTTGATACTGCACTGTATGCAATGCTAAAAGTTAGGGATGTACACGTGGTTATACAAGGGAGCGGTTAGTTTGTGATGCACCTCCTGTTTCGAAGCACATTCAATGTGTTATGTTACTGTAAATCATAACAAAGTATTGATGATTTGCATACTGATAGTGCACTTCCAAAACAGGCATCCACATTGTTGACATTCCGAGTGAAAAATGGAGTGAATGCAACAGGTATGCTCAAAGAAACAACTCCAAGAAATGCACTGTAAGTTTGTTGAATGAGTCACATTGGCAGAACGGTGTATTGTAATCGGTGTGTAGTAGCTTGGCGATGGTCTTGAACAGTTCCGTCTGTTCACCAGATGCATCGGCGATTTGACTGTTGTGGAACTGAAGTTTTGGACAACACTTCTGTGATTGTGTGGCAATTGTATCAAAGCGAGTGTAAAAACATAATTGTCATAATTATAAATTTTCGTTTAGTAGTACAGGTCAGCAAATATGTACGCATGTAGCTAAACATGTCATACAATATATATCGTTCCAGGAAGTAGGTTATCTCTAAGCGTAGCTCAATGGAGTGCAACAATTTTTAACGTGCGACATAGTGTATAGGCGACTATGTGGCAGCGTAATTAATGCTAGGTACTCTTGAACTGTGAAACGTCCAAAGTTGGGTATGGTCGATTTCATAATTCATTTAAGGGTGTTAAATGCAGTTACTCATAATAATAATTATTTGCATAATTATTACGTAACTAACGTTAATATATAAAGTAACACGACAAGTTTAGATCACACAATGGTGCTTTGCGTTACCTTACTTAACATTATTAAGAAATATGTAGGCTATTATATAAAACGTCAGAGGAATACAGTAAAACATATTTTGACAAGAAACAATTTGAGGGATTGGTACGGGTCAACATCAAATATGTTGATCAATCTTAAAACGTTTTGAATAATATCTGAATAGGAACTCCATTATCAGCAAACATGTCAGCCATTGTATTTATCAATTGCCGCTAACATTCCTAAGTGTGATAATTTGTTAACTTCTAACATGGAATTAATCCATTGTGTGATCAGAAGATCAGAATTACAGGATAAATATATTTGTAATCACAGAAGCAATACACTATGAACTATATCAATTAACTACTTACAACAATTTTCTCAACGATATCATCTCCTTGATGGAGTCACCCAGAGCTTTGCCGGCCGCAGGATCACTGACGTCGTTCTCTGACAACCTGGACAATGTTGTGTATATTATTACAACTTGATAATTACTAATACGGGTTGGCTCAAAATAAGAATATAATTCGCAACATATAATTCATTACATGTATGGCAGCAACGATGGGTTATATAATTACTATTACAGTATGATATCATTAACATCCACGCAAGAACCTTCAAAGAAACGAAACTGTACATGCACATCGTATCAAAACATGATATAAACAATTACAGGTCATAAAAAAAATTGCATATATCCAACTCAGACTAACCAGAGTGTCTCAACTTTTGCACAGTGAGAAAGGGCTGTAGCCACGGCAAGCATGTCATCGACTCCAATTCTGCACTTTGTCAAGCTGCAATTCAATTCATACACCTCCTGATTCCAAGCACTTTCAATTCGTTATGTGAATGTAAATCATAAAAAAGCATTGATGATTTGCATACTGTATCAAATTGATATTCAATTCAGCCCATTGCATTTATCAAGAGCCGATATTATGCTTAAACATCAAAATGTTACATTAAATTAACATGGAATGAAAACATGTAAATAAAAAAGAAATTGTTGTGTGATCAAAATAACACAATACGTTTGAGCCACAACTGCAATATAGTTAAGCTGAATCATGCAGATAAAGTAGTCAATTATTTATATTTCCGTCATATTATAAACAAGTAGGACGGTTACTCTTGTAGTTTGCCTAACCAACAATCAAATTGGAAACATCCCATCAGATAACCCCTCAAAATTTTGATTATTACAATTACTTCAGTCTACGATAATATACCATAGGATATTATCTACAGGAATCAAATCATAGTTCATGTCCGTCCGAGGAGGGGTTCGAACGAACTCCCTTTTCTGAGAGAATTCTTTTAAGCTGTAAAGTTTTTTTAGAAATCATCCCAGTATTCACAGGCTGATAGTGTCCGAACTTCCGTTTAAAATCCCCGAGGACGGGCCTGTAATGCAGTGCCAACTGCACAAACACAGAATATAAAGGATTGTGTCTACTGAAACTTTGAACAGAATTACCTGAGGTTACAAGTTTTACACTGCTGATGTATACCGGCTAATTATATTTAAAGTATCACATATTTCATCGTTAAAGTATTAACTTGCGTTCTCTCAATGGTTGCATCAGATCACATTTCTTTAAACAAGCATCACAAGAACCTTACAAACAAAATTATGTGTACGAATTGGCTTCTAGCCCATATTGGCCATTACAAATATATTTACAAAAGACAACCTGTTTTTAAATTAGGAAATGTTGAAATTAATTGGAGAAGGCATTGGAATTGCACGTGATTTGAAGTTTTGATGGAGAGTAATCTACGTTTTATTATATTGTAAACATGAACGGATATTTTCCTTGGTTGATTAGTTAAGATATTGTAGTTGCAAATTACATATCTGGATTACAGAGCGAGGCCAGAAGTAGTTATGTATGGTAAACACAAGGAGTGGTATGTTTGTCTGCATCAGTGCAATACACCACCTGATTCTAAAAACTGTGTTTTTAAGAATAAACTGCTTTCTTCACCGTGGTGTTAATTGTTATAATGTATCAATATTATGTTCAACCATTGCAGCTAACCTACGAATATATTACTGATTAGTATGACAATCTTACAATAAACAAAACAACGAAATCTTCTGACAAAAACACTCTGTAGGTAAAGCGCAATGATAAATGCGAGTGGTGCAACAACAGCTACATACACTCTGTAATTAATATTCAGAGAATTGTGGCATTCTTAGAACGTCAATAGGAAAGCTGGTTCTTATTGCTCTCATTTTGTCGCAACAAGTTTTGTCTGAAGACCTAGGTTACAGATGATAATTTTTGCACAGTTCTGCACTCCTTGCAGCCGTTGTGCTTGTTTGCGAGGCCGTCGGTGGAGCAACGCATTCCCAATGCCAAGTCTGCTGGTGACAACCGCATGGACAATTTGTTACATCGCAGGTAACGCTTGATATAAAACATAGGCAATACTAACAAAACATGTTTGTATGACTTAAGAGTGCCGAGATTGTTAATACTGAAGGTATGACATGACATATGACATGCGAACAAAAGATACGCATACATGATAGAGAAACGATCTCCACTTCTACAGTAAAGTAAATACTTTCTAATCACATTGGACTAATCAGTTCAGCCCAGAAGTTATGTCAAACACTGTAGTATAACTCCTTGCAGCCGTTGTATTTGTTTGCGAGACAGTCAGAGCAACGCATTCCCAATGTCAAGTCTGCTGGTGACAAACGCATGGACAATTTGTTCCATCGCAGGTAATGCTTAATCCTTGCAAAATGTCCGAGGTGGAAAGCACAACGATTGGGTTGGCCAACAACGTGTGACACAATTGGCTATGTACATCGGTGCACGAAAACTAATATATTACATGGTTTGGTAATCCCTTATATTCTAAACCAGTACAACTGATACTGTTGTACGGTTGCTTGATGGAGAATCCAATGCGTAACCATCTAGAGGATAACCCCTCACAATCTTCGGTCGATGGGAATAAACCACAATTTTGATACTGCACTGTATGCAACGCTAAAAGTTAGGGATGTACACGTGGTTATACAAGGGAGCGGTTAGTTTGTGATGCACCTCCTGTTTCGAAGCACATTCAATGTGTTATGTTACTGTAAATCATAACAAAGTATTGATGATTTGCATACTGATAGTGCACTTCCAAAACAGGCATCCACATTGTTGACATTCCGAGTGAAAAATGGAGTGAATGCAACAGGTATGTTCAAATAAACAACTCCAAGAAATGCACTGTAAGTTTGTTGAATGAGTCACATTGGCAGAACGGTGTATTGTAATCGGTGTGTAGTAGCTTGGCGATGGTCTTGAACAGTTCCGTCTGTTCACCAGATGCATCGGCGATTTGACTGTTGTGGAACTGAAGTTTTGGACAACACTTCTGTGATTGTGTGGCAATTGTATCAAAGCGAGTGTAAAAACATAATTGTCATAATTATAAATTTTCGTTTAGTAGTACAGGTCAGCAAATATGTACGCATGTAGCTAAACATGTCATACAATATATATCGTTCCAGGAAGTAGGTTATCTCTAAGCGTAGCTCAATGGAGTGCAACAATTTTTAACGTGCGACATAGTGTATAGGCGACTATGTGGCAGCGTAATTAATGCTAGGTACTCTTGAACTGTGAAACGTCCAAAGTTGGTTATGGTCGATTTCATAATTCATTTAAGGGTGTTAAATGCAGTTACTCATAATAATAATTATTTGCATAATTATTACGTAACTAACGTTAATATATAAAGTAACACGACAAGTTTAGATCACACAATGGTGCTTTGCGTTACCTTACTTAACATTATTAAGAAATATGTAGGCTATTATATAAAACGTCAGAGGAATACAGTAAAACATATTTTGACAAGAAACAAGTTGAGGGATTGGTACGGGTCAACATCAAATATGTTGATCAATCTTAAAACGTTTTGAATAATATCTGAATAGGAACTCCATTATCAGCAAACATGTCAGCCATTGTATTTATCAATTGCCGCTAACTTCTAACATGGAATTAATCCATTGTGTGATCAGAAGATCAGAATTACAGGATAAATCTATTTGTAATCACAGAAGCAATACACTATGAACTATATCAATTAACTACTTACAACAATTTTCTCAAAGATATCATCTCCTTGATGGAGTCACCCAGAGCTTTGCCGGCCGCAGGATCACTGACGTCGTTCTCTGACAACCTGGACAATGTTGTGTATATTATTACAACTTGATAATTACTAATACGGGTTGGCTCAAAATAAGAATATAATTCGCAACGTATAATTCATTACATGTATGGCAGCAACGATGGGTTATATAATTACTATTACAGTATGATATCATTAACATCCACGCAAGAACCTTCAAAGAAACGAAACTGTACATGCACATCGTATCAAAACATGATATAAACAATTACAAGTCATACAAAAAATTGCATATATCCAACTCAGACTAACCAGAGTGTCTCAACTTTTGGGCAGTGAGAAAGTATATATATAACATTTTTATCAGTATTTTCCATAGAATTTTTTTCAAAACTGTTCAAGTCATGAAAATCAACAAATTTGCAGAATTGTTTTGTTGATGAGATGACGAACACTGTTTTTGTTGAAGGTGAATATATACAATACAGACTCACGCAAGTATTTCGACTTTTGCACAGTTCCGTAAGGCCTCTGCCACGGAGATCATGGGTTGATTTCCAATTCTGCAGCTTTCTAAACTGTAAAGAATCAATGTGGATAAATGGCTCAATGTGTAACAATGACCTACTTATTACAGTTAACAAAGAATTATATATAAAATATCAACTCACTATTAAGATATATCATTTAAATAAAGCTAACATAGCGGCAATGCTAAAAAAGCACTGTTATCACTCAGGGTGTGAAACAGTTTTTAAAAAACAAAGATATGTGTACAAAATACCGAAATGGAATATCAACTCACTTTTAAAATGTCACATAAATGATGTAAAACATAGTCAATACTAACAAAAAACATGTTTTTATGACTTAAGAGTGCCGAGATTGTTAATACTGAAGGTATGATATGACATATGACATGCGAACAAAAGATACGCATACATGATAAAAAAAACGATCTCCACTTCTACAGTAAAGTAAATACTCTCTAATCACATTGGACTAATCAGTTCAGCCCAGAAGTTATGTCAAACACTGTAGTATAACTCCTTGCAGCCGTTGTATTTGTTTGCGAGACAGTCAGAGCAACGCATTCCCAATGTCAAGTCTGCTGGTGACAAACGCATGGACAATTTGTTCCATCGCAGGTAATGCTTAATCCTTGCAAAATGTCCGAGGTGGAAAGCACAACGATTGGGTTGGCCAACAACGTGTGACACAATTGGCTATGTACATCGGTGCACGAAAACTAATATATTACATGGTTTGGTAATCCCTTATATTCTAAACCAGTACAACTGATACTGTTGTACGGTTGCTTGATGGAGAATCAAATGCGTAACCATCTAGAGGATAACTCCTCACAATCTTCGGTCGATGGGAATAAACCACAATGTTGATACTGCACTGTATGCAATGCTAAAAGTAAGGGATGTACACGTGGTTATACAAGGGAGGGGTTAGTTTGTGATGCACCTCCTGTTTCGAAGCACATTCAATGTGTTATGTTACTGTAAATCATAACAAAGTATTGATGATTTGCATACTGATAGTGCACTTCCAAAACAGGCATCCACATTGTTGACATTCCGAGTGAAAAATGGAGTGAATGCAACAGGTATGTTCAAAGAAACAACTCCAAGAAATGCACTGTAAGTTTGTTGAATGAGTCACATTGGCAGAACGGTGTATCTAATCGGTGTGTAGTAGCTTGGCGATGGTCTTGAACAGTTCCGTCTGTTCACCAGATGCATCGGCGATTTGACTGTTGTGGAACTGAAGTTTTGGACAACACTTCTGTGATTGTGTAGCAACTGTATCAAAGCGAGTGTAAAAACAT
Organism: Lamellibrachia columna; assembly: GCA_963662155.1. Lineage (NCBI taxonomy): Eukaryota > Metazoa > Annelida > Polychaeta > Sabellida > Siboglinidae > Lamellibrachia > Lamellibrachia columna. Next base: position 10,243,811 of record OY759275.1, read on the forward strand.
AATTGTCATAATTATAAATTTTCGTTTAGTAGTACAGGTCAGCAAATATGTACGCATGTAGCTAAACATGTCATACAATATATATCGTTCCAGGAAGTAGGTTATCTCTAAGCGTAGCTCAATGGAGTGCAAAAATTGTTAACGTGCGACATAGTGTATAGGCGACTATGTGGCAGCGTAATTAATGCTAAGTAATCTTGAACTGTGAAACGACCAAAGTTGGGTGTGGTCGATTTCATAATTCATTTAAGGGTGTTAAATGCAATTACTCATAATAATAATTACTTGCATAATTATTACGTAACTAACGTTAATATATAAAGTAACACGACAAGTTTAGATCACACACTGGTGCTTTGCATTACCTTACTTAACATTATTAAGAAATATGTAGGCTATTATGTAAAACGTCAGAGGAATACAGTAAAACATATTTTGACAAGAAACAAGTTGAGGGATTGGTACGGGTCAAGATCAAATATGTTGATCAATCTTAAAACGTTTTGAATAATATCTGAATAGGAACTCCATTATCAGCAAACATGTCAGCCATTGTATTTATCAACTGCCGCTAACATTCCAAAGTTTGATAATTTTTTAACTTCTAACATGGAATTAATCCATACAAACAAAGAAACCATTGTGTGATCAGAAGTTCAGAATTACAGGATAAATCTATTTTTAATCACAGAAGCAATACACTATGAACTATATCAATCAACTACTTACTTCAATTCTCTCAAAGATATCATCTCCTTGATGGAGTCACCCAGAGCTTTGCCGGCCGCAGGATCACTGACGTCGTTCTCTGACAACCTGGACAATGTTATGTATATTATTACAACTTGATAATTACTAATACGGGTTGGCTCAAAATAAGAATATAATTCGCAACGTATAATTCATTACATGTATGGCAGCAACGATGGGTTATATAATTACTATTACAGTATGATATCATTAACATCCACGCAAGAACCTTCAAAGAAACGAAACTGTACATGCACATCGTATCAAAACATGATATAAACAATTACAGGTCATACAAAAAATTGCATATATCCAACTCAGACTAACCAGAGTGTCTCAACTTTTGGGCAGTGAGAAAGTATATATATAACATTTTTATCAGTATTTTCCATAGAATTTTTTTCAAAACTGTTCAAGTCATGAAAATCAACAAATTTGCAGAATTGTTTTGTTGATGAGATGACGAACACTGTTTTTGTTGAAGGTGAATATATACAATACAGACTCACGCAAGTATTTCGACTTTTGCACAGTTCCGTAAGGCCTCTGCCACGGAGATCATGGGTTGATTTCCAATTCTACAGCTTTGTAAACTGTAAAGAATCAATGTGGATAAATGGCTCAATGTGTAACAATGACCTACTTATTACAGTTAACAAATAATTATATATAAAGTATCAACTCACTATTAAGATATATCATTTAAATAAAGCTAACATAGCGGCAATGCTAAAAAAGCACTGTTATCACTCAGGGTGTGAAACAGTTATTAAAAAACAAAGATATGTGTACAAAATACCAAAATGGAATATCAACTCACTTTTAAAATATCACATAATTGATGTAAAACATAGACAATACTAACAAAACATGTTTGTATGACTTTGTGGTCGATTTCATAATTCATTTAACGGTGTTAAATGCAGTTACTCATAATAATAATTACTTGCATAATTATTACGTAACTAACGTTAATATATAAAGTAACACGACAAGTTTAGATCACACACTAGCGCTTTGCGTTACCTTACTTAACATTATTAAGAAATATGTACGCTATTATATAAAACGTCAGAGGAATACAGTAAAACATATTTTGACAAGAAACAAGTTGAGGGATTGGTACGGGTCAAGATCAAATATGTTGATCAATCTTAAAACGTTTTGAATAATATCTGAATAGGAACTCCATTATCAGCAAACATGTCAGCCATTGTATTTATCAATTGCCGCTAACATTCCTAAGTTTGATAATTTGTTAACTTCTAACATGGAATTAATCCATACAAACAAAGAAACCATTATGTGATCAGAAGATCAGAATTACAGGATAAATCTATTTGTAATCACATAAGTAATACACTATGAACTATATCAATCAACTACTTACGACAATTCTCTCAAAGATATCATCTCCTTGATGGAGTCACCCAGAGCTTTGCCGGCCGCAGGATCACTGACGTCGTTCTCTGACAACCTGGACAATGTTGTGTATATTATTACAACCTGATAATTACTAATACGGGTTGGCTCAAAATAAGAATATAATTCGCAACGTATAATTCATTACATGTATGGCAGCAACGATGGGTTATATAATTACTATTACAGTATGATATCATTAACATCCACGCAAGAACCTTCAAAGAAACGAAACTGTACATGCACATCGTATCAAAACATGATATAAACAATTACAGGTCATAAAAAAAATTGCATATATCCAACTCAGACTAACCAGAGTGTCTCAACTTTTGCACAGTGAGAAAGGGCTGTAGCCACGGCAAGCATGTCATCGACTCCAATTCTGCACTTTGTCAAGCTGCAATTCAATTCATACACCTCCTGATTCCAAGCACTTTCAATTCGTTATGTGAATGTAAATCATAAAAAAGCATTGATGATTTGCATACTGTATCAAATTGATATTCAATTCAGCCCATTGCATTTATCAAGAGCCGATATTATGCTTAAACATCAAAATGTTACATTAAATTAACATGGAATGAAAACATGTAAATAAAAAAGAAATTGTTGTGTGATCAAAATAACACAATACGTTTGAGCCACAACTGCAATATAGTTAAGCTGAATCATGCCGATAAAGTAGTCAATTATTTATATTGCCGTCATATTATAAATAAGTAGGACGGTTACTCTTGTAGTTTGCCTAACCAACAATCAAATTGGAAACATCCCATCAGATAACCCCTCAAAATGTTGATCATTACAATTACTTCAGTCTACGATAACATACCATAGGATATTATCTACAGGAATCAAAACATAGTTCATGTCCGTCCTAGGAGGGGTTAGAACGAACTCCCTTTTTTGAGAGAATTCTTTTAAGCTGTAAAGTTTTTTTAGAAATCATCCCAGTATTCACAGGCTGATAGTGTCCGAAATTCCGTTTAAAATCCCCGAGGACGGGCCTGTAATGCAGTGCCAACTGCACAAACACAGAATATAAAGGATTGTGTCTACTGAAACTTTGAACAGAGTTACCTGAGGTTACAAGTTTTGCACTGCTGATGTATACCGGCTAATTATATTTAAAGTATCACATATTTCATCGTTAAAGTATTAACTTGCGTTCTCTCAATGGTTGCATCAGATCACATTTCTTTAAACAAGCATCACAAGAACCTTACAAACAAAATTATGTGTACGAATTGGCTTCTAGCCCATATTGGCCATTACAAATATATTTACAAAAGACAACCTGTTTTTAAATTAGGAAATGTTGAAATTAATTGGAGAAGGCATTGGAATTGCGCGTGATTTGAAGTTTTGATGGAGAGTAATCTACGTTTTATTATATTGTAAACATAAACGGATATTTTCCTTGGTTGATTCGTTAAGATATTGTAGTTGCAAATTACATATCTGGAGTACAGAGCGAGGCCAGAAGTAGTTATGTATGGTAAACACAAGGAGTGGTATGTTTGTCTGCATCAGTGCAATACACCACCTGATTCTAAAAACTGTGTTTGTAAGAATAAACTGCTTTCTTCACCGTGGTGTTAATTGTTATAATGTATCAATATTATGTTCAACCATTGCAGCTAACCTACGAATATATTACTGATTAGTATGACAATCTTACAATAAATAAAACCAACGAAATCTTCTGACAAAAACACTCTGTAGGTAAAGCGCAATGATAAATGCGAGTGGTGCAACAACAGCTACATACACTCTGTAATTAATATTCAGAGAATTGTGGCATTCTTAGAACGTCAATAGGAAAGCTGGTTCTTATTGCTCTCATTTTGTCGCAACAAGTTTTGCCTGAAGACCTAGGTTACAGATGAGAATTTTTGCACAGTTCTGCACTCCTTGCAGCCGTTGTGCTTGTTTGCGAGGGCGTCGGTGGAGCAACGCATTCCCAATGCCAAGTCTGCTGGTGACAACCGCATGGACAATTTGTTACATCGCAGGTAACGCTTGATGTAAAACTTAGGCAATACTAACAAAACATGTTTGTATGACTTAAGAGTGCCGAGATTGTTAATACTGAAGGTATGACATGACATATGACATGCGAACAAAAGATATGCATACATGATAAAAAAAACGATCTCCACTTCTACAGTAAAGTAAATACTCTCTAATCACATTGGACTAATCAGTTCAGCCCAGAAGTTATGTCAAACACTGTAGTATAACTCCTTGCAGCCGTTGTATTTGTTTGCGAGACAGTCAGAGCAACGCATTCCCAATGTCAAGTCTGCTGGTGACAAACGCATGGACAATTTGTTCCATCGCAGGTAATGCTTAATCCTTGCAAAATGTCCGAGGTGGAAAGCACAACGATTGGGTTGGCCAACAACGTGTGACACAATTGGCTATGTACATCGGTGCACGAAAACTAATATATTACATGGTTTGGTAATCCCTTATATTCTAAACCAGTACAACTGATACTGTTGTACGGTTGCTTGATGGAGAATCAAATGCGTAACCATCTAGAGGATAACTCCTCACAATCTTCGGTCGATGGGAATAAACCACAATGTTGATACTGCACTGTATGCAATGCTAAAAGTAAGGGATGTACACGTGGTTATACAAGGGAGGGGTTAGTTTGTGATGCACCTCCTGTTTCGAAGCACATTCAATGTGTTATGTTACTGTAAATCATAACAAAGTATTGATGATTTGCATACTGATAGTGCACTTCCAAAACAGGCATCCACATTGTTGACATTCCGAGTGAAAAATGGAGTGAATGCAACAGGTATGTTCAAAGAAACAACTCCAAGAAATGCACTGTAAGTTTGTTGAATGAGTCACATTGGCAGAACGGTGTATCTAATCGGTGTGTAGTAGCTTGGCGATGGTCTTGAACAGTTCCGTCTGTTCACCAGATGCATCGGCGATTTGACTGTTGTGGAACTGAAGTTTTGGACAACACTTCTGTGATTGTGTAGCAACTGTATCAAAGCGAGTGTAAAAACATAATTGTCATAATTATAAATTTTCGTTTAGTAGTACAGGTCAGCAAATATGTACGCATGTAGCTAAACATGTCATACAATATATATCGTTCCAGGAGGTAGGTTATCTCTAAGCGTAGCTCAATGGAGTGCAAAAATTGTTAACGTGCGACATAGTGTATAGGCGACTATGTGGCAGCGTAATTAATGCTAAGTAATCTTGAACTGTGAAACGACCAAAGTTGGGTGTGGTCGATTTCATAATTCATTTAAGGGTGTTAAATGCAATTACTCATAATAATAATTACTTGCATAATTATTACGTAACTAACGTTAATATATAAAGTAACACGACAAGTTTAGACCACACACTGGTGCTTTGCATTACCTTACTTAACATTATTAAGAAATATGTAGGCTATTATGTAAAACGTCAGAGGAATACAGTAAAACATATTTTGACAAGAAACAAGTTGAGGGATTGGTACGGGTCAAGATCAAATATGTTGATCAATCTTAAAACGTTTTGAATAATATCTGAATAGGAACTCCATTATCAGCAAACATGTCAGCCATTATATTTATCAACTGCCGCTAACATTCCAAAGTTTGATAATTTTTTAACTTCTAACATGGAATTAATCCATACAAACAAAGAAACCATTGTGTGATCAGAAGTTCAGAATTACAGGATAAATCTATTTGTAATCACAGAAGCAATACACTATGAACTATATCAATTAACTACTTACAACAATTTTCTCAAAGATATCATCTCCTTGATGGAGTCACCCAGAGCTTTGCCGGCCGCAGGATCACTGACGTCGTTCTCTGACAACCTGGACAATGTTGTGTATATTATTACAACTTGATAATTACTAATACGGGTTGGCTCAAAATAAGAATATAATTCGCAACGTATAATTCATTACATGTATGGCAGCAACGATGGGTTATATAATTACTATTACAGTATGATATCATTAACATCCACGCAAGAACCTTCAAAGAAACGAAACTGTACATGCACATCGTATCAAAACATGATATAAACAATTACAGGTCATACAAAAAATTGCATATATCCAACTCAGACTAACCAGAGTGTCTCAACTTTTGGGCAGTGAGAAAGTATATATATAACATTTTTATCAGTATTTTCCATAGAATTTTTTTCAAAACTGTTCAAGTCATGAAAGTCAACAAATTTGCAGAATTGTTTTGTTGATGAGATGACGAACACTGTTTTTGTTGAAGGTGAATATATACAATACAGACTCACGCAAGTATTTCGACTTTTGCACAGTTCCGTAAGGCCTCTGCCACGGAGATCATGGGTTGATTTCCAATTCTACAGCTTTGTAAACTGTAAAGAATCAATGTGGATAAATGGCTCAATGTGTAACAATGACCTACTTATTACAGTTAACAAAGAATTATATATAAAGTATCAACTCACTATTAAGATATATCATTTAAATAAAGCTAACATAGCGGCAATGCTAAAAAAGCACTGTTATCACTCAGGGTGTGAAACAGTTATTAAAAAACAAAGATATGTGTACAAAATACCAAAATGGAATATCAACTCACTTTTAAAATATCACATAATTGATGTAAAACATAGACAATACTAACAAAACATGTTTGTATGACTTTGTGGTCGATTTCATAATTCATTTAACGGTGTTAAATGCAGTTACTCATAATAATAATTACTTGCATAATTATTACGTAACTAACGTTAATATATAAAGTAACACGACAAGTTTAGATCACACACTGGCGCTTTGCGTTACCTTACTTAACATTATTAAGAAATATGTACGCTATTATATAAAACGTCAGATGAATACAGTAAAACATATTTTGACAAGAAACAAGTTGAGGGATTGGTACGGGTCAAGATCAAATATGTTGATCAATCTTAAAACGTTTTGAATAATATCTGAATAGGAACTCCATTATCAGCAAACATGTCAGCCATTGTATTTATCAACTGCCGCTAACATTCCTAAGTTTGATAATTTGTTAACTTCTAACATGGAATTAATCCATACAAACAAAGAAACCATTGTGTGATCAGAAGTTCAGAATTACAGGATAAATCTATTTGTAATCACAGCAGCAATACACTATGAACTATATCAATTAGCGAAAACCTATGTTGGAAATTTCACAAATATAGTTAGTGACCTGTTAAAAAAAATTGGAGTAAAATGATAATCAGTAATATTACATTTAAATATTATTGGGTAGCGGATGTGTTAACAAATGCAAATGCATTTCAATGCACATTTTGGATGGCATGCACATTCATATGCAGTCATTACATTTTCAGTGCATTTGATTGCGTACCATAAACATTTACATTAAACATTTTCAATTGATGCTATAGCTTAAAATGTTTATCCGGACTCAACAGAGAACATGTATTTGAATGCAACCTCCAAACATTTTATATTTCAAATGCCCAATCAAATGCAGACATAATTGTTTGAATAATTATTATTGTTAGATTCTGCACCTGATGTACAGTTTTATATCATTGGTTATATCTAATAAGCCTCATAGTGTATTCTATGCAGTTGTTTGATTCTTAAATTCATCATTAATAAATTTGACGTTTATACTGTACGAATTGTAAATACAGTGGCGAAACATGCTCTTTGTCAGACTTTGAAAAAGTGCTCTGCAGTTAGCAGAATCCTCAGCAGATGTTACAATCATTGTCTGACTTGTGAGTCCACTTTCTAAGTAAGACCATGGTGTATATAGTTGTATTACCCTGTACAATAGTTATATTAGTACATGCAACCCTGCTAATATAATTATAATGCGTATAGAATGCATAATCAAAACATGTGCATTTGAATGTGATCCTGGAAAATGGCATTTGCATTGATATACATTTGATAACAAGCCTGTTTTACAGTTGAATTATATTCACTGGCAGTCTTAAACACTGTGTGGGTCAATGCCGATCATGGGTGTGACCTCCATCCACTTGCCGATCACATGACAAAGTTATGAAATTTCACCAAGGAACAAAATCGTGATTTTTTCAGCATTTTGGTTTGCACTTCAGTTAATGCTTGAACAAGCTAGGACACTAGGTAGGTTTAGTTTTTCACAAACTTAATTTGAAATTAGAGTAGCAAAAAATGTAATTGATTAAGCACCTTTAATATAGAACAACATGCTAGCAATAGCGTAGCCACTCTACGGTGAATTATTGTCACCCAATCTGTACACGTCAACCTAACACACCTCCGCTGTTTATATTTCATCTTTCTATTTTAACAAGATTGTTTCCTTTACCTACATGCATAAAATTACCAATTTGTGAATGGAAAGAAAATAATAAAGTGCACAAATTGCAAAAATATCTAGTTTAAAGAATATTTATTTAACATTTATTTCTTCAGTAAGAATTTTTATTTCAAATGTTTTTCTTGAGTAAGAAAGTGTTTTTTTAATTCAAGAAACAAATTTTGCATTACGAATATTTATCTAAAATTATTCTTCATTAAGAAATATCTTCTTAATTGAAGAAAATGTTCTTCTTCAATCACATATCTGGAACTTGGTAAGACAAAACTTCTACAAACTTTCTTAATTGATGTTCTTGTTTCAAGAAATATTTTCTTGCATAAGAAAATAATGTTTGGCTGTGCTCTGACAATTGCAATGATCGGATGGATATCCGGACACATTGTAGTGGAGGCCTCGCAAGTTGCAACGTTCAGTAAATCGCCAAGTGGTCAGACTCATGTGGAATGTCCACTGTTATATTTTTCCAAAACGAGATTCGATCGCTTTTCAATTATAATTTGCTTTCGTAGAAGCTAGGGTTCGCCAATATCGATCACAAAACACGGTATAAGTTAAACGGTGTTCGTCGGTTCTGCTGCGTCGAAAGGTGTGTTCACGTTGACTGACCAGTCTTTTCAACTCAACTCAACAAGTAGCTGACACCACGATGCAGTACGCTTTTTTTAGATTGTGTCGGGTCTATACAATTACCTTTTTTATCTGGTTTTGGTCCAGAGCCGTGCAGCCCTTTAGTGGGGTTGGGTCCTAATCCGCAAGCGTGTGGGGACTGGGGGACTATTACCCCCTGCTTTTGTGTGTAGTGAATAGTAAATAATATAGCTAGCATTTACGTATCTCTTCCCATGTAATTCATATGGTGAACCTTGTATAACACAAAGGGATTTTTGTCAGCATTTTGATACAAACCTGCCTTTTAAACTGTTTGCTAAACATTGATTGTACTTTTACCGTACCAGCTTGTGTTTGTACATTTCCTGTTGTTATCCTGGTGCATTTCTTTTCAGCAATGCACAATATCTGGCCTTAACACAGATCATTATTAATCCCAATAGTCACAGCCACGGGTAATCGTTTCCATCGCTTGTCCTTGCCATCCAACCAGCTACAATTAAACACAATCTTCATATCATCTGATTTTGTGTTGTCGCTTCGTACAGTTGCCATCTAGCGACGACGTGGGCTTTTTATGAATTGTGGACGCCTGTGTTTTACTACTGTTGCGCCATGTTACCAGTATAATACTGGTATATTGCAGCATTTACTTCTGCGCGATATATATCAGCGATTTCATATAAACCGACTGGTTCATGGACTGTCCGTTAGGTGTCACTATAGTGCGTAACATAAATTCCAGGTGCAGATAGCTAAGTTTACCGTAACTTTGTACTTCAGTCCAAAAGTTTATATTCGATATTTTCGGGTATAACTAGCTATAACTCGATACGCACGCGGCGGCATTACCAGTCGTTCTCAAAACGCGACCTGCTGTGCCTGCAGCTTCGACAGAGGGCATAATGATTCTAAAACGATTTCTGCAGCAACATTGTTTGCTATATGGAATACTGACTGAAAGCATGAAAGTAAATCACCAACGGCAAAATAAATAGCGGCCAAACTTGCATCCTTCGTCTTGTAATGTGATGTATTGCAAAAAATAGTGTTTTTTTAAATGAATAAAAAAAAAAATAATAAAAAATGTCAGGCCAGTCACTTTGTTGGGAGGCCAGTAAGTTTTAACTACTAATGGCCCGACAGGCCACTTGGTACAAAAGCTTAATGTCAAGGCCTGACTATGCTGCAGGCATTGCGTATTCAAGCTAGCGTGCACAGTGCACAATTCTTGTCCTGCGATTTGAATGTTAATAAACTGGACGAATTGTCAATTTCCAACCTACACAGTAGTTGGGGTTTTCACACAAACAGGAGGGGTTTGCACGTTCTCGTTATTTTAACCAAATGCACCGGGGACTCACGGGTAATTCAGCTGCATAAGCACATCGCAACATAAGGATTGACTGGCTGAATAATTTGATAAACCATTTCTTAAATCATGACAGCCAACGTAGTATTTACATAATTATTTGAAGGCATTCCCGTTGTATATCAATTAATTTAATTTTGGGGTGCTTGCCCAGTCTTATTTGTTGTTTAGTTAGAAATACCAATCACAGCTACGATGCTAAGAACACACGCATGGTACACGTTCAGTTTTCTACGCAGTGTCAAGCTTCAGACCAGACTCGTTTTAAGAGTCTTCACATTTTTTATTTTGTGGCCGCACAATTTGCAACGTGCAGTGAATCGCTGAGTGGTCAGACATGTGTGGAATGTCCACTTTTTATATTTCCCAAAAACGAGATTAGGTCTGTTTACAATAATAATCTGCTTTCGTAGAAGCTATGCTTCGCTAATACCGATAATGACGAAGCTAGGCTTCGCCAATACCGATAACGACGCTCAGTACAAGCTAAGCGGTGATCGTCAGTTCTGCTGTGTCCAGGTGCATTAACGTTGACGGATCTGACGTTTCAACTCAACTCAAGTTGCTGACACCACCATGGAGTACGCCTACGTCACTGACAGGTCGGGTGAAGGGCTCACACTCAGAGAGATATGTTGTGATGTTGGATTTGCCAATCGCAGTATATACCAATGGATGGTACATACTGCGGATCATGCCGCTTCCGATTACGCGATGTCTGTTTACAAATGAGCTCCATTGTTTAGTTGTTTGGCTATTTGCAGTGGTCACATGGCATTTCTCATCCTAATCATATTATTCTAGTAACATACTGATTACCATACCGTGATGTTTAGATGTAAATTCGTTGTTGATGCGATGTATATCCAATCTTAAATAGTAATTCGACCAAGTCGGATTTCCCGCCCAAATTTTCATTCTTCTTCCAGTTAGGTGCACAATGGAAATAACACAGGTAAGACTAGAAAAAATCAGTAATTCAGTGATAACGCAATTAAAGCTGCACTACCAACTTGATCCATCAGCATACTAAGTGGCCAATTTCAACCAAGACGTCTTTTACCCAGAGTAGCCTTGGGACAAATTCTTGTCGAACACTGCACACAATCCTTTGGAATCTTCTGCACGTACTCTCAGTACAACAGCACGCATAGGGTAAGTGCTACAAATATGGGATTTAATTTTTTCTGGAATTACATATATGAGTAGACACGATCAATACACAGGTCCAAAACAATATACTGGCGAAAATGCAGTAATCTCTAGCGCGCCAACCACAAAATTAAAGAATACGGAGACAAGGGGTAGCAAAAAATTATTGTGAGAACATCTTTAAAAGTGAGAAAGATAGAATGCACGAGTGCAAGCAACGAGGATGCATGTGGTTCTGCTAAAAATTGCAAACTGAAAAATTGGAAACAAAATATTCTCAATGAGAAAGCTATCGAAGAGAGATGCGAGATGTATTATAAGACTACGAACACGAAACTTGAAGCTGTAGATAAAAAAGTTAGATGCGAAATGCGATAGAAAAGACGTAAAAGAAATTAGGCAGGAAATGGATGCAAAGCATGCATGTAGGCCAAATGATGATGAAAGTAGGAGCAAACAAGCCACCCAAGATAGTGAAAATGTTGTGCAGGAAACAGCACAGATCTAAAATAAGATACAAAAGAAACATAGAAAATAACGGGACATGGATGGATAGAAACAATTCTGAATCGGAAAGCAATGGTAGAGAAGCTTGGAAATTTAACAAGATTTAACAAGATTTGCCATCCAAGCCAAAGGCCCAGATGGCAAGTGGACAAGGAAGCCATTGGCTTATCGAGAGTCCAACAATGTTCATCTACTTATAACCCGCCCTCCTGAGATATGTGTCAACCTTGTTTTTAAACATATTTACGCTGCTAGCAGTTACACAATATGTAGACAATGTGTTCCATTCATTTATTGTCCTCTGTGAGTACGAGTGCTTCCTGATGTCCAATCTACATTGATCCTTTACTAATTTTACCTCATGTCCTCTAGTTCTGCTATCCTTCTTGAGTGAGAAAAACATATTTCTATCAATATTTTCATACCCATTCAATATCTTAAAAATTTCAATCTGATCTCCTCTTAACCTCCTTGTCTCTAGAGTTGTTAAACCACATTCTTTCAGGCATTCTTCATAACTAAGGTCTCTCAATTCTAGAATCAGTTTAGTTGCTCTCCTTTGCATGCGTTCAAGCGTATCTATATCCTTCTTACGATATGGTCTCCATGCTTGTATACAGTATTCTAAATGAGGTCTAACTATTGCTTTATAAAGAGGTATAATTAACTTTTTTTCCTTGTATGTTATGTTTCTTCTAATCAATCCAAGAATTTGATTACCCTTTGAAGCTGCAATACCACACTGTTCTGAAACTTTCATATCAGCGCCTATTGTAACTCCTAAGTCCTTTTCTTTTACAGCAGTACCCAGAACAGTATCTCCCATTTTATAGTTTACATCCATGTTCCCATGTCCTGATAACAACATCTGCCATTTCTCAGACCATTTCACTAATCTGTATATATCGTTTTGTAAATGTTGTTTATCACCATCAGTATTAACCTTTCTAAACAGTTTTGTGTCAACCGCAAATTTCAGTACGTTACTTGTTATACTGTCGTCCAAGTCATTGATATATATTAAAAATAATATAGGTCCTAATACTGATCCTTGAGGTACCCCACTCAAAACCGATTTCCAATTTGAAACTTCTCCATCTACTACAACCCGTTGTTTTCTGTCAGTCAGCTATTGTTCTATCCAGTCAGTTATGCTATCCCCGATACCATGGGCTTTTAACTTAAGTAGTAATCTTTGATGTGGCACTTTGTCAAAAGCTTTCTGAAAATCTAAGTAGATAATATCTACTGGCGATATCACATCTATCCACTTAGTGATTTCTTCCAAAAAACAATACATATTTGTTAAGCATGACCTCGCTTTAAGGAATCCATGTTAAGATGAATTTAATAATTTATGCATATCGAGGAAGTCCATCATATGGTCTTTAATTAACCTTTCTAATAATTTACAAATCAGTGACGTTAAACTCACAGGTCTGTAATTCTCTGACTTATTTCTCGAACCCTTTTTAAATAATGGTATGATGTTTGCTTCTTTCCATTCAAATGGAAAAACTCCCTCTTTTAATGACAAGTTGAATACTCTTGCAAGTGGTATACTGATTTGTTCTACTGTTTCCATTAGTAATTTTGGAGGAATCCCATCCACTCCCAGTGATTTATTATCCTTCATTGCTTTTATTTTCTTAGCTACCATTTCTGGAGTTACAACTAACGGTCCTAAATAGTCAGATTTAGCCTCCTCAAATTTAGCATCAGCAACTGGTAATGAACTAATATCTTCTTTGGTAAACACTGAACTGAAGTAACCATTTAGGTCTTCCGAAGACTGTGAGAAAATCTTTAAAAGTGAGAAAGATAGAAAGCTCGAATGTGAGAAACCATGTATGTCGTTTTGCTTAAAATGCAAACCAAAAATATAAAAAAAATATTCTCAACGAGAAAGCTATTGAAGAAAGTTGCGAGTTGTATTTCAAAACTATAAACACGAAACTTGATGCTGTAGAGAAAAGGTTAGATGCCAAATGTGACAGAAAAGAAGTAAAAGAAAGAAAAAAGGCAGCACATGGATGCAACGCATTCATGAAGGCCAAATGATGATGGAAGTAGGAGCCAACAAACCACCCAAGATAGCGAACATTTTGTGCAGGAAACAATAACAGATATCAATGAAAGAAAAAGTAGGGAAAAAATTTCCTTATACTCAATGGCCCCCAAAACCTAAAGGAAGAGAAGATAAGGATAGCCATGGAATTAGTTGGAGGGTTGTATAATAAGGTGTGCAATATAAACATAGACGTAAAAAATGAGATAAGCAAAGTTATCAGGGTAGGTAAAAAAACAGGTGCTACTGATCAAAAGCCTCACCTCTCAAGGTAGTAATGAAAGACACTAGTAAAAAGATGGAACTGTTTTAAACGACTATCAAATTGAAGGGAAGTAGAGGTTAATATCAAAGTCTCAGCATCCAACACGCACTGATTATAACCTTGACCCTTATGAGGACCAGGCCTCCCCACCACAGACAGGAAACGGGTTATCACACCAGTAGAACAGATTGGGAATGGCTGCATCTGTTTATGACGTATGCAGCCATCAGGGCAGAACAATTTCCAGAAGACAATAGTCAACCCATGACATACGTGGACAATACAGTATTCAAAAGTGACCCCGAGTTTGGTTAGAATATGACTACCGTTTCCGGGTGGGGAGGGACAGGACGGTGCCCCTGGAATGTGTTTATGATACCTTTAGTACTCTGTACTCAAGAGTGACAGCAAAATGTAAAACTAACGCAGCTAACACAAACATGGTTTACCCACCAATATAACTAGTCCCGAAATAAGAACAAGGTGAATTCCGACTTACTCATGACCTTAGCTTTCTAAAAACCAACTCGATTAACTCTCACATTCTTCCTGAATTCACAGCAGTTACCTTCCAAATGCCAATTGATTGCGGTGAACAACTTGTGTCCCTGAGCAAAGGAGCCTATATCACCAAAGCCGACCTCCAAGATGCTTTCCATATAATATCAGTCTCACCTCTCGATTATAGACTTTTCGGTTTCCAATTTCAAGGAAACAGCTATTTCGATGTGTGCCTTCCCACGGGGGTCCGTCATGCATGCCGCACGTTTGAGCTCCTGTCACAGGCACTGCATTGGATTTGGCAACACAAGTTTCACATTTCCAATATGAGCCATATCCTTGATGATTTTATGTTCTTTGGAAAGACTCTATGTCGAATTGTCATTCCAGTCTGTCTTATTTTTTGAGCTCTGCAAAATGGTTAACCCATCATCAAACATTCTAAAACGGTGTTCCCTTCAACAACAGTCACACTCCATGGTATTGAAGTTGACACAGTGAATAAAACACTTGTTTTGCCTTTGGACAAGGTGGCATATCTTTGTCAGAAACTCGTAAAGATAGAAGAGAGAGAAAAAACACTCTGGAAGAAATGCAATCCCTGATGGGGTCATTTAATTTTACTTTCCGTGCAATAGCCCCAGGTCGCGCCTTCCTGCGATGCCTCATTGATTTGACTACATGCAAGACAACAACCAATCATCGAATCCTCATAACTATAGATGCATGCATGACGTGTTCGCCTGGCTTGAATTTGTAATGGTCAGTTGCCTTTCTTACCCATCACTTGGATGTCATCAGATGTGTTACATCTCAAGACAGATGCAAGTGGGTTTGCATACAGGGCTGTCGTGGGTGATTCATGGTTGTAGGAATTTTCCTCTTCATAGGGGTCCAAGCATATTTCCATCATAGAACTCCTACCAATCATATTGATTGTCAGCTGCTGGGGGCCGGTACGGACTAATCAATGTTTTTTTCAGACAACACAACAGTTGTGGAGGTGATCAACAACCAAACTGTCAGGGATCCACAGCTCATGTATTTGCTTCGACAATTGATTGTTGCATGGCTGTCTTATAATATCTGCTTTCGTGCCAGGCACATCCTGGGTAACATCAATGTTGTTGCTCATCTTATCTCACGGTTGCAGATCGCACGCGCACACACAGTTCAACTCAGCCTGGACGACCAAACAACAGCAGTTCCCATTCATTGGCTACCCTGGCATACAGCCCTTCGTACCAAGCAGTACCAGACGTTATGAGAACAACTGAACAAGATTTGTAACGTTTGTGCATCAACTGGATAGGAAAACACACCACCTGCCTGCCTCCACAAAACACGGTAATTGCTTTTGTCCAATACCTTAAGAAGGAAGGCGAGACCCTCAGTAAGATTATGATCTTCCTAACCACCATCTCGGAACGACACGGGCATGTCGGTACCACGACCCTACAAACGATTATTTGATTGCAAAAACAGTCAATAGGCTGTCCTCACGTCGACCAGCGTCAGCCTTTGTCCGTCCGTGATTTGTCCATCATTAAGTCAGTTTCTAAGTCTCGATAACTCTTCCTACACAGTAATCTTACTATGTTTACCGGGTAGTGTCGTGTTCTTGCAATCTTTGTGTCAACATGTTTAGTTAAATATTCAAAATTACTTCTGGATTCTAGTCATACAAGCTGAACGTCCCCCCACAGGCAAAACAGCTTGTCCATACCGTGGGATGATAAACTATATCAAGCTCAGTGGACATGATCATGGCCCTCGTTTTTGCTACGCCAATAAGTTGCCAGTTCAGAAAACTGAGTCGGAACGAAACATTTAAATGCACTGTTGTCAATCGATACTCTCAGATTATTAACATTTTGTCTATCAACCACGCCACGGGTAACTGAAAACTATGTTTAACCTGCAGTCTGATAGACACAGCAATCCTAGTCGCACCTGCAGAGCAACCGCTGACCGTTCGCTGGCACTGTCGACAGTAAACAACAGTCAACAATAGACGACGAGGTAGCGCGGTACGGTTCTAGCCGTGAACTGGTGAGCGTTAAAGTGACGATGCCGCTGTCGAAGAAAAAAGTATCCAAGCCCAAGGTGAAGAAGAATTTGTCTCTGATCAGTTTAAGTTGATAGTTCTAGAAATTCTGAGCGACGAAACCGATGACACAACATTACCTAGCACTTTAAGGAACAACACACTCAATAAAAGAACTCAAACCTTAATAAATGAAGAACTAGTGAAAGTTATTGAATGGCTAACCGTAAATAAACTATCTTTAAACAAAACGACATTAAAATACATGATTTTTCACATGCCCGAAAAACGCATACAAACTCTTACGCTGAAAATAGACAATGTAAATATTGAAAAAGTTTAATAATTTAATTACTTTCGATTGATCTTAGACACAAACCTAAACTGGAAAAACACAAAAAAATCCAATAAGTGCTCCAAAACAATTGGCATTTTAAAACGATTAAAACATGTACTACCTTTAGAAATAAAAGTTATGTTATATAACTCTTTAATATTCCCAGGCTGATTGTTTCTGAACCTCCCTTTTAAAATTCGCGAGGAAGGGCCTGTAATGCAATGACAACAGTACAAAAACGGGATATCAGGGAAAAAATGCTTGCTATTCATATCACAAGGGCCCACTTTGTGCAAGCATGTGGAATGGGGGCAACCAGACTGATCGGACTGGTGAGGCGAGTACCAATGACTACAGATGGAACGAGACTGAAAACTGCTTTGAGCCTGACTAGTGCCAGAATCTCTGCTACGGACGATGGGGACAGCATGGGAGCGACGTCAACAGATGATGAGTCAGACAGTGCATTGAGCATGGACATGATGACATCTAATGCAATCAGTAGAACAATAAGTGTAATAATAATGCTATTTCCCTTATGAATATATAATTGGACAATGAACAACGACTGTACACTTTGTCGAGTTTGTTGTTTAGCTATATAGAAACGAAGTTCTTCAATGGATAGAGCCTTTGAGCAACACCACACTGTACTGTGTTGTATGATAGTAGTATTGGCGTTGTTCAAACTTGTGGGTTTTTGGGTTTGTTATTTCCATTGCTGGAATGAACAAGACAGTGTTTTCAGTGACTTGTAGTATTATATTTGTGAAAACCAATTTCGTGATACCATCCACAATAACATCCACGTGGCCACCCGCCCAATTTCGCATTCTCTGCAGCCGTTGTACTTGTTTGTTAAGCAGTCGGTGTATGATTTAATTTCAACTTGACAGTGTCAAGCTAAAGAGCAGTTAATTTACCTTCTGCTGTTGCGTTTCCAATGGAGACATCAATATTGTTGACATTCTCTGGGAGTAGGCAGCGAATTCGAGACGTGTTAAAAAAAAACAAATGCATTGCAAGTGTGTTACATGGCGGGAGCAGTGAATTGGCATCGGTGTGTTGAACAGTTCCTTCCGGTCACTAGATGCATCGGCGATTTGAATGGTATGGTATTCAAGTTTTGCACATCGAATTGATGATGTAACGTGCATTTACACTCCAGCTGTCATCTTGGACACTTCTCCAATTGTATGTCAATTGTACCAGAGCATGTGGAATCGTGCAATCACTGCGAGCGTCTTTATTGCTGAATGTTTGTCGATGATGGCACCAACGTTTTCATTGTACCTCTAGACAACACAGTTCATGTCATCCGAAAGAGCTCTGACAACCGCAACGATCGGATATCTTCACATGTCGCAGGGGCACTGATATGTTTATTGCTCCGATTTGTCGTCTTCAATGGAATGTCAGGTGGTTTGGCAAGTTGCAACGTGCAATGAATCGCCGAGTGGTCAGACATGTGTGGAATGTCCACTCTTATATTTCTCAAAGACGAGATTCGATCTCTTTGTAATAATAATCTGCTTGCTGAGAAGCTAGAGTTCGACAATGTCCATCACGAAGCTGGGCATAACTTAACTGGCGGTCATCGGTTCTGCTGCGTCGCAAGCAGAGTTCACAGTGACGGACCTCACGTTTCAACTCAACTCAAGTTGCTGACCCCACAATGGAGTACGCAGTCGTTCGGTGAATGTACACTACACAAGTGGTGCATTATGGTGGATAAGGAAGGAAAGCTCTGGTCGCATAGTCCACCAACATCACTGAGAGATCGGGTGATGGGCTCACACACAGAGAGATATGTTGTGATGTTGGATTGGTCGATTACAGGATATAACTGTGGGTGGTCTTCTTCCGAAGCGGGCGTAGCTTGGTGATGATCACAAAGAACGCCAAGGTGACAGGAGACAAGATCGTCAACGAATTTGCGTGTAATAAGAAGTGATTGGCGGTGATAATACGATTAAGTAAGATCAAGTAAGATCAAGCACAGGTTGTCCATCACGTCGGTGACGTTGTGTAGAAATCCGCAACAATTAACAGCTGCACAGGCAGACGGCTTTCACCTTTGGCTTCGTCTTGGCCCCTTTGTGTGCACAGCTGGTGCTGCCCTAATCAGCAGTCATGTGTTGTAAAACGGGTGGTCTTTACTGGTGGCAGGTTTCAAGACAAGGTTATTTAACATGCACTTCCGGTTGGCATATTTCAAATACACTAAAGGACGCTTATTTTAACCTGTAATTTTTTTATAAACAGGGCACACCAAAAATTATCACCAGGTGCTCAGGGAAATCCCTCTATAATTAATAGAACCAACAATAACCAGGTGTCAGTACTAAATCGAATACCTGTGACTGGGACTATCTGGTAGACAGGTTCTGTTATTGTTAAGCGTATGTGGTACTTAAAACTGAAGCAATTTTTTTTTAAACAAGGTTTGTGGAAATAAGTCACCACAGTCGTGAACACGACATCCTGTTAAGTATATAATATTTGAGAACGGCCACTCTATGTGTACATTGTACAATCATTAACATTAACAAAATAACACTGGCGCGATCACATGCCATAGCTGTCAATACAATTACACTAATTGAATGTTGATGTATCATGCAACAGGCAATGCAATGTGGATTTCAATGGCCAACTACTTCACACTTGTAGCCGTATGGGGCGTCCTACCGGTTGGTAGCGGACTGTTCAATGATGCTGCGTTCCATATCATCTCGAAACAATCGACGGCGCAGGGGCAGACCAAGAAGACTAAGAAGAGCGCTTCAGGCAGTGCGCCTGATAAACCAGCGTGTGAGGCCCGAACCCTGACGCACCAAATCTGGAGGTACTCCTGGCCACCATGCTGGCGAGGATGGAATAAAAATTTGGGGCGTTTCATCGAGAGCAGTTGATTCCCGTTCCCGCTGTCACTGACCCGTCTTCCCATCCAGATGAACTGCAGCCTGCCGCTGACGTTCCACCTGCACCAGCCAAACAGGTGCAGCAGGAAGAAGGGAAGCGTGAATGTCACTCGCCATCGCCTGAATGGGCGTTGAATTCCTCAGACTCTGAGTTCAATGGCAGCGACTCCCCTACTGAGCAGTTTGAGAGATGCACCCACAAGAAGTGAAGAGCTTAATACCATTAACATCAGGTACCACCACTTTCGACATGGGTTGGGCACAACTAGGGGATGAAGTCGCACATAGGTACAGAAAATGTATATGTACAAATGAATACTAGGAGGACCTGACATCTCCCACCACAGAGAGGAAATCGTTCTTGTATATCGGATAGGGGAATGGCTCCACCACTGACTTATGCAGCCACAAGGACCAAAATAGTAACATGGTGACCAATGGGAAACGTAACAGTAGGCTGAAGGGGCCAGAACACAGTACACAATCGCATTGGTGACCATGTTAACGTTATGCCTGATAAGAAAACGTGACCACTAAAAATTCTGAAACTTTTTCACAGCAACAGCCATCATCTCATTGACATGCTAACCAAGTTTTGTCAAAATCACATACCTCAAGCTCTTTTAAAACGCCCCGATGTGCGATGGCCATCAATTTTCACAAAAATAGCCATGTGTTCATGCGCCTACGTGGCCCATAGCAGAACATTTTCGATAAATCCCTCCACCTGTTAAACGCTTTAAAAAATGCACTATTTCATAGCCAATAGCTTCTACAAAGAAACCTGTGAATATACCTGCTCAACTGCACTTATGTCACACCGTAAGAATTGTTTAAAATCACATATCACAATTTAATACGCATGGTGTATATGTATATATTATGGAACACTCCAGCTTGTCACGTTGTCATTATTACTTGTTTGACGGCCAAGTCTAAACAATGCCTTGCCCATAATATTAGCTGAAAACCAGTCACATAATTTAACTATAGGTCGATTTTGACACTTCATAAATCATAGATCATGTACACTGTAATGACTAGCCCTAATAACCTTTCCGTGTCCTGGTGTCGCATAAAACCACGTAAATTGCGTCTGGTATTCCGGTCACACAAATATAGTGCACTCTTTTCTGCTACGCCAATAAGTCATCTCCATTTAGTATCTTCTTAAATTATTCCTGTTCAGATACCTCTTCACTGAGCAGGTTCATCACCATAATGAAAAGCAGGGGACTCAAGGCACTTCCCTGTCTGCAGTCCTACTCCAACTCCAAATTGTTCTGATGTTTCTCTTTCAACTCTCACCACTGCTGTTGTCTCCTTGTACATTTTCTCAACCATTCTGACCTGTCTCTCCTACCTCCATCCATCTCATGACTGCAAATGCAAGTTCTCTCGGCACGGTGTTAAATGCCTTTTCTAGATCGACAAAACCGAATGCTACATCCTTTCTAGGGTCGATTCAAAGATGGCCGCAGCGTGCTGACGTGTTTCGACGACTGGGGAAAAAGTGTGTAGTTTTAAGTGAAATTAGACGTCTTTTTGGTCTTTGTTTGGGCAAGGGCTGCTCTGCTGGAAGATGGAGAATGCGATGATGTGACTGGGTAGTCATATGAAAGGTTTACATATGGTAGGAGGCCGTTTTTTCTCTGTTGCTGCTCGTTTCGGTTGAGTGATCACATTTACAGACAACACGTGTTCAGCAAGGCACACATGAGAGATGCCCGGCCAACGGAAGGGCAGCTCTGCCACTGCCACACATGTCAGTGGCTTGGATGTTGATGTGCTAAAGGTAGCTTTCGCTGAAATTCTCTCAGACCATGATGTTCTTAAAACTTTGAAAAAAAGTTTATATCCACAGGAACTTTCTGATAAGCTTGACTTACTTACTGCAAAGATTGAACAGTTATACAAAGAAATTGAACAAAAAGAAAATAGAATAACCGACCTGGAAAAGAGAGTAGTGTCTCTAGAACTACAAAATGACAGGCTAGAACAATATAGCAGAAGATCAAATCTGAGATTCGAAGGAATCTCAGAGGCTGTTGGTACACCAGAACTGGAAAAGGAACTCTTGCGTATTCTAAAAGACAACATGAAGTTAATTCCCAAAATGCAAACCGAGGAAATTGAACGAGCGCACAGAATTGGACGTCTTATTCCAGAGGGACGCCCGCGCACAGTCATAGTGCGATTTAAATCGGAGCGTCGTCGTGATGCCGTGTTTAAAACCCGGGCCAACCTTAAAACGCACAATGCAACAACGGAAACGCATCGTATCTTCGTAAATGAAGATCTTACCAGCCAACGAGCGGGGTTACTTTTTGAGTTGCGGAAACTGAAGAAAGCTGGGGATATTGCAGACTGCTGGTCATTTAATGGAAACATTTTAATGAAAACTCTAAACATGAAAGTTCGCCAAGTGCAAACGAGACAAGACCAATGCTTCGCGGTTTCTGCGATAGTCGTCTGAACAATGACAATTGTGCGAAAAGTGTCTGACACTTTGTGCAGTTACACTATGCATAAACATTTGTGCATAAACCTATTCACACCTTTACACGGTGTTGAAGTCGGACATAGACACTGGCTTATACATGCCGCTAAATGATCATAAGAGGTTTTTTTTTAAATTATTATTATTTTTTTTATTTGAATAGGTATACTGTGTTACAGTAATACTATCCATTATATATGAACATATATGTATGGCATTATTTGTGTATGGCATTAATATATTATATGTATGACATTATTTGTGAACTACTGTATTCACGCGATTGATTGTCGTGGCTTATACATGTTGTTATTTGACCATAACAGTAGTTTATTATTTTTTTATTTAATCACGTTATTCACATATTACATTACATTACACTGGATGCCTTGCGTAATAGACTGCATAAACGTTTTCACACCGTTTTCACGTCGTTAAAATTGGCCAATATAGAGACGTTGGCTTATACGAATCACATCACCAGCTTATACTTGCCGCTGTATGACCATAGCGATATTGTTTTAATTTTGTATGTTGGTGATTGTTGTTGGTGATATTGCCCTATAACTTGAAATAAGCTAAACTTATGCAAAGATAAGTCTAAGTTAACTTTTTTTTTCTCCTTGGAATTTCTCACGAAGTTGATCCAAATCTTCGTTAGCATTTTTCTTTTCTTTTTGTTGTTATGCTTTTTCATACAAAATGACATGATGTCTATCCCTAATTGCTCACCAGTTACTATACTGTGTATTACGCTATTAAGAAATGTGGAAGTTATTATAACTATATTGTTAATATGTATCTCTCAAAGCATATTAAATATTATTTATTGGATTAATTATATTAATATAATGGAAAGTACCGTCCATATTATGCAAAACTGCAAATCAAATGGCCTTTGATGAACTATTCCTATCATATTTATGAGGTATTCAACATAACAGTTTAAGTGACATATTATATATAAATGATACTGAGATTAATGAATTACAAATAATACGTCGCTAGTATTATTATGATTTTGACAAGTTTAATGATTTCGCTAAGAAAAACAAAGGTCATTTTAGTATTTTAAGCACAAATATACAATCTTTAAATTCCAAATTTAGTGAACTAGAGGCATATATAGAAGAACTAGATTGTATCAATTTTAAATTTAATATAATATGTATACAAGAGTCATGGAAAGCGGAAGGCGATGATTTTTCTCAATTTGTGTTGCATGGTTATACCACTATAACTCAGGGTAAAAGTTGTAGCAGTAAAGGAGGTTTAGTAATATATATTGATAATAAATATAAAGCAGAACCAATTATGAACCTTAATATATATGAACATTGGGAAGGACTGATAATTAAAGTAAATGGTGGTAATTTATCAAAATCGTTAACCATTGGGAACATATATAGACCACCAAGAACAAATAATGAACAAATAAATTCTTTTATAAATGAATTTTCATCAGCTGTAGTATCATTAGAAAATAGTAATCGTGAGCTAATTATTGCAGGAGACTTTAATATAAACTTACTCAAAATAAATGAAAATGAAACTTATAGCAACTTTTTTGATACCTTAACATCACACAGCCTATACCCTCAAATAACTCTTCCCACTAGATTTACAAGAACAAACGGAACACTGATAGACAACTTTTTTTGTAAACTTGGTAAAGCTGTATTAGAAAGTTGGAAAACTATAAATGATTTTCTCTCTAAGACAAAAACACAAAACAAATTTCCAACATTCTTTAAAGAAAATGATGATAAAATAACAGATAAAAAAGATATTACTAATAAATTTAATATTTTTTTCACAAACATAGCTCAGACTATTACAAATGATATTAAATATGATGGCAATAAAAATTATAGTTATTATTTAAATAAATACATACATACGGTATTTAAATTTCAGAATATTGATGAGGAAACTGTAAAGAAAACTATACAGTCTTCCTACAAAAAATAGTTGTGGATTTGATCGTATTTCTTCAAAATTAATAAAAATAATTGAAACTGCTATAATTAAATCATTAACTATATTAACAAACCAAGTGTTAAACACAGGAATTTTTCCTGATGAACTAAAAATTGCCAAAGTAGTTCCTATATTTAAGAAAGATGATCCTACATTATTTAAAAATTACAGGCCCATTTCTCTACTTCCAACGATTGCTAAATAGAGAAAATAATTTTTTCTCAGTTTTCATCATGTTTCAACGATACTAAACTGTTTTTTGATAATCAGTACGGTTTTCGACCTAACCACTCAACTGAATATGCTGCACTAGAACTAGTAGATAGAACTGTAACGCAAATGGATAAAAAATGACGTTCCAGTTAACATATTTCTCGATCTCTCTAAAGCTTTTGACACAATTGACCACACAATTTTATTAAACAAATTGAGATATTATGGCATTGATGATGCAGGTCTACGTCTGTTAAAAAATTATTTAAGTAATCGGAAACAGTATGTTGAAATTTAAGAAATAAAGTCTGAAATTCTTCCAATAGCAGTTGGTATCCCACAAGGTTCAATCCTTGGGCCATTGCTATTTATCATATATATAAATGACTTCTCACAAGCTAGTAGCATATTTAAATTTATAATGTATGCAGATGACACAACATTCTTTAGTACATTAACATATTTTAGGGATAATACACAAGATAACACAATTGAATCTGTAATAAATGCTGAACTTTCCAAAGTTGTTGAATGGTTAAATATAAATAAACTATCACTAAATAAAGCTAAATCTAAATATATGATTTTTCATGTCCCCAGTAAAGGTATACATTCCATTACACTTAACATAGATAATAAAAATATTGAAAAAGTGGATGAATTTAATTTCTTAGGGTTAACCCTGGATTCAAATTTAAATAGGAAAAAACATACAGAAACAATATCTAATAAATGTGCAAAAATGATTGGCATATTAAATAGGCTAAAATATGTTTTGCCTCTAGAAATAATTTTTTTTTTATATAACTCATTAATATTATCACATATAAACTATTGTATTAGGGCATGGGGATACAAAGGAAACAGATTAATTAAAATTCAGAAAAGAGCTGTTCGTATAATAACTTTAAGCGGATATAATTCACATACTGAGCCACTTTTTAAGCAACTTAATTTGTTAAAGATAGAAGATCAATTAAAGTTACAAGAATTAAAATGTTACTTTAAATACATCCATAGACACTTACCTGTCTATTTATTAAACTGACAGATTACTCCAAATGTTAATATACACTCGGAAGTCTAAAAATATACATACTGCTAGAACTAAACATGAATTTGCAAACAAATGTCTTAAATATAAGTTGTTATTCATTATAAACAACACTTCTGATATAGTGAAAGAAAAAATATATACTCATAGCCTGCGAGGCTTTACAATTTATGCAAAAAACTTTCTTCTGCAAACATATAAAGACACATGTACACTTCCAAACTGTTATTCATGTCACCAAAATCAGCAATGCTAATTGTTCATTAATGGATGGAAACTCTAATATTCAAGTACATACACACACTTGATCATATTAACAGGTATAAAAAAACACTTGCTGCCAGATAAAATCCACATGCTTATATAATTGAGATAGACATGTAATTAAAAAGGCCAACAAATAATAAAAACATTATTAGTCATAACTGGGGTGGCTCCTATGATAGCGACAGTATGTCTTAATGGGAGCCACTGATCCCTACTTGTTTAAACATTAAACTTTTTTTTTATATTAATTGTGGTTATCTATACTGGTTTCAAATAAAGATGTATGCACACCAGTATTATTATATATGTGCTTGTATTTTATTTGTGTTAATGCATATCTCTATTGTTTCATTATTTGTTATTTTTGGGGTCAAAAAAATAAACTTCTTGTTCTTGTTCTTCTTCTTTCTAAATTCTCTCCTCTTCCCAATAATTTGTCTGATGGCAAACAAAATCCATCGTCTGTTCATCTCCCTTTCCTCAATCCCAGCTGATTCTCTCCACTATATGCCTCACCCTAGCATTCAGTTTCCTTTCCATCAATTTCAGGGCATGGCTCAGTAGTGTGATGCCTCTGTATCTCCCTGGATCATGGATGTCCCTTTTCCCCTTCCATATCGGCACAATCACTGCTTTTTGCCACTCTGTTGGTATCTCTCTTGTTGTGAAGCACATATTAAACAGCCTCGCCAGCCACTTGATTCCCACTACTCTGTTTGCTTTCACCATTTCCACTGTCAGTTCGTCCACTCCTACAGCCTTCCCAGTTTTTATCTTTTTTACAGCTTTCTCCATCTCTTCTTCTGCTATTATCCTCACCTCCAACTCTCTCCTTACAGAATGTAGTATCTCTATCTCACATTCTCCCTCCGGGTTTAGTAGTTTCTTGAAATACTCCTCCCATACACCTAGCACTTGTTTTACTAAATTTTTTCCCACCATCTTCTTCAATCCTATCGCACCATTCCTGCTGTTTCTTATCTCTTGCTTTCACAACAGCCTTGTTTGTTGCGTTCTTATTCTCCCGGTACTTCTGCTTCAGCCTGGTCTTTTCTGCATCACTCGCTTCCTCCACTTCAATGCCTCCTTCTTTTCTTGTATTGCTTGTTCAACTTCCGGGTTCCACTACTACTGTTCTTTCTTCTTTCGACTTTGTGTGGGCTTTCCTGATGTTCGGCCATATATCTCCTCAGCTGTTCCAATAAAGCCTTCTTTAAATGCTGTCCACTCAGCTTCCACATCCTCCCTTTGTTCTTTAAGTAGCCTGAACTTCCGACTTTACTTTTACTTTCCATCACCTCTCCTTCACATTTCCACCACCTGATCACCTGCCTTTGCTTCCTCCTTCTTTGTTTGTTTCTTCCTATCCACATTTCATAAACTAAAGGTTCATGTTGGCTCGTTATGTGCTCTCCAGCCAAAACCTTGCAGTCTCTAACATTGTTTCGCTTACAGCTTCTGACAATCGGCAGATCTATCTCTGTTCTGTTGTTCCCACCTCTGTAGGTTATATTGAGTGACTCCCTTTTCTGGAAGGAGTTTACCACCACCAACTGGTTTCTGGCGAGCATCTCCACCAGGTCTTGTCCCTCTCTGTTTCATGAGCCCCATCCAAAATTTCCTACAGTCTCCTTGCTGTTTTGTCTCTTTCCCACGTGTGAATTTATGTCACCTGCACAACCAACACTGTCTCCAGCTCCACATGCACGATAATTTCTTAGTTACTTCGGAATGCGTCCTTGTCCTCTTGTGTTCTCCCTGTCTGTGGAGCATATATTGATAGTATACACATCATCTGTCCTCCAACCAATGTCCACACTGCAATGATCCTGCCTCCCTTCTCTCTACCCAGATGACTTCCTTACTGTATTCCTCGTTCACAATCACTCCCGTTCCATTTATCTTTCCATCTCCCCCTACATGCAGCATCTTAAATCCTTCACCCAGGTTCACTGCTATGTCCCCTTTCCACTTCGTTTCTTGGACCCCCATTACCAAGAGCTGCCCCCTCTTCATTAGCTCAACCACTTCCACTCTTTTTCCAGTCATTGTACCCACATTGAGGGTTGCAAACCGGACTTCCCATAAGAGCCGATGCCTACTGTTCGACCCCCCAAGTATTCGCTGATTTCTCGCTGGTGAGTCCCAGCGCGTCGGTTCCCCCGATCGCGGTAGCCAATATCGTAATCACTAAGTGACATGGCATGTAATTGGGGTCATTTAGTCGAACCCCATGGCACTGCCCATACTGACCCTTGTGGTGGGTTTGTCTTCCAGGTTTTACTTCCTCTAGATCACTGTCTTCCATGACTAGTGGACTTGATCACATCAGTATTATATCCCCCTAACTAAATCATGTCCTTAAGGTAGCTGGGGCAGCTATTATATGTTTGTCTTGAATTTATTAGTTTCAATAGAAGTTTTTTTAGATAAATTAACTATTTCTGTCACAGATGATGTCACAGATTAATAAAAAAAATTAGTTTTTCATTTATTTGGTTATTTTACAAGATTTTAAAAACATTTTTGTAAATGCTAAAAAAATAGCGACAAAATGCGAAAATATATTGCTTTGAGAAAATCTCCAAAGAAATAAATGATATACATATAAGTATGACAGTGTCACTGATAACTTGTAGGCAGATTTTAGTTAACATAAATGAATTATGTTTGCTACACCACTGTGAATGAATTAAGCAAGTTGAATGATATCCTAAAGTGGCAGTGTATTTTTAACACAATCCCTTCACCAATCGTAATTCCGTGCTTTGTATAGTTGCCTACATAACAAGCAAGACGCATTCATATGCCAAACTGCAGTGTTGTAAGTGTTGTAGTGTTTTTAAATAGTAAATTAAGTATCATTTCCTGGTTGTTAGAGATAACATAAATGTCCATATATACGCGTATTATGCTTGAAATGTGACGTTTTTCGCTGGTGTTTTACAATATTGTTGACAAAACATAATGGTCATTTGTAATATTGGCATGTCCCCTTAATTTGCCGCCACAATGACTCTTGAATATGTATCTATAACGTGTTGTCGTCTACGGTATCAGGTTACGACAGCCATCTGACAAACACATGACAGGGTGAGTTTACTAACATTTTGATTGGCCTGTTATAAGGCGGGGTCACATATATATATATATATATATATATATATATATATATATATATATATATATATATATATATATATATATATATATATATATATATATATATATATATATATATATATATATGTATGTATTATATATTTCTTCTTCTTCTTCCCCTTGTTCCCTTGCGGGGTGGGGTCCAAGTCACTTCTACTTTCGTTGTTAATGTTCTCCATTTCCCTCTGTCTTCTGCGGTGGTCGTCCACTCTTGGCTGTTCGTACCTGCCCTTTCAAGATCTCGTTTGACACAGTCTTTCCATCGCAGTTTTGGTCTTCCTCTTCTTCTTCTGCCACCCTCTTCTGCTTTCCATGCTCTTTTTGACAGTCTGTCTTCACCCATTCTTTGCACATGTCCTGCCCATCTCATTCTGCTTCCGGCTACTTTCATCATTAGGTGTTTTTTCATGCCGATCTCTTCTCACAAATATATATTTTATATATATATATATATATATATATATATATATATATATATATATATATATATATATATATATATATATATATATATATATATATCGTTGCCATTTTCGTTAGCGCCAAAGGCACAATAAACTACGTTAGCGCTGATATGTGCTGGTTTAAGTACATTATTTAGTTAGGTAGATATACTGATGTGTACAGTAACCAGATGTTATGTTCTGCCCAGTGTTCGAAATTATCACTGATTCTTGGGGGATCCCCCCAAAATATTGGTCACCCCATCCCCCCCAAAAAAAATTTTTTTTTTCACTGTAATGGCTAATAGCACCTATTTGGGGGAAAAAACTTGCTTGCTATCATAGCAACCTGTGCTACAGTGGAAGGGTAATTACATCAGTACAACGATAAAATGTGGGATCCCTAAGCTTATGTTTCTTTCTTAATAAAGGAGGTCCCCAGGAGGTCCTGGATCCCCCAGACCCCTTCATTTCAAACACTGGTTCCGCCTTCACGGCGAACGAATATAGCAGTTTCAAACATCATAGCACACCCGGTCGTTACTATGGAAACAGCTGTAGTTGTTCTTGGAATTCAAGGGGATTTCCAAAAGAACTTAATTTTTAAAGGATGGATTGGCGAAATATGACATTAGTGCCAGGTGATTTTGTTTGTAGTGTCGAAGTTTAGTTCGGTATGTTCTAGCATGCTATGGAAAAAAAATCAACTAACACGCTAAATATCAGTGCTAACTTAGTTTAATGTATCTTTGAACCTATAACTGAAACGGCCTTGACTCCAACAATGTGACCCCACTGGATAACCGGCCAATCAAAATGATCGTACACACAGCCTGCCACGAGTTTATCGGATGGCTGGCGTAACCTGATATCGTAGATTACATCTCGTTATATATGTATATTCAAAGGCATTGTGGCGGTAAATTAAGGGGGCATATCAATATTACAACAACAATTTAAAAGCAAAGTGTCATGGGATTTTGCTTATATTAATGCGAGCATGGTCAAAACAATTATTACTGAAATTGTAAAACCCCTATATCACATATGCAATATATCTTTCCAAACAGGTGTGTTCCCAAAACAAATGAAAACTGCCAAAGTTACCAGTATTCCACCATTTAAAGATAGGGATAAGTGTGTATTAATTAATTATAATTATATAATGCTAGATTGAAAATTTTTCTAAATAGGTATGATTTACTTTGTCCAAGCCAGTATGGGTTTAGATCTAATATGTCAAACTCTCATGCTATTTCAGAATCGGTTGAAGAAATTACTAATTCTCTAGACAATAATAAATATTCCATTGGTGTATTTATAGATTTCAAGAAAGCTTTCAACACAGTTGATCATGATGTATTGGCAAAAAATATAATTTCTATGGTGTTCATGGTATAGCACATCAGTGGATTGCGAGTTATTTAGAAAATAGATCACAATTTGTTCAGTATAAAAACTGTGGTTCTGAGGTACTTAGTGTGTGTTGTGGTGTACGACAAGGTTCCATCTTAAGACCGAAATTATTTATAATGTATATCAATGACATTTTCAATGCTTCAAAACTGTTCAAGTTAATTTTATTTGCAGACGATATGGACATGTTATATTGTAATAATGACACCAATGAATTATCCGGCAGACAAATGCTGAGCTGATAAGCTCAGTGTGTAGTTTTCAGTGAATAGATAATGATTAAACATAACAAAAACAAATTGCGTGATTTTTTTAAACCACGCATTGAAAACGTCTCTCTCTATAAAAATAAACAATGTCACAATTAATAGAGTTGAAGCAACTAAATTTTTATGTGTATTCATTGATGACAAATTAACATAAAAAAATCACATTTCTCTCTTTCAATCTAAACTTTCAAAGTGTTGTGCGGTTATGTACAAAACTAGATTCTTATATTATAGTATCTTATATTATTCTCTCTTTTCACCTTACATTATGTATTGTGCTAAAATATGGGGAAATACACATGCAGCAAACTTAAAATGCTTAATCTTGTTACAGAAAAAGGTTGTAAGATTAATCTGTGGTGCTCAGAGGCTGGACCACATATCTAGTCTATCTTATGATCTCCGCATTATAAAATTGCCAGATATGGTGAAACTAAAAACTGCTGAAAGTATGTACAAGGCATTTAACAATTAATTACCAAACAACATACAAAAGCGTTTTGTTTTGTATGATCCTATCTATGACTTGACAACATTTTTTATTTAATTAAAAGTATGTATGCACTAATCTAAAGACAATGTATATATCAATTAACGGTGTAAAGTTATGAAATTCGCTTGACAGCTTGTTAATTCATTGCAAGAGTGGTCATCTTTTTAAAAAGAACTATACTGTTCAAGTATTACACAGCTATGTAACCAATGAGTGACTCGTTTATGGTGAAAAAAATGAATTGTATTGCAGTAGAATTTGTCAAGTACTATTCCTTTATCAAAATCACAAATATATTCAGAACTTAATTATTTAACTTTATTTGTACAATGTACGCTTACACTTGTATAATTGTATTAATTAGTGTCACTTATAAGTGACAGGGCAAGCAACATAAGCATTACGCTTCTTCTTGCCCTTTTTCAACCTGTACTATTTATGTTTACAATTAAATTTTCTTGTATGCTTACTGTTGATGTTGTTAATAATAATCTTATTATTATTATTATATAATACCATAACATAAGAAACATTACACAAAAATGAAAATATTTCCATCTGATCTGTGATGTCTGATAGATATGACTGAACTACTTACTACAGGTGCTTCAAAGACGCCATCTCGCTTATGCCCTTGCCAAGGTCATCACCAGCCCCTTCAGCACTCAGGTCATTTCCACTCAACCTGTAAATAACATGTTTGATTAATTACTCCAACTAAACAGTTCTAAAATGGATGTATGCACCAATCAAATGGTTGTAACATTGGTGTGTGCATGATTTGTAGTCATACTATTGGTGTTGAAGAGTCAAAACAATGGAAGTCCATTTTCGTGTGACAAAATTACGACTTATCCAATCACATGGTGCAGACCAAAAAGACCTTCTTCTTCAACAGCGATATTAACAACACGTCACACATCTTCTTGTTTGATGTGTACCTGTTAGAAACATAGCAGACCTACTACAAAGTTCCTACTTTGAATTCCTAAAAGCGAGGTCATGCTTAACAAATATGTTATGTTTTTTGGAAGAAATCACTAAGTGGATGGATGAGGGTTCACCTGTAGATATTACTTAGATTTTCAGAAAGCTTTTGACACATCAAACATTACTTAAATTAAAAGCCCATGGTATCAGGGATGGCATAATCAACTGGATAGAACAATGGCTGACTGACAGAAAACCGCGTGTTCTAGTAGATTAGTAGTAGAAGTTTCAAACTGGAAATCCGTTTTGAATATGGTACCACAAGTATCAGTATTAAGACCTTTATTATATATATATATATATATATATATATATATATATATATATATATATATATATATATATATATATATATATATATATATATATATATTAAGAATAATAAATATATATATATTGTCTCATCCGGAAACATCTGTATGTTGCTTGTTATATTGTTGTCCAAGTCATTGATATTGATATATATATATATATATATATATATATCTCAATGACTTGGACAACAATATAACAAGCAACGTACAGTAGTTTCCAGATGACACAAACATGTTTAGAAAGGTTAACAATGATGGTGATAAACAACATTTACAAAACGATCTAGACAAATTAGTTAAACGGTCTGAAAAATGGCAGATGTTGTTAAATTTTGGGAAAGGTAAATGCCTACAAACAGGACACAGGAACTTGGTTGTAAACTATAAAATGGGAGATACTGTTCTAGGTACTACTCTAAAAGAAAAGGACTTAGGAATAACAATAAGTGCTGATATGAAAGTTTCAGAACAGTGTGGCATTACAGCTTCAAAGGTTAATCAAATTATTGGCTTGATTAGGAGAAATATAACATACAAGGAAAAAAAGCTAATTATACCTCCGTATAAAGCAATAGTTAGGCCTCATTTAGAGTATTGTATACAATCTTGGAGACCATATAGTAAGAAGGATATAGATATGCTTGAAAGAATACAGAGAGCAACAAAAATTATTCCAGAACTGAGAGACACTTTAGGTATGAAGTTAGAACGACTAAAAGAATGTGGTTTAACAACCCTAGAGACAAGGCGGTTAAGAGGAGATCTAATTGAAGTTTTTAATATATTGAATGGGTATGAAAATAATAATAATAATTAACTTCTGAGGCGCCTATATCCTCAGGAACCTGAGTTCAGGGGAGCAACAAAACATAATTATTAAGCATAATCGTGAACAGGGACGTGCGTTATCAGAATGAGGGACAACCGAAGATTTATGGTGGAAATGCAATTTGGAATAAATATGTCTTGAGTTTTTTCAAAGTAATGGGGAGTTCATTCCAGACCCTAGGTGCAGCGACAGAGAAAGCACATTTGACAAGTTAAGTTTTATTTTAGGCACAATAAGTTGTTGTGAAATTGATGATCTGAGCTGCCTAGGGATATTTGAAAGATGCAGGAGACTAGCCAAGTAGGGTGGTTGGTGTGTAGATAGAGCATGATATGTAAGAGTGGACACCTTAAAATTAATTTGATAAGTAACAGGAAGTCAGTGTAACTGTTTAAGTAGTGGTAGTGATGGTGAAAAATGAGGCGCGCAGAGTATCACACGTGCCAGACAATTTTTTTACTCATTGGAGCCAAGTCTCTTTTAGCAATGTTATTTAGTAGTGAATTGCAATAGTCAAGGTGGTTACTAATTAGTGCCATTGGTATTGTTTTAGCAGTAGATATAGATATGTGACGCCGAATTCGACGGAGATCATGTATATGATAGAAACAGGATTTACATGCTTGAGATATATGCTGGTGAAAGTTGAAGTCACTATCAAATACAACACATAGATTACGAACAGTATCTGATGGAAATGTATCACTGCCAAGAAGTTTAACTGAAAAATGGCTGATGACCCTATTTCGTTGTTGCTTGGTGCTAATAATAATATTCACAGAAATAGCTTGTTCTCACTCAAGAAAGATAATAAAACTAGAGGACATGAAGTAACATTAGTAAAGGTATCAGTGTAGATTGGATATCAGAAAGTACTAGTTCTCACAGAGGACAATCAATGAATGGAAGAAATTATCTAGATTATGTAACTGCTAGCAGCGCGAATATGTTAAAAAACTAGGTTGACACATATCTCAGGAGGGCCGATTACACATAGATTGTTGTTACTCTCGATAAGCCAATGGCTTCCATGTTCACTTGCAATCTGGACCTTTGCCTTGGATGGCAATCGTTTCAAATCTTATTAAATCATCATTTCAACTGAAAACTCAAATGATATTTATGTGGGAAACGCTGCCGCTTATACTTTGATTGTACGGTAAGCCGACCTAGCCACCTGACCATTTCTTACAATAAAAATGCACCCATAATATTTAGCCTCTCCTTCGATATTGGCCAAAGTTTACGAAGGTAAAATATGTGTTGCTCTCGATATTTTGAAATGTTTTTCAAAACAATAACGAGTACGAATTTCGTTCTTACAATTTACTGCTAGCCATTAAATGAAGCACAATCCTTGTGGTTGCATTTCGCTTGTCTCCTTGGTAATTTCGCCACGGAATGCACTGATGGAATGTGTGAAAGTTGGGGTTGTCCTTTGTCTGTCTGCTAGCAAATTACAGTTTGGTTCATCGTTCAATGAACCTCAACCTAGACCCGGAGCGTTTCCAAGTGGCTTTTGTAACTAGAGGAGGGTGAAGTGTGAAAGGATTGTACTCACTTACGCAGGGCATTGTATGAGTTAGTGGAGACATTATTTGTCTTGATATCGGGACAAATGATTTGTGTAACCCGACCTCCTAAGATATGTGTCCAACTTGTTTTTAAACCTATTCACGCTGCTAGTGGTTATACAATCTGTAGATAATTTGTTCCATTCATTTACTGTCCTCTGTGAGAATGAGTACTTCCTGATATCCAATCTACACTGATCTTTTACTAACTTTACCTCATGTCCTCTAGTTCTGCTATCTTTTTTGAGAGAAACATATTTTATCAATATTTTCATACCCATTCAATATCTTAAAAACTTCAATCTGATTTCCTGTTAACCTCCTTGTCTCTAGAGTTGTTAAACCACATTTTGTCAGGCGTTCTTCATAACTAAGGTCTCTCAATTCTGGAATAATTTTAGGTGCTCTCCTCTCTATGCGTTCAAGTGTATCTATATCCTTTTTACGATATGGTCTCCACGCTTGTATACAGTATTCAAAATGAGGTCTAACTATTGCTTTATACAGAGGTATAATTAGCTTGTTATCCTTGTAAGTTTTGTTTCTCCTAATCAACTCAAGAATTTTATTACCCTTTGAAGCTGCAATACCACACTGCTCTGAAACTTTCATATCAGCACTTATTGTAACTCCTAAGTCCTTATCTTTTACAGTAGTATCCAGAACGGTATCTCCCATTTTATAGCTTACATCCAAGTTCCCATGTCCTATAATGTAGGCATTTACATTACCCATAACTGAACAACATCTGCCATTTCTCAGACCATTTCACTAATCTGTCTAGATCGTTTTGTAAATGTTGTTTATCACCATCAGAGTTAACACTTTTATGTCATCTGCAAAGTTGAGTACGTTACCTGTTATATTGTCGTCCAAGTCATTGATATATATTAAGAATAATAAAGGTCCTAATACTGATCCTTGTGCTACCCCACTCAAAACTGATTTCCAGTTTGAAACTTCTCCATCTACTACAACTTGCTGTCTTCTGTCAGTCAGCCATTGTTCTCTCCAGTCAATTATGCTATCCTCGATAGCATGGGCTTTTAATTTAAGTAGTAATATTTGATGGGATAGCGTACTTTTGGGGATAGGGTACTGGCATTATATCACTGTCATGGCAGACATACGGAGAGTAGTAATTTCATAGGTGTATTTTCGAAATGCTAGCCAGTCTGCTTACTACATATGCAGTGATTTCTATAACCGGGTTCGTGCCTATTACAACTATATGTTTGAGGCAACTAAATAGTTTGACTCAATTGATTGTTGGGGTCACCGCGGGGTGTGGGCCGACTGGCCCAAATATTTAGTGGACTGTGTGCACTTCAACCAGGAGGGGAATAGAAAATACTACAATAGCGTCAGTGGTGGTGTGATTGCAGCAGCAAATAAGTTAACGTGAGGCTGTCCGACATGGTCAGTAAAATGCAGTGGTAACAAATAAACCAGCCTCATTCATGAACATTACATTTAGGAGTTATTTTGTAGTATAAGTTCTTTTTTATTATTATTCTTGACTGCAGCAATTATTTACATCAAGTATGCCTTAGTTACTTGGGGGCCATAGTCTTGATTCTTTTTCATATTGGAGTTTAAGAATGGAATGGCTGTAACTTGCATGTAAGGAAGTTTGTGCCAGTAGCTGTTGGGTTTGCCTTTGTACAGTTTTCAGTATGTCAGCACGAAGAGGAAAGGCAGTGAAGGTTCTAGCACGTTTGCACGGGTGTCACAGCACAGCAGAGGGGACGCAAGGAGAGGGGACAGCATCCACCCAGGGCCCAACAGAGACAGCACATCCAGCGTCTGAACTGCCTGATATCGCTGCTATGAAGTAGCAGATGAGGATGCCGAAGGACCAATTTGTGTCAGTCCAAGTGGTTGTCATGGACATCAGTGACTTCGGCGAGAGCAGCGGCAACACAGCGGCCAATGACAGCTGCAACAGCTACATCCAGGCCGGTGCCAGACACTTTTGTGCCAGGTGTAGGATACACATGTACTGCGCAACAAGTATGGCCTCATGCAAGACAAGTCGGTCATTCCGCCGGATCTTCTGCCTTGGTCACTTTAACTGAACATTGGAGAGTTCTCTATCACATCTCACAACTAAAGCCAATCAAAAAAATTTCCAATGTTTCACCAATTTTGCCAGTCTGAACTTCATACTGCTCATTGGTTTCCAGCTAAGTCACAAGTGGTTGTTTCCTTTATCGCATTTTGTTTTCAGAAAGGCTATGCGCCATCATCCATTACTAGTACTATATCAGCTATTTCATATATGCATAAAATGTACAATATGGTAGATCCCACTGCTACATTTGTGGTACGAAAGATTTTGCAAGGGGCCGCCAAGCTTGTGCCACCAGGCAATCAGAGGGCTCAGAGGGATCAGTTTTATACCAATTGGTGAGTTCTACATCACATGTCTCATGTCTCACTTTGTTATTATAAGTGTTTTTACTTCAGCCATGTACCTACTGGCATTTCATGCATTTCTTCAAATGGGGAAATGGCTGTATCATCAACAGCTCGTCCGTGTAGTGTTTTACAGATGAGCCAGCTGGCTGTAACAGCTAATGAGGTTACGGTTGTGTTTTATGCACACAAAGATTACCAGGATCCTCCTGTGTCATTGTCTGTTCCAGCTCATGCAGGTTCTCCTTTTTGTC
Organism: Lamellibrachia columna; assembly: GCA_963662155.1. Classification (NCBI taxonomy): domain Eukaryota; kingdom Metazoa; phylum Annelida; class Polychaeta; order Sabellida; family Siboglinidae; genus Lamellibrachia; species Lamellibrachia columna. Next base: position 10,282,294 of record OY759275.1, read on the forward strand.
CAGTTAAGGACAAAAAGGAGAATCCAGGACCACTATTTATTTTTGCAGGAGGTATTGCAATCACAAAATCTTTCTTTGTTGCCCAACTGAACAAGTCTCTGGCTTGGGCAGGGCTCTTATCTTCATCGTACAAAAGGCATAGTTTTTGTATCGGTGCAACCAAAACAGCAGCAATCCAAGGGGTCTCTCAAACATTCAAAAATTACATTAGAGTTCCTATGCTGCATTTGCATTAATCCTAAACGGGGACAAGGATGCAGCTTAGGTTGTTATTGATACAGGACACAAGAATTTTGCAGAAAGCCGAATTCTCTGATTAACAGAAATATTGGTCAGCTGTGGCGGAATTGCTTTCTACTTAGGTGAGGCATTCCGGGCAGTAACTAGGCATTAGTTAACGCCAGTGTCTGGGTGCTGGCTATCCGTCTGTTGAGGGCGGTTTTTGTCATATGCCCAGTTTTTACAGGAATGCTTTTTACTTAGGTGGGGCATTCGGTGCAGTAGTAAATGTAGTAACACTGGTGGTAGTTTGTATTGTACAGCCGTACATATTACTCTAATTACAACATCGATGCTTTCTACTTAGGTAGGGCATTCTGTGCAGTAGTAGGTGTAGTAACACTGGTGGTAGTTTGTGTTGTACAGCAGTACATATTACTCTAATTACAACATCAATGCTTTCTACTTAGGTGGCACTTTCGTTGGAGCAATTTGGGTATTTTGATGGTTTTTCTACAAGTATTGGTGTTATTTTTTGGTACAGAATTGAAAACTCGGATGTTATATATTACAGGTAATGCTGCCGCTTATATTTTTATTGTACAGTAAGCCAACCTAACCACGTGACCATTTCTTACAATCAAATTGCACCCATAATAATTAGCCTCTCCTTCGATATTGACCAAAGTTTACGAAGGTAAAATATTTGTTGCTTTCGATATTTTGAAACGTTTTTTCTCCACCCTCCTACCCCATCTATCTCTGACTAATTTTTAATGATATATGTTGCATCTATACAGTTTGGCGGTCGCTTCCCCCTCCTTTGCTGATATTTGTATGCTGATTATATAGGCTATGTCACAACTGTTTTCATAATGTATATACATAATATATTTATGATGCATACATAATGTATTGCATTTAGCTATTTGGGTTATTATAAAGTTCGTATACAAACATACATTTGACTTTGTTGTCTTCAAACGAGCTATGGTTCCCTGTCAATAACTCTTCTGTAGGTAGCTTTTTCCCGCATAAAATCCTTTACTCCAATTCTCCGATCCAGATATTAGTATTTTTCTTTGTCCAGATTATCCTGAGCATACTGCGCCATAACCACACTTCAAATGCGTGTATATATTTCTCATCCTCTTCCTTGAGTGTCCAGGACTCACTGCCATACCGACCAACGCTCAGCTGATACTTATGTCATCCTCTTTCTTGAGTGTCCAGGACTCACTGCCACACTGACCAACGCTCCAAACTAACGAATACACACATATCTTCTTCTAGCTGATACTTATGTCATCCTCTTTCTTGAGTGTCCAGGACTCACTGCCACACTGAGCAGTATTCCAAACAAAGGAATACAAACATCTCTTCTTCAAGCTGATACTTATGTCATCCTCTTTCTTGAGTGTCCAGGATTCACTGCCTTACTGACCAACGCTCCAACCTAACGAATACACACATCTCTTCTTCAAGCTGATACTTATGTCATCCTCTTTCTTGAGTGTCCAGGATTCACTGCCATACTGACCAACACTCCAAACTAACGAATACACACATCTCTTCTTCAAGCTGATACTTATGTCATCCTCTTTCTTGAGTGTCCAGGACTCACTGCCACACTGAGCAATGCTCCAAACTAAAGAATACACACATCTCTTCTTCAAGCTGATACTTATGTCACCCTCTTTCTTGAGTGTCCAGGATTCAGTGCCACACTGAGCAGTACTCCAAACTAAGGAATACACACATATCTCTTCTTCAAGCTGATACTTACGTCATCCTCTTTCTTGAGTGTCCAGGATTCACTGCCACACTGAGCAATGCTCCAAACTAAAGAATACACACATCTCTTCTTCAAGCTGATACTTATGTCACCCTCTTTCTTGAGTGTCCAGGATTCAGTGCCACACTGAGCAGAACTCCAAACTAAGGAATACACACATCTCTTCTTCAAGCTGATACTTATGACATCCTCTTCCTTGAGTGTCCAGGATTCAGTGCCATACTGAGCAGTACTCCAAACTAAGGAATACACACATCTCTTCTTCAAGCTGATACTTGTCATCCTCTTTCTTGAGTGTCTGGGATTCATTGCCACACTGAGCAGTACTCCAAACTAAGGAATACAAACATCTCTTCTTCAAGCTGATACTTATGTCATCCTCTTTCTTGAGTGTCCAGGATTCAGTGCCATGCTGAGCAACACTCCAAACTAAAGAATACACACATCTCTTCTTCAAGCTGATACTTATGTCATCCTCTTTCTTGAGTGTCCAGGATTCACTGCCACACTGTGCAACGCTCCAAACTAAAGAATACACACATCTCTTCTTCAAGCTGATACTTATGTCATCGTTTTTCCAGATGTTTGCAAGGCCACTCGTAATGCTTCTCGCTATATCCAGACTTACTCTAATTTTGGTACCCTTAAGTCAACATGAGTTTTTTTTCGGAAGATAGCTATAGTTTCAGATGTTATGAAAGTGATGGTGATTTCATTCCAGACCCTAGGTTCCTCAACAGAAAGCATGTTTACCCAAGTTAAGTTTTGTTTTAGGCACAATAAGTTGTTGTGAAATTGATGATCTGAGCTGCCCAGGGATATTTGAAAGATGCAGGAGATTAGCCAAGTAGGGTGGTTGTTGTGAAGATAGAGCACGATATGTAGGAGTGGACAGCTTAAAATTAATTTGTTTAGTAACAGGATCCAGTGTAACTGTTTAAGTAGTGGTAGTGATGGTGAAAAATGAGGCGCACAGAGTAACACACGTGCCAGACAATTTTGTACTTTGGAGTTTAGCCAAGTCTCTTAGCAATGTTATTTAGTAGTGAATTACGATAGTCAAGGCGGATACTACTTATTGCCATTGATATTGTTTTAGCAGTAGATTTAATGTCGATTTGTGACACCAAACTCGACGGAGATCATGCACATCATAGAAACAGGATTTACGTACTTGAGAAATGTGCTGGTGAAATTTGAAGTCACTTCAAATACAACATCTGGATTATGAACAGTATCTTATGGGAATATATCACTGCCAAGCAGTTTAACTGGAAAATGGCTGATGACCCTATTTCGTTGTTGCTTGGTGCTAATAATAATAATATTGACAGAAATAGATTTTTTTTCACTCAAGAAAGATAATAGAACTAGAGGACATGAGGTAACATTAGTAAAAGATCAGTGTAGATTGGATATCAGAAAGTACTCGTTGACACATATCTCAAGAGGGCGGATTACACATATGTTAAAAATGTTGGACACTCAATAAGCCAATGGCTTCCTGGTCTACTTGCCATCTGGAACTTTGCCTTGGATGGCAATCTTGTTCAATCCTTTGCCCCTACTTTCTCTCTGTTAGTATTTCTCTGTGTCCAGACTATCCTGAGCATTCTGCGCTATACCCACACCTCGAGTGTGTGTATATATTTCTCATACTCTTCCTTGAGTGTCCGTGATTCACTGCCATAATGAGCAATGCTCCATACTAAAGAATACTCACATATCTTCTTCAAGATGATACTTACATCATCGTCTTTCCAGATGTTAGCAAGGTTACTCATAATGCTTCTTGCTATATCCAGCCTGACTCTAATTTTGGCACCCTTAGACAACATGGACATCTGCTATTTTTCAATTTGGGGCACTTTGGAACAAATTGTGTCCATTTTCAAAATTGTATTTAATTTCCAAAATTAACAGTGTTGGGTAGTGATTGGTATATAAACAAGCCTCAACTGCCGCAAACTTATGAAACCTGACAATCTTTTGCACAGACTGCAGCATTGATTGTTTAATGACTATTTGACATGACATATTAATTATTTGCTTTTTACTAACTTTTTAAAGTGACGTTTTAAGTTACTATTTAATAATTACTGTTTAAGTACTTTTTTAATGGCATGGACCAAGCAAATATTTATACATGGTGTTCTCTAATCACGAATCAGTGCTGTGGCAGATTTAACTACAACACATGGATACAGGTCGTATAAAGAAAAGAAGGGTTACTTAAAGTATCACATTCAATGTCAAAGGCAATCTGACCTCATGGCATGACATGATTTTCATAATTTATTCCTGCCAGAATTTAATAAATTTTTTGACATTATATTAGAAACAAATCCTGAAAATAAGAATTGACTTGCATTATTGAGATAATACAATGCATACATATGTTAAACATATTCACGAGAAGTTCTAGTAATGTATCTGGGGTAAATGTCAACAGGGATGTTCACGACTGATTGAAATATGTACAACTAAACACTCACGCAAGGATCTCCACTTTCTGGCAGCTCAGAAGTCCACTGGCCACACCCCGCATTACGTCTGCTCCTATGTCACATTGGAACAAACTGCAATGTATAAAACAGTATAACGTTAAAATGTTTACAATATGCTGTTTATATAGTGAGGCTTAGTAGTCCAGTGTTTGGGTGTCTGATTCTCAATCAAGAGAACATCTTGCTTTAGTTTTGGAATATCAGTCACTCATTTACTTGTCACTACGTGGGTTAACCAGTGATACAGTTGTGAGACTATTTGGGGGGGGGCGGAGTTATGTTCATCTTCTACCAAGAAAACAGGGGTTAGACACAATCTCTATAGGCTTAGATGGCACAGGCAGGATTTATCTTTAAAATATCTCTCTATAAGACCCTCTCGTAACTAGAGTTTTGTGAAACTGTTTGAAAAGTGTGGGTAAAGAACTTACATCAGTGTCTGCAAAGCTGGCATAGAGACTATGGTGGGACCAAGAGATGAGTTTCTCTCAAGGACACTCAGGTTGACTGCTCGAAAACTGAAACATAACATTTGTGAATTAATAAATCATGCACCTATGAACGCACACATGTTACTGAACTGTATGAGACATAACAATGGCCAACTGGCCTTATATCCCTGACCAACTGTGCTGCCCATGTGATCATCTGGGAGCCACACGATTCCAGCACATTATTTTACAATGGTTGTCTTTCTGTAGCAGCAGAAACAGTGTGGCAGGGTATCTTCCCCCTGGACATCTTCCCCCACAATGGATATCTTACCCCCGTGTGTGTATGCCTGTTCTTATGTATGAACGTGTATAATAGCAAATATGAGTCAGAATAATATCTACTATATGTTATTCTGCAAGAAAATTGTGTGTGTTTATATTTATTACGATATAAATTTATGAATGAATAAATAATATGAAGTGATTCCTGAGTTAATCATGATAAGTCTCTCATCGAGGCACTGGGTTAATCATGATTGGCCACCTCTTTTATCGAGGCACTGAGTTAATCATGGTCAGCTGCCTCAACACACAACTCTTCTCAATGCACTGAGGTATCAATACAAGTTTCAAGGACCCGCCTTTCTTTAGTGGCTTTGACACGTCGCCAATGTGTCCTCGCAGTATAGTTTATTAACCTTTGATTTATTTTGTTGGGTAACCACACACAATACACAATAACTAAATCCTTTCACCCACTTCACAGAAAAAAATTATCATTTGATTCCAAGTGATTTTTTTAATAAATGTTGCTTTTTATCACGTTATTGCACATTAACCAGAACATGTATGTGTGTTGTAAATATGTTATATGAATGCCACTTTAATTAAAATTTACATATGAACTAGTATCCACCAAAAAGTTTGACTTTTAAAAACTATTTAATGCAGCTAGTCATCGTGAAGATGAAACATACAATGCAACTGTAACTTTATTACAGGTAAAGATGTTCGAGTCACAGAAAGAAAGCGGAAATTTGTGTGAAAAGAGTAGACACTTAATGCATTAATGTACTCAAGTTTGTGACTTATTTTTAATGTGACTTTTTCTGCTAATTACAAGTTATTACATGATGAAAGTGATAGCAGATAACCCATGACTTTAATTACCATGAAACAATATGGGCTGTAGACACTTAATGTAATATTTTTTATTCTTGTGGACTTGCAATTGTGTGATAAGAGTAGACACTTAATGTATTAATGTATTCAAGTTGGTGAATTATTTTGCATGAGATTTTGTTGTGATAACTGCAAGTAATGAAATACTCATTTTGTGATTTATCGCACGTGAACTCTTTTGTGATAATTGTAAGTTATTATATGATGAAATTTATAATAAATACTGATTTAATTGCACCATGTTCTTGATTTTAATTGTGGGGGGAAATAGTTTTGAATCAAGACAACTTGGGTATTGGGAGGGGGCAAGATATTCAGGGTGGGGGGAGATATCCTAGGGAATCTTCACCCTGGGGGTAAGCTATCCAGGGGGAAGATATACTGCTACAACGGGACAAGAAAACAAATATACCGGTATGTACGTACGTACGTACGTACGTACGTACGTACGTACGTACAACTGTTTGACGTGTGCAGGTATGTAAGTATGCAAGCACGCATATTGCAACTGTGAGACGTGTGCAGGTATGTAACCACGCATGCACGCACGCACGCACGCACGCACGCACGCACGCACGCACAAATGTTCCAACTGTGGGGCATGTGGGACTCGCTGAGCTGGACTCGATTATGGGTCTAGACAGGCCTAGACATGTAACAGAGCACACAGTATGATGATGGTGGCACCCACAAGAAGAAGACTTCAAACATGAAGCTACTGTGACTGGCCCTAGTTCGCATTTAGTGCAATGTAGACTTAATTATGGCAAAAACTTGAGAATTATGGTGGTTTCCACTTCAGTACTTTAAAGGGAATGGACCCTATTTAGACTTATATTTCCACTAATTTGTTCGTATTAAATAAACGTGTGTTTTATTGGTTGTTGCGTCACTTTATATCGTATCATGATCTTTGTATCGTGATATGTATCACATCGTGAAGTAGTGAATCATTCTATCCTAGAGGACATGATGACATAATTCATTACGCACCCAATCGTCCTGTGTGTTAACACTGTGGGTCCACCTTTTGGTAGAACGGTGGAAGGCGCTTTGGCATGCAATGCGGCTGCTGGTGGTGGAAAGGTATAAAGAAGGTATAAAGCGTTCTTGTTCCTAGATACGTTACTTCACGCCTTGTGGTTGTGTCTAAAGGATATATAACACCAAATTCATTCTTGCTCTATGGATGCTTATAAAGGAACAGATATGAACTGATGTGACAGTGGGCGCATAAAGGATTTTATGCTGGTTACCTATTACGCTGCCAATACTCGCCCAACTCATCAGGGTGCTGCCAAATGTGTTTACGTCACACACTCACACGTCACACTACAGTAACCTAACTGGCGCAGTAGCTTACGGTTAGCATATGGGGCATAGGTGGGGGGTGTAGCCGAAACTCTGAAAGGGATGGAGTAGATAGCTATATCTCAATTATTATAACTACACATATCTGAACTGTCGCTTATATGTTTCAGGTGCATTGTGTGGGGATGTTGCCGAGACTGTGACAGGGGTGGAGT